>CP139508.1:54175820-54396560 GCA_021014915.2 Artemisia tridentata subsp. tridentata
ATGCGCCGTATGTAATAAGTAAGATGCGGCGCATCTTGGAGCAGAATGAACTTGATCTTTCTTGATTCAATAGACTCTTGACATTTCGCTTGTTTTGCTCCATAATTAGTCCAAAATCGCCAAGTTTCACCTATTGCTTGTTTTTACCTGAGAATCACTAAAGTAAACATTAATGCACCAATTCTCATACATAATATAATAAAACAAGTCAAATAAATAGGATAAATGATGATAATAAAATGTACTTATTTGAGTTCATCAAATATCCCCCCACTTGAACTTTACTTGTCCCCAAGTAAACCTTAGAATTAATCTTATGAAAATGTATCCTAAAAGATATTAGGATTTATTTTTAAGGTTAAGCATGTATTCGTTTTTTCATAATCACACAACCAAAACACCTAACGAAGTAAAAATCAAAATAATTTTTCAATGTAAAACAGTTCTAAATCGTTTAGTGCTTAGTCGCGACGAATATTCTATCATAAGCTTGGCAAGTATACGCATCTCCCCCACTAAAGCCTAGGAATAACAAGTCTAAAGCGGTAAAAAGGGTTTGTTGGTTAAGGGTTAATCATTCTTTTCAATCTCTATCGATCTCACATTCCAGAAAAGGCGACAAAATCACAAATACATGATCGAATCCACGAACACGATACTTGCAATTGCTCAAATCCTTAACTCGAATAGGCTAAAGATAGGATTAAGTAATCTTCACCAATAATATTATATCAAAAAGGGCGACAAAACCATAAATACATAGCCGAATCCACGACTACGATACTTAAGATTGCTCAAATCCCTAATCTCAATAAATCAAAGGTTTGGATGAAGAACGATACAAGGTATGGATAATATTTGGGATATAAATTGGTGTAAAATAAAAATAAACAAAAAAGATAAATTAAAATCCTAAGTGTGGTAAATTACTTTCCCAACCATCCCATGAATAAGACTCATATCATTGAATAACTCACGCTTTAATACTTGAAACACACGCTTTAGGTAGACACAAATTATACTCAACAAAATCTTAATCAAAGAATAACCTTAGTTGGCGTTCCCATAACGGCCAACTCCCATTCAATCCATAAATATAATATACAACAAATAGTGGTGATATCTCCCACTTAATACAAAACTTTACATAAGTTGGTTAAAAACAAACTTCCAACTTTTCCTTTTTCTTTTTCTTTTTCTATTTTTTTTAGACATATAAACTTTAACATATATGTGTAAAAATTCACAACTTTTCCATTACTATTTTTCCGGATAATTTTCTATACTTTTCATACTTTCAGAAATAATCGTAATAGTGAAAGTAGCAAACACACGAAAAATAAACTCAAAGTTATACAATATTTACTTTTCATACTAATTGCATTGTACAATTTCCATACCAACCAAAGATAATGAATTACGCGCGCGAACACAGGTAACGTAAGGAAACACACTTTGCCTAAATCAATTAACCACGGATTTTAATCTATATGGTAGGCTAAGGTGTAAGGGTGTAACGAACATTTATAACAAAGGTGTGTAAGAAACGAAAGGAATGGCTCTGAGTGTTTTTCTAGGGGTATCTTACTCTAAAAGTGAGAGTAACAAAAGGGTTTATACGGGGGTTAACTAACCAGTGTAGTTAGCTAATAACACATAACATATAAAGGCTATTTGGTGTAATCCTAGAATTTTACCAATTTAGACAAGTCATTCCAATTATATAAATAATACTTATTATGGTAGTCTCGAATAGTATACAAGCCAAGTTCTAAAGTTTACAAGTCACCGACACACTAAAGTTTTGATATTTTTGAAAGAATAGCGTTATGTGTGTGGATATGTAATTTAGACTTTAAACTAAAACATGCTAAAAAAAAATTTAATTTTAATATATTAAGCGCATTTTTAAGCATATTTTGAAAAAGTTTAGGACAAGTAAGTGTTCTAATTCTCCATCCCCCCATTTAAGTTAAACAACGTCCTCGTTGTTTGTATCAAAGGTTAAAAACTGGAAAATAAAAGAATTAGAACAGAAAAACTCCCCTGAGATTTGCTCGGTATGATCCTCCATTGTTCGTATAAGAGCAAAAATCAAATTCTTGTGGATGAGAACATTTAAGCTTCATAAGTGATGCATCTACAAAAATGCAGGAATCTAAAATACCATTTACACTATAACACACCTGAGTTAAGAAAGGTTCAAACTTGCATAATACATTAGTAGTTAGTAAAAATAAAACTTAAAAATTAAAACTGAAAATCATCAGGTCAATCGATACGCCGTATCCTATGGAAGAAGATACGCCGTATCGAGCCTGGAATAAAAGTAAAATAAAATAAAGTAAAGGATAGGATGCGGCGCATCTATTTTACTAGATGTGGCGCATGTAGCTGCTAAACAGACTGTTAACAGTCTGTTGTAAAATGCTCGTTCCATAGTTTATCTCTCACGTCCTCTCGTACTCTCATGCTGAACTTAATGCCAGTCTTCATCAAGCGTAATAAGAATTATAAACTGAAACATCAAATAAATACATGATAGTAATAGTGAGTACAATCCAAAAATAATCATAATATACATGGAACAATGTCAATAAAAACATCAAATCAAGCAGCAGGGCGAGTGAGGTCGTCTGGGCGGGTCCCTGAAGTGCTGGCACCATCGGTCCTGGCACCATCGGTCCTCTGTCTGACTGATGAACTCAAATAAGTACATTTTATTACTATCATTTATCCTATTTATTTGACTTGTTTTACTATATTATGTATGAGGATTGATACTTAATCGTTTACTTTTGTAATCCTCAGGTAAAAACAAGCATTTGGTGAAACTTAGCGATTTTGGACTGATTATGGAGCAAAACATGCATAAAGTTAAGAGTCTACTGAAATGAAGAAGATCAAGACTAATCTGCTCCAGATGCGCCGCATCTCACTCATGACATGCGCCGCATCTCTATCAAGATATCACCAGATACGATCCAAGATACAAGAGGACATGCGCCGCATCTAATCATGGAGTTACGCCGCATCTTCTGGCGGTGTACGAATATTCCTGAATATTATAATCTTGGACCCCACGCGAAGTTAAGTACATGCGCCGCATCTACTCCTTAGATGCGCCGCATCTTCCCTCAGACAGAAACTATAAATACCCCAAAGCCAGACGAATTTCGTGTGCATTATCAGAGTTTCGAAGACCGAACAGGAAAAACCCTAGGACGAATTCAGTCAAGGAGGCAGCACAAGACACACCCAAATCAAAGATACAAGAGCTGTAAGAAGGTGCTGCATGTATTTAATTCATTAAGTAGTTTTGTTTTATTGTGTTAGCAAACTTTAATTCATCAGGATTGGTGGCTTGTGTAATGTGACAACGAAAGATTGCACTCCCTTTAATACTTGCTTTCCCATCAATTAAAGTTTATATGTTGATGTCTTTGGTTACTACTTATTAGTGCATTGATAACCTCTGTGTTTATTAGTGGCTTGCGGGCATTTGACTGCGGGACATAATGTGGCTCCCACGGTTATTACTAAATTGATCACTTAGGAATAACTTTTAGACATAAGTAATCATTAAGGGTTTACTCGCCGATAAGATTAGGACCAACGAGAAAGGGTTAACTACATACACTTCATATAAAGCTATCAATAAAACAAGTGACAATCTACTTAATCATAAGACAGCCCTCTTATTGTCTCGAGTATTTATCTGTATACGTGTGTGCTACTTGCTGATTCGTGCCTATTGGTTTATTTTATTATTTAGTTGCAAACAAATCGTGCCAGTCTCGCAGGCTGAAACCCCTTTGCGTTAGAATATTAAAATACTGATTAGAATAACGAGATAATACGTTCCACTCTTAGTGATCGACACTCTACTTACCATTATATTCATACTGACCGGGTACACTGCTCGTTAAGTGTGTGTGTTATTGATAAGTCGGCTAAATATAAATTTAAAACTTGAGTAGGCATTAAAACTGCTAAACCGCAACGACACATCACGCGCATCAAGTTTTTGGCGCCGTTGCCGGGGAGTGAATTGTTATTATCTGTTAATTTGATTAGTATTTTAATTAGGTTTTTCTTTTTATTAGATTAATTGCATCATTGTATTAATTTGCATATTTGTTGTACTGTGTGTTATTTGTTTTGTGTTATTTGTTTGCTTTATTTGTTTTTATTTTCGTGTGTTTTTATTTTTTTGTTTTTATTTTTCGTATTTTTTTTCTGTTCTGCTATCGTTGTACTGTGCTAAATCAAACGATACGGCGCATCTGATCTCTCAGATACGGCGTATTGCGTTTAATTTTTTTTAAAATACAACGCGTTTAATTAATTCGATACGACGCATCTTTTCCCCAAGATACGGCGTATCTGTTTTTAATAAGAAAATTTTTCTAAGCGATAAAGTAATACGACGCATCTGCTTTAGCAGATACGGCGTATCTGTTTTTGATAAAAAAAAATTTTAAACGTTAACGCCATACGACGCATCTGCTTTCGTAGATACGGCGTATCTATTATTTTAATTAAAAACAGTTTGCGAATTATTAAACAGATACGATGCATCGATCTATATCGATACGGCGCATCTTTCTGAATCAAAAATCGATATTTATTTTTAAACGTAACGAAAATACGGCGCATTAACTTTCGTTAATACGACGCATTTAATTTTAATTAGATAAGCTGATTTTTGATTATTTAATTCGATACGGCGCATTCGTAAATTCTAAGCGGCGTATCTATTTTCTGGATAAAGTCTGATTTAATTTTAACGTATTAAGATACGGCGTATCCAACTCTTTGGATACGGCGCATCGTCTGCAGATATCAGTAACTTTAATTTTTCGTATTCCGTTTTCGTTGTTAATTTTCTGATATACTACTTTCTTGGGCATACCCTACTGATGCTTTTGTGATTGATTTCAGGAAGTGCATGACCAGGAGTTCGACTAAGAACTTGATTCAACCTTTCGAAGATCCTGAACGAGCCCTACATTCGCTTAAAAGGCTTTTCAACACAAGAAGCTTTGATCTTTCAAGTTCACTCGAGCTTGATTACTTTTCTGAAGAAAAAGAGGAAGTTGAAACAGAAACAATGGGCGAAAACACTACTATGGAGGAATACATGAACAGTACCCGTGCTGATTACACTTCAGGAGTTGCTAGACCAAAGTTTGATGATAAGTCAAAATTTGAGTTGAAGGGTCAGTTTCTCAAAGAACTAAGAGAGAATGCTTTCAGTGGGACGGAACATGAGGATGCTAATGAGCATGTTGAAAAGGTCCTGGAGATTAAAGATTTGTTTACTTCAGAAGGAGTCACTGACGATCAGATCATGCTAAGAATCTTTCCAATCTCGCCAAAAGGAGCTGCTAACAAGTGGCTAAGGAATGAACCTGCTAGTTCAATCACTACATGGGGAGATTTGAAGAGCAAATTCCTGAAGAGATATTGTCCACCTGCTAAGACTGCTAAAAAGATGGAGGCTATCAATAGTTTCAAGCAAGAGCCTGATGAAACCCTTTATCAAGCTTGGGAACGGTTTAAAGATTTATTGATAAAATGTCCTCAACACTATCTAACCCCTATGCAGGAGATAATATTGTTTTATCAAGGATTGGACGTGCCTACAAGACAAATTTTGGATGCTAAGGGAGCTGTACCTCAAATGAGTGCAACTAATGCTAGGAAAGCAATCCAAGAAGCTGCCGATCATTCTCAAAAATGGCACGATGGGACCTCTACTAGATCTAAGAGCAGCACTAATTTTGACGGGATTGCTGCTATTCAAGCTCAATTGGATAAAATTAGTAGAGAAATGAAGAAGCGTGATGAAAGAGCTTATGCTGCCCAAGTTGGATGTGAGAAGTTTGAAGGACCTCACTACACTAAAGATTGCCCGAACAAGAATGAAAGTGAGACGTTTGAAGAAGCATATTACACCCAATTTGGACAACCATTCCGACCTTCAGGAAGATTTAGGGAAGCTACACCGGGATTCTATCAAAAGAACAACTTCAATCCCGCTTATCAAGAAAGGAGGCAGACTTTAGACGATACTTTAAAGCAAATTATGGCCGATGCTGCTAAAAGACATGAAGAGAATACTGCTATGATCAAAGAAATCCGAGCTTCAATGGACACTACTACAAGAAATCAAGGAGCTTCGATCAAAGCATTGGAACAACAAATTGGTCAAATGAGCAAGGTTCTTCAAGAAAGGGGATATGGAAGTTTACCGAGCTCAACTGAAACCAACCCAAGAGATCATGTCAAGGCCATAAGCACCACTGAAGAAGTCACTCCTAATATACCTAGAAGATCGATGAATGGTAATGATGGTGCAAGACCCGAATTTTTCTTTAATTCTTCAATCAGCTTAAGGAGACTACTAAAAGAAAAGACAAAGATTGAAGAGGAGATCAAGGCAACAATGAAAGAAGAGAGCCCTGCAACCGACTCAAATGCCTTGCCTCATAAAGAAAGAGACCCAGGAAGTTTTACTCTACCTTGTTCTATTAATAATATATCTTTCAATAATGTGTTAGCTGACTTAGGAGCTAGTGTTAGTGTTATGCCTCTTAAGACATTCGCTACCCTAGGACTAGGAAAATTAGCACCAACTAAGTTACTTATTGAATTGGCTGATAAAACGGTAAAACGACCTGAAGGGATTGCTAATAATGTACTAGTTAAGATTGAGCAGTTTATTTTTCCCGTAGACTTTGTTATACTAGACATGCCCGAGGATGTTAAGATTCCTTTAATCCTCGAAAGACCTTTCTTGTCTACTGCCCATGCTAAGATTGATGTGTTTAAAAGAAAATTTTCATTAAGGGTAGGGAATAATAAACTAGTCTATAAGTGCCAAAATCCGGTTAAAAGCATAATTAGAGGTGTTTATGTGCTAGGATTAAGAGAGCGTATGGACCTCGATCTTGAAGCTAGACTTATGGGAGAAACATTGATTCAAAACAACTCAACTAGTCCTAATCATGAGAACTTTGAGGAATTCATTGACCTTAATGTACCTACCGAACTTAGACGCGATGTTGTTAATGATTCTGATGATGAGTGGTATGATTGTGTAGTAATTAATGATTGTGTGGTAATTAATAAGCGTAGGAGAATAGTTGAGAAAACGAATTTGAACAATGATGTGTTTATTGAACTACCACCCCACCTTGCTTATTTATGCCTATATGATAATAAGAATTTCCCGTCTATCATTTTGTCATCTCTGCCCGAAAGGGACAAGACTTTGTTTATGCAGATATTAAAGAAGAACGGCGTGGAAATTAAGGACGAGCAAGGAGTGTTCAATATTACTGAATTGGCGATGAAGGAGCGCGATGTTTCCGACTCCTTCAATGATCGATATTAAAGAGCTGAACGTGAGTCTAACTTGAAGACTCTGGAATAAAGACAAGTGCTTACCGGGAGACAACCCAGATTTATCATTTATTATTCTGTTTTCTGTGTCGAGTCAGTCAGGCCCGCATGAGGATACGGCGCATCTCAATTCTGAGATGCGACGCATCTCCTGCAATGGTCATATCTTATTTTATTTTTCTGCATTTTTATTTTCGAATTTAAAACTATTTATCAGTTTATTTTCAATGCGGCGCATCCCTGGTTAAGGATGCGGCGCATCTTTATTCTGATCCGTATTAATTCCAGGCTCGATACGGCGTATCTTCTTCCATAAGATACGGCGCATCGACTGACCTGATGATTTTCAGTTTTAATTTTTAAGTTTTATTTTTCCTAACTACTAATGTATTATGCAAGTTTGAACCTTTCTTATCTTAGGTGTGTTTTAAAGTGTTGGTGGTATTATAGTTTTCTGGAATTCCTGTGGATACATCAAGTATGAAGCTTTAACGTTTTAATCCACAAGAAAGATGATTTTTGCCCTTATACTAATGGAGGATCATACCGAGCAAATCTCAGGGGAGTTTTTCTGTTCTAATTCTTTTAATTTTCCAGTTTTTAACCTTTTATACAAACAACGAGGACGTTGTTTAACTTAAGTGGGGGGATTGGAGAATTAGAACACTTAACAATTACTTGTCCTAAACTTTTTCAAAAATTATGCTTAAACTGTGCTTAATATATCAAACTTAAAAAAAATTTAGCATGTTTTTGTTTAAGATCTAAGTTGCATAGTTGCACACATGACGTTATTTTCAAAAATTGTGATTTTCCAAAATTCACAAATCTATGAGTGTGCCGGTGACTTGTAAACTTTAGAACTTGGCTTGTATACTATTCGAGACCACCATAATGAGTATTATTTTATATAATTGGAATGACTTGTCTAAATTGGTAAAATTCTAGGATTACACCCAAATAGCCTTTATATGTTATGTGTTATTAACTAACTACACTGGTTAGTTAACCCCCGTATAAACCCTTTTGTTACTCTCATTTTTAGAGTAAGATACCCCTAGAAAAACACTCAGAGCCATTTCTTTCGTTTCTTACACCTATGTTTAAAATGTTTCGTTACACCCTTACACCTTAGCCTACCCTGTAGATTAAAATCCGTGGTTTGGTTAATTGCTATAGGCAAAGTGTGTTTCCTTACATTACCTGTGTTCGCGTGCGTAATTCATTATCTATGGTTAGGTCGGGAAATTGCACAATGCAATTGGAGTGAAAGTAAATATTGTATATCTTTGAATTTATTTTTCGTGTGTTTACTACTTTCACTATTAGCGTTATTTCTGAAGTATGAAAAGTATGAATAAAAATTATCCAGAATTATCATTATAGTGATGTGGTGAAATTTTACACATCTATGTTTATGTTTAAAAAAAAAAAAAAAAAAAAAAAAAAAAAAAAAAAAAAAAAAAAAAAAAAAAAAATCGAAAAAATAAGAAAAGAAAAAGAAAGAAAAAAAGTTGGAAGTTAGTTTTAACCAACTTATGTAAAGTTATGTAAGTGGTCGATATCACCACTATTTGTTGTACTATATCTATGGATTGAATGAGAATTGGCAGTTATGGGAACGCCAATTAAGGTTTATTCTTTGATTAAGATCTTGTTGAGTATAATTCGTGTCTACCTAAAGCGTGTGTTTCAAGTGTTAAAGCGTGAGTTATTCAATGATATGAGTCTTATTCATGGGATGGTTGGGATAGTGATTAACCACACTTAGGATTTTAATTTATTTGTTTTGTTTATTTTTATTTTTACACCAATTTATATCCCAAATGTTATCCATACCCTTTATTATTCTTTATCCAACCAAACCTTTGATTTATTGAGATTAGGGATTTGAGCAATCTTAAGTATCGTAGTCGTGGATTCGGCTATGTATTTATGATTTTGTCGCCCTTTTTGATATATTATTATTGGTGAAGTTTGGACCTATCTTTAGCCTATTCGAGTTAAGGATTTGAGCAATTGCAAGTATCGTGTTCGTGGATTCGATCATGTATTTGTGATTTTGTCGCCTTTTCTGGAATATGAGATCGATAGTGATTAAGAATAATTAACCCTTAAGCCTACAAACCCTTTTTACCGATTTAGACTTGTTATTCCTTAGCTTTAGTGGTGGAGATGTGTATACTTGCCAAGCTTATGATAGAATATTCGTCACGACTGGACAGTTAAACGATTAGATTTGCTTTTATCAACTTATTTTATTTTACTTCTAATTCGTTAAGTGTTTAGTTGTGTGATTATGAAATAAACGAATACATGCTTAAATATAAAAATAAATCCTAACATCTTTTAGGATACATTTTCATAAAAGAAATTCTAAGGTTTACTTGGGGACAAGTAAAGTTCAAGTGGGGGGATATTTGATGAACTCAAATAAGTACATTTTATTACTATCATTTATCCTATTTATTTGACTTGTTTTACTATATTATGTATGAGGATTGATACTTAATCGTTTACTTTTGTAATCCTCAGGTAAAAACAAACATTTGGTGAAACTTAGCGATTTTGGACTGATTATGGAGCAAAACATGCATAAAGTTAAGAGTCTACTGAAATGAAGAAGATCAAGACTAATCTGCTCCAGATGCGCCGCATCTCACTCATGACATGCGCCGCATCTCTATCAAGATATCACCAGATACGATCCAAGATACAAGAGGACATGCGCCGCATCTAATCATGGAGTTACGCCGCATCTTCTGGCGGTGTATGAATATTCCTGAATATTATAATCTTGGACCCCACGCGAAGTTAAGTACATGCGCCGCATCTACTCCTTAGATGCGCCGCATCTTCCCTCAGACAGAAACTATAAATACCCCAAAGCCAGACGAATTTCGTGTGCATTATCAGAGTTTCGAAGACCGAACAGGAAAAACCCTAGGACGAATTCAGTCAAGGAGGCAGCACAAGACACACCCAAATCAAAGATACAAGAGCTGTAAGAAGGTGCTGCATGTATTTAATTCATTAAGTAGTTTTGTTTTATTGTGTTAGCAAACTTTAATTCATCAGGATTGGTGGCTTGTGTAATGTGACAACGAAAGATTGCACTCCCTTTAATACTTGCTTTCCCATCAATTAAAGTTTATATGTTGATGTCTTTGGTTACTACTTATTAGTGCATTGATAACCTTTGTGTTTATTAGTGGCTTGCGGGCATTTGACTGCGGGACATAATGTGGCTCCCACGGTTATTACTAAATTGATCACTTAGGAATAACTTTTAGACATAAGTAATCATTAAGGGTTTACTCGCCGATAAGATTAGGACCAACGAGAAAGGGTTAACTACATACACTTCATATAAAGCTATCAATAAAACAAGTGACAATCTACTTAATCATAAGGACAGCCCTCTTATTGTCTCGAGTATTTATCTGTGTACGTGTGTGCTACTTGCTGATTCGTGCCTATTGGTTTATTTTATTATTTAGTTGCAAACAAATCGTGCCAGTCTCTCAGGCTGAAACCCCTTTGCGTTAGAATATTAAAATACTGATTAGAATAACGAGATAATACGTTCCACTCTTAGTGATCGACACTCTACTTACCATTATATTCATACTGACCGGGTACACTGCTCGTTAAGTGTGTGTGTTATTGATAAGTCGGCTAAATATAAATTTAAAACTTGAGTAGGCATTAAAACTGCTAAACCGCAACGACACATCACGCGCATCACTGACCCTGCGAGTGTATTCCTGTAATACCCCTCTAACCTGAGTACCATCCGACCGAGTGTGGCTAATACCCTCATGCTCCAAAATCCGGCTCACACTCGTAACAAGCCACTCCGTGTCCCTCCTGACCTCGGTGAGGTCAGTCCTCATACCATCCACCACTCCCCGTAAAGCTCTCACCTCTGCCTCAACCATCTCCACTCTCTGACCTACTGTACGTGCTGGTGGGGGTACTGGTGCCTCCTCCTCATGGGCTGGAACAGCAGCCGGAGCTCCCTGGGGACCTCCCTGCTTTGCCTCTGCCTCTGCCTGTCTCTCGGGTCCCAATGGCACCCAAAAGTATCCCCCCAACATCGTCTGGCAAATCCCTAGCCTCACCAAATAGTCCCGGTCAATAACTGGCAGCCTGGTCACATCGACCTCTAAACCGGCAGGGATCTCATCACCGATCACTCCAAAATGGCGGGCCAGCCTAGACACAAAATGCCCGCCAGTCATCATACTCCTCCTGTCTCTCCCCGCAGCTGCCCTGTGGAGATAATGTGCCAGAAGGTGGGGGATGTTCACCGACAACCCCTCGTCCATACTCCTTAAAAAGAAGAGGTCAAGAGCTGTCACCTTCTCAGGTGACTGACCCCTCCCAGCTATGGTCAGTGCAATCATACGGTGGCACAACCTCCTCATGGGCTCTCTGATCAACGTGTAAGAAGGGGTGGAAGTAGTGATATCACCCCCCGAAGAGATCCTGTCCCAGTAATCACCCAGTAACGCCCTATCTGGGACCACCCTTAAACTATCAGCCCAATACCTGGCGAATCCATCAGACTCAAGCTCCTCAGCAGTGTGTAACCCCATAGCTAAAATAAACTGTCGCATAGACATCTCCCTATGCTCTCCTCCCATCCTAAAAACCAGGGTGTCAGCAATATCCAACTCCGTATCAGTCTCCCTGTAATAGACTGTACAGAAAAACTCCAGCATGAGCTCCCTAATCAGGGGCTCGTCAACCCTGAACAACCTCTCCCAAGCAAAAGATCTAAATACCACCTCATCATCATCATCAGTAACTACCATCTCCAACCTACAACGCAAACTCTCAGCAGCATGTCCCCCTCCAATCAATCCAACATCAGCAACATCCAAAACCGATACCCTGAAAATCCTCCTGAAATAAATCGTTGTAAGTCTCCTCAAATAATCATCCATAGTACCAGGAGTCAGGTCCATCATCTCAAAATGGAGCCATGGGTGTCTCCGTGCAACATCGGGTAATGCCATCTGCAATAAATTTTAAAAGTCATAAAACAGTCTGCAAATAAGCTAGATATGGCGCATTTGATAAATCAATGTGGCGTATCTGCACAAAGTATAAGAGATGCGGAGCAAGAATTAAGATACGGCGTATGGGAATGCGCCGAATCTAAATTAAGTGATACGGCGTATTAGGGTTTTTATTAAATTGAATTTAGGTCGTTACGCCGCATCAATAACCTAGATGCGCCGCATCTAAAAGCATATCAGTATAAAATTAGGGGTTAGGCACATTTCCCAAGAATCCGAACCCGTGACGTAAACTCTCACTTAACATTACAGGTCCTACTACCCTTATATTCATACCCAACATTTCAATCACACCTTCCCTCTCAAATTTAAAAATAATCCCCCCGAGCCCTAATTTTCGTTCGAATCAATTAGTGCCAAATTCGATGATCAATTCTAAAATTAACATGGGGGAAATAATCAATGCCTAGTCCTAATCATATCCCCTAAATCTATTAAGCCCTAATCGAATTATAGCAAAAACCCTAATTTTCTATTTTAAATAAAAGTAAATCGAAATGAACAATTACCTTTAATTGATGATTAGGATTAGGTTTAGAGAGCGGATTAAAGGCTTGATTTGAGAAAAACGCTCGGATTTAGGGTTTAATTTTAGTGCATGTAAGTGTGTGTAAATTTGGGAAAGTGGTTACATCCGACGCATCTCCCTCGTATTTATAGGGCAAATCGATGCGCCGTATAGAAAATTTGTGATGCGCCGTATCTATTTAAGTTCGTTGACTGGTCAATGAGTTTTAATTAGTTAGAGATACGGCGCATAGAATACTAGGATGCGCCGTATTGTTTTGTTATTTAACTAAATTTAAATTAGGAACGTACCTTGGCCTCCGCAACGCGTTTCCTTATAAAACGGCATACCATATGATATAAATAGGTTCAAAATAAGAGCGATAGGCATATACGTTTTATCAAAGATTATAATCTTGTTGTTAAGAGGATAAGGATTTATTCCGAAGTTAGGAACAAATATCGTTTTTAAGCTTAAAATTAAGATTATAATTTGAGTCAGATGTATTACCTGGATAATAATTATAAGGCTAGGTGAATTATTGTAGAGGATACCTGGAATTCTATTTCAAGAATTTAAAAAGCTTAATGTTACCAGTACTGAGTTTTCCTTCACTCTTAGTCGTCTTATTACAGCTTTCCAGTCGTCGATGGTTTGATCACTCCAGCAGTTGTCTCTTGGTTTGGTTCAGAATGTAATCTTCCATGGCGATGCTTGAGTCATCATTTATCCTGAAAGTAAACAACTTGTGCACGAGAGTAGCGGAATGATCAAAGTAAATATCAAAACTCAACTATATTTATTAATTTAAACGAGTTGTATTAACAGAAGCTAATGCGTCGTATTCTCTTTATGTTTCAAAATATAATATTTTTGATTTTAGTAGATGCGCCGTATCGATAAAGATCGATGCGTCGTATCTGTTTAATAATTCGAAAACTGTTTTTAATTTAAATATTAAATACACCGTATCTGTTAAAACAGATGCGCCGTATGGCGTCAAAGTTTAGAAAAATTTTCTTTATTAAAAACAGAATACGCCGTATCTTGGGGAAAAGATGCGCCGTATCGAATTTATTAAACGCGTTGTATTTATTAAAAATTAACGCAATACGCCGTATCTGATAAATCAGATGCGCCGTATCGTTTATATCTGCACAATACAACGACAGCAGAATGTACAAAATTAAAAAAAAATATAAAAAAAAAAAAATAAAAAAATAAAAAAAAAAAAAAAAACTAACTAAACACAAAAACACAAAAAAATCACACAAAACAGAAAATATGCAAATTATACAATGAATGCAATCTATCTAATATACAACGGTCAGTGGTTACAATCTAATTAAAATACTTAATCAAATTAACAGATAATAACAATTCACTCCCCGGCATCGGAGCCAAAAACTTGATGCGCGTGATGTGTCGTTGCGGTTTAGCAGTATTAATGCCTATTCAAGTTTTAAATTTATATTTAGCCGACTTATCAATAACACACACACTTAACGAGCAGTGTACCCGGTCAGTTTGAATATAATGGTAAGTAGAGTGTCGATCACTAAGAGTGGAACGTATTATCTAGTTAATCTAATCAATGTTTTAATATCCTAAGTTAGTTTTACAATCTAATCTAACGCAAGGGGGTTTCAGCATGAGAGACTGCCACGATTTGGTTATAATTAAACAATAAAATAAACTAAAGAGCACGAATCAGCGATTAGCACACACGTACACAAATAGATACTAGAGACTGTAAGAAGACCTGTCCTGATGATTAAGTAGCTTGTCACTTGTTTTATTGCTAGTTTTATATGAAGTGTATGTAATTAAATCTTTCTCGTTGGTTCTAAGCTTATCGGCGAGAAATCCCTTAATGATTACTTATGTCTAAAAGTTATTACTAATTGATCAGGTTAGTTATAACCGTGGGAGCCACATTCTATTCCGTAGTCAAATGCGCAGGCCACTAATAAACACAGAGGTTATCAATGCACTTAATAAGTAGATACCAAAGACATCAACATATAAACTTTAATTGATGGGAAAGCAATTTTAAAGGGTGCGCATTCTATTCCGTAGTCAAATGACATCATCCTATCAATCCTGATGAATTAAAGTTTACTATTACAATAAAACGAAACTACTTAATGAATTAAACACATGCAGGACCTTCTTACGGCTCTTGTATCTTCGATTCGGATGTGTCTAGTGCTGCTACTTCGTCTGAATTCGGCTGTATTCTTTAGGGTTTTTGTACTATTCTGCACTTCAACTTGTACAACACACGAAATTCGTCTGACTTGTGGGGTATTTATAGTTTCTGTCTGGGGGTCGATGCGGCGCATGGAATAAGTAGATGCGGCGCATCTCCGTAACTTCGCGTGGGGTCCAAGATTAATATATTCAGGGAATATTCGTACACCGCCTTTTAGATGCGGCGTATCTCCTTTTCTGCTATGCGGCGCATGTCCTTCCTGTCTTGGATAGTAATTTATGAAACCTGGATAGTGATGCGCCGTATGTAATAAGTAAAATGCGGCGCATCTTGGAGCAGAATGAACTTGATCTTTCTTGATTCAATAGACTCTTGACATTTCGCTTGTTTTGCTCCATAATTAGTCCAAAATCGCCAAGTTTCACCTATTGCTTGTTTTTACCTGAGAATCACTAAAGTAAACATTAATGCAACAATTCTCATACATAATATAATAAAACAAGTCAAATAAATAGGATAAATGATGATAATAAAATGTACTTATTTGAGTTCATCAACGGTGCATCTGCTAAATCAAAAATCCTTTATTTTGAAATGTAACGAAAATACGACGCATTAGCTTCTGTTAATACGGCGCATTTAATTTTAATTGGTATAAACGATTTTTGATAATTAAACAGGATACGGCGCATTCTAATTCATAAGCGGCGTATCTGCTATCTGAGTAAAAGTCTGATTATATTCTAACGTACTAAGATACGGCGTATCCAGATTTCTGGATACGGCGCATCGTCTGCAGATATCAGCAACTTTTATTTTTCGTATTCCGTTTTCGTTGTTAATTTTCTGATATCATACTTTCTTGAACATACCCTACTGATGCTTTTGTGATTGTTTCAGGAAGTGCATGACCAGGAGTTCAACTAAGAACTTGATTATACCTTTCGAAGATCCTGAACGAGCCTTACATTCGCTTAAAAGGCTTTTCCGCACAAAAAGCTTTGAAATTTCAAGTTCACTCGAGCTTGATTACTTTTCTGAAGAGGAGGAGAAAGTTGAAACAGAAACAATGACTGAAAATACTACTATGGAGGAATACATGAACAAAACCCGTACCGATTACAGTTCAGGAGTTGCTAGGCCAAAGTTTGATGAAAAGTCAAAGTTTGAGTTGAAGGGTCAGTTTCTCAAGGAGCTAAGAGAGAATGCTTTCAGTGGGACAGAAGATGAAGATGCCAATGAACATGTTGAAAGAGTCCTAGAGATTGCAGACTTGTTTACCACAGAAGGAGTCTCTGACGATCAAATTATGCTAAGGATCTTTCCAATTTCGCTTAAAGGAGCTGCTAATAAGTGGCTAAGGAATGAACCTGCTAGTTCAATCAAAACATGGGAAGATTTGAAGAGCAAATTCTTGAGAGATATTGTCCACCTGCTAAGACTGCTAAAAAAATGGAGGCTATCAACAGTTTCAAGCAAGAGCCTGATGAAACTCTTTATCAAGCTTGGGAGCGATTTAAAGACTTACTGGTGAAATGTCCTCAACACTATCTAACCCCAATGCAGGAGATAATATTGTTCTATCAAGGATTGGACGTGCCTACTAGACAGATTTTGGATGCTAAGGGAGCTGTGCCTCAAATGAGTGCAGCCAATGCTAGAAAGGCCATCCAAGAAGCTGCTGATCACTCTCAAAAATGGCACGACGGGACCTCTACTAGATCTAAGAGCAGCACTAATTTTGACGGGTTTGCTGCTATTCAAGCTCAATTGGATAAAATGAGTAGAGAGATGAAGAAGCGTGATGAGAAAGTTTATGCTGCCCAAGTTGGATGTGAAAAATGCGAAGGACCTCACTACAATTAAAGATTGCCCTAAAAAGAATGAAGGTGAGACTTTTGAAGAAGCATACTACACACAATTTGGACAACCATTCCAACCTTCGGGAAGATTTAGGGAAGCTGCTCCGGGATACTATCAAAAGAACAACTATAATTCCACTTATCGAGAAAGGAGGCAGACTTTGGATGACACTCTAAAGCAAATTATGGCCGATGCTGCTAAAAGACATGAAGAGAACACCGCTATGATCAAAGAAATCCGAGCTTCAACGGATACTATAACAAGAAATCAAGGAGCTTCGATCAAAGCATTGGAACAACAAATCGGACAAATGAGCAAAGTTCTTCAAGAAAGGGGATACGGAAGTTTACCTAGCTCAACTGAAACTAACCCAAGAGATCATGTCAAGGCCATAAGCACTACTGAAGATGTCACGCCTAGAAGATTGATGAATGGTAATGATGGAGCAAAGCCCGAATTTTTCTTTAATTCTTCAATCAGTTTAAGGAGGTTACTCAAAGAGAAGGCAAAGATTGAAGAGGAGATCAAGGCTACAATGAAAGAAGAGAGCTCTGCAACCGACTTACATGCCTTGCCTCATAAAGAAAAGGACCCAGGAAGTTTTACTTTACCTTGTTCAATTAATGATATATCTTTCAATAATGTATTAGCTGACTTAGGAGCTAGCGTTAGTGTTATGCCCCTTAAGACATTCACTACCCTAGGACTAGGAAAATTAGCACCAACTAAGCTGCTTATTGAATTGGCTGATAAAACGGTAAAACAACCTTTAGGGATTGCTGAAAATGTGCTAGTTAAGATTGAGAAGTTTGTTTTCCCTGTAGACTTTGTCATACTAGATATGCCCGAGGATGTTAAGATTCCTTTAATCCTCGGAAGACCTTTCTTGTCTACCGCCCATGCTAAGATTAATGTGTTTAAAAGAAAAATCTCATTAAAGGTAGGGAACAATAAACTAGTCTATAAGTGCCAAAATCCTGTTAAGAGCATAATTAGAGGCGTCTATGTGCAAGGATTAAGAGAACGTATGGACCTCAATCTTGAAGCTAGATTTATAGGAGAAACCTTGGTAAATAATGAATCACTTGAGACCTATGATGGAGACTACATTGAATTAGATGATCTTAATTTACCATTAGGAATCAATGATCAGTTTATGGAGGATTTCGAACTCGAAATTGAAGAAGGAGAGATTGTGGATACACCTAGAATCAATATGTTCAACACTAGGAATTATGATGAATTTGAAGGGTATCCTAGTTTCTGTGATTATGGTAGAAGGATCCATGTAGATTGCGCTTATAATTTACAATTTCCTTGCATGATAGGATTTAAACAAGTTAGTGCCAACTTTTTCCCTATTTTACCAATTAATGTAATGTCAAAAGATTTCTATAATTCTATAATGAAAAACAAAATTGAGTATAAAGGGAAAAACGTAGTTGGAATGTTTATGAATGTACCTATTTTTGTCGGAAATTTAACTATTGTTACAGATTTCACCGCGGTGGAAAACATGGATGCTTATCGTGATGTTGAGATGGGTGACGTGATCGTTGGGAAACCATTCTGTAGGGAGATCGAAATTGACGCTAAAAGATTTGAGGGAAAGATCACCTTTCGAAATGGAAGCAACGTTATCACTTACATGATGCCTCGTGCTCACCCAAGGTTTAAACATGCCCCTAACAAATTTTGTTATAAATTTACACCATTTCTTTTTGTAGATGAAAATGATGCTGAGAAAGGGATCGAGTATCCATACCAAAAGATGAAAGGATTCTACAAAGGTGTACTTGAATTGGGGCCGGAATATGTTCGTGACGAAGTAATTCGCAACTACATCGTGCACGGACATGTGGGGATCAATAGGACGAAATAATGAGCTGAACGTGAGTCTAACTTGAAGACTCTGGAATAAATACAAGTGCTGACCGGGAGACAACCCGGATAAATTTTTACATTATGTTCTGTCGAGTCTGTCAGACCTGCAGTAGATACGGCGCATCTGTTTTTGCAGATGCGGCGCTTCACCTGCACTGGTCATATCTTATTTTATTTTTCTGCATTTTTTATTTTTGACTTTGAAACTTTCTGTCAGTTTATTTAATGCGGCGCATCCCTGGTTAAGGATGCGGCGCATCTTTTATTCTGATCCGTATTTATTCCAGGCTCGATACGGCGTATCTTCTTCCATAAGATACGGCGCATCAACTGACCTGATGATTTACATTTTTAATTTTCTAGTTTTAATTTTACTAAATACTAATGTATTATGCAAGTTTGAACCTTCTTAACTCAGGTGTGTTAAAGTGTAAATGGTACCAACAGAGTCACAATTTTTCATACCATGTTTCTTTAAAATCTCAATTGTATATTTAGCCTGATTAAGAAAAATTCCACGTGGGGATTGATGAATTTGTAAGCCCAAAAAGAATTTTAATTCTCCCATCATGGACATTTCAAATTTGCTTTTCATGAGATTTGCAAAATGTTTTGAATGTTGCGGATTAGTGGACCCAAAAATTATGTCGTCCACGTAAATCTGAACAATCAAAATGTCATTTTTAAATTTTCTTGTAAACAAGGTTGGATCAATTGTTCCTTTGGTGAAATTATTTGACAACAAGAATGATGATAATTCGTCATACCACGCCCGTGGGGCTTGTTTCAAACCATAGATTGCTTTCTTTAGCTTGTAGACGTATTCCGGGTGATCTTTGTCAACGAAACCGTCTGGTTGACTCACGCACACTTCTTCTTTCAGAGTACCATTCAAGAAAGCTGTCTTGATGTCCATCTGATAAACTGTGATGTTCTTGTGAGCAGCATAAGCTAAGAAAATCCTGACTGCTTCAAGCCTTGCAACTGGTGCGAATGACTCTTCAAAATCTATCCCTTCTTCTTGTCTGTATCCCTTAGCCACTAGACGAGCCTTGTTGCGAATTACAGTCATCTCTTCATCCTTTTTGTTCTTCCATAACCATTTAAGATCAATGACAAGTTTGTCAATTGGTCTTGGAACTAAATCCCAAGTGTCATGGAGTTGAAATTGAAGAAGTTCTTCCTGCATCGCTTCAATCCATGCATTTTCTGCCATTGCTTCCCGAATGTTCTTAGGTTCTATGAGACTGACTGAACAGACATAGATGCACAAATCTGAATCGGTGTGAAGCTGTTTTCTCGTCTGAATAGGCCTTAAGGGTTCACCAATAACGTGTTCTATTGGTTGGTCTTTTGTCCACTGTAACGTCGAAGGATACCTTGGTCTCGAATGTGTGCTAGATGGTTCATGTAACACAGAAGATGATTCTGCCGAATCTGTTGCAAATGGGTTTTCAAAGACTTCGTCTTCTAACACAACATTGACCTGTTCTTCGTCTTCATCAATTCTCGGTAACCAAATCTCAATTCTTGGAGATGGAGGAGTGCATATAGATGATGTTGAAGGAGATGGGTGCGTCAGCTTCGAATGTTGTAGATGCATCTTGATTTGGTGGAGGTGGTGGTGGTTGTTGTTGAGGTTGTGGTTGAGCGGGTGCAGCGGATGGTTGTTCAGATGCATTCTTCGAAGGGCCACCAAAGTAATCATCATACATAAACTCAAAAAAGTTCTCCAGTTCTTGAGGTGTTGGTTTATCTGATGGAATTGATTGAGTGCTTTGGGGTACGAGTCCTGAACTAATATGTCCAGAAGTTTGACTTTGAGGTTCGGGTCCTAATCCGGTATGATTAGAAGCCATTGGGTTAAGCGCGGGTTCTAGAGCGAGTCTCTCAGAAGCCATTTGTGAAATTTCATCAAACTTTACATTCATTGTCTCCATAAATTTCCTCGTTCTTCTGTTATACACCCTGAATGCCCTCGAGTTTTCCGAATAACCAATGAAGATTCCAATATCACCCTTAGCTTTCAACTTTCCCAAATCTTCTCTGTCATTTGTTGGATAACATAAAGCACCAAATACATGTAGGTAAGAGATGTCGGGTTTTCGTTTGTTGATAAGTTCATATGGGGTTTTATTGAATCTTGGATGGATTAGGGATCAGTTTTGAGTAAAACAAGCAGTTGAAACAGCATCAGCCCATAAGAATAGCGGTGCACTGGAGTAAATCAGCATTGTGCGAGCAGCCTCCACAAGAGTTCTATTTCTTCTTTCAACTACCACATTCTGCTGTGGAGTTCTAACAGCTGATGTCTGGTGTGTAATACCAGTTTCTTCAAAGAATGTACTTAACTCCTGATTTACGAATTCCGTGCCATTGTCAGTTCTTACTATCCTAACTAGAGCCTGAAGTAGAACTTGAATACGCTTCAGAAAGGTGATGATGGTGCTTGGTGCTTCGTCTTTTGATCTCAAAAACTTTACCCATGTATATCTTGAATAGTCGTCAACAATTACAAGAATATACTTCTTTCCATTAATGCTTTGAACTCTCATTGGGCCACATAAGTCCATATGCAACAAATGCAACCTATCAACCGAACTAGGTACGGGTTTAGGTTTGAATGTTGCCCTTTTGCTCTTGCCTTGCTCACAGGATGGACATAAGTGTTCTTTGGTGTATTTGAACTTTGGAAGACCAGAGACGATGTTGTCTTTGGCAAGCTTGTTGATCGTGTCAAAGTTCAGATGGGACAAACGTCTGTGCCATAACCAGGATTTTGTTTCACCTGCCCTGGTCATGAGACAAATCGGTGATGAAGAGGCCATTTGGTTAATGTCAATTGCATAAAGATTGGTGCCACGATTCCCAACTAAGAGATCATCCCCAACCAAATTCCTTACATAACATGTGTTTCTCCTAAATGCAACCTCTAAATCAGCATCACAAAACTGTCCAACAGAGAACAAATTGTGTCCCAACCCTTCGACATAGTAGACCCGTGTGATCAAGTAATTCCCAAACCGAAGATCACCATAACCCAGAATAGCTGCAACATGATCATTCCCAAATCGTACAGTCCCCATGAACTGCCACACAAAATTGATCAGCAGCTTCAGATTCCCGGTCATGTGCTTGGAGCAACCCGAGTCGACGATCCAAAGACAAATTTCAATGACCTGCAAAGAACATATTGTTTTGTATATGGAAACCGTTTAACATTTGGTTCCAAGGGGTTAGAAGTAACAGGTGCATTACACTTAGAGATGGTTTCCTCAGATGCATTAGGAACTATTTCTACTGTGCCATTCTTAAGTGCAAACTTTCTACCCGTTGGTTTCCATTCACAAAACTTAATGTGATCCTTAGGCAAAAGGCTGCTAGTTGTTTTCCTAGCTTTTGCAATAAGTCTTCGAATGTATCTAGACTTAGCCTTAGTTACTAAAGGAATCTTTTTCTGTTCAGGCATGTCATTCTTTTTCACATTCTTAGAAACATTATCATCACAAATATTTTTCAACAAAGATTTCTTTTGCATTAAACAATCTGAATCATTACATGCATTAGAAACAGAAGTCTTATCATTACAACTAGATGATACATGTTTCTTCTTGGAAAGCTTTAAATTCCTAAGGTGTTCTTCTATTTTCTTGCTTGCATTCTCAGGAACGGGCGAGACACTAGGTTTCTTGTTATTGCTCCTAGTCTGTTTGTTGCTCCTAGAGATGCTTTCTACTCCTGTAGAAGGTAAGGCACACTCATTAGAATTTATGTTGTTGTCTTCCTTAGGTTTTGATGCAGCATTCCTAGACTCGTTTTGATTATCCTTTTTACTTTTATCTACAGCCCTATATGTTTTAGATGTAGAGGCAGATGCAGTAGTGGGACTAATTCTATACAGGCCAGGTGCTATAACATTTGGTGATTCGACAACAGCTTTTTCTTTTTGTTTCTCACTAGGCAAGGGGGTTAATGGTGCAATACCCTTTGGTTCTTCTCCCTTCCCTTTTGGACTTTCGAGTTGAGACTTCAAGTGATCAATTTGTTTTTGCAAACTTTTGTAAGAACGCTCATACGACAATTTGTCATATTTGCATTCTTCCTTTTTCTGATCAAGTTGCTTAAAATATGTTATATTTTGTTTTTCAATCTTGGCAAGCGCTTTTTCATATTTTAAAACAATTTCTGAAGTCTCATCCCCAAGCCTTTCATCATCTTCCACAGAATATGTTTGGTAAATAATAGACATAATGTCGGTCGATAGAGCTTCGAAAGAGAGAGAGTCATTTTGCATTTCCAAAACTTTTATGTGTTCCAAGTGTTCATTAGCTTCCTTCACTAAGGATTTGTGGTCCTTAACAAATTCTGCTGACTCTTTTAAAAGATTATTTTCCACATTTTGAACAACCGCATAGATTGCAGCAACATGTGGATTAATTTCTTTTTCAAAAATCTTTTTCAATGCATCTTGAACACCAGGAAACCATTCAAACTTTTGATTGTTTATTTTGGAAGCCACAATACGTTGAAGTTTCTCAATTCTCTGTTTAAGATCAACCAAATATAGTCTAGCTGCACTTGTATCATAAGTGTTTTTAGATGCCATTTGTTCGATGTTAGACAGATGTTTTGAAGCAAATATACGTTTTGGGACTGCCACTGGTTTTTGAAAATACAATGGTGACTCTTTTTGAACAAGATGAAGACCATATTGTTTGTGAAGTTCTTTATAATCAATGGGTTTTATTTCTCTGTTCAATTGTCTCATTTTATTTCTGCTCTCTTCTACAACCTCTATCGTCTCAACAGAATCATAATCATAACCCGGAGGAGGATCATGCACATCATTTATAAGCGTACCATCATATAACACATTCCGTTCTTTCTGAACCTTTTTGAGATTACAAGGGTTTTCATAACCGATAGCCACTTTCTTGATTGTATGTAAAATCGGGTTTTTATCGTTTATTAACAAATTTACAGTTTGTGCAGAATGACCCATTTTTACAAGTAAGTCTTCCAACTTTGCAATGGTTTCCTTTTTGTCAGTGATCTCTTTAAGAAGATCCTTTTCACGTTTTGAAAACCTTTCGTTCAACTCCTTCTTTTCTTTTTCAAGATTGGAATAAGTTGATTTTTGTTTTGAAAGCTGGTTAGTTAGTTCAGAAATTTCCTTGTTAAGAGATCTGATTTGCTTATTCAAATTCACATCTAGAGTGTCAAATTTGATTTGTAAATGTTTCTCTCTTAACTCAGAATCTTTTAAGCTAACTTCAAGTTCTGACTGTTTGTTGTTGTGAAAATCATAAGCCCTTTGATTAACCTTGTAACTCTCATGCTCAGCGGTCAATTTGTCATTCGCGGCCTTAACATCGCGATTGATCTTTTTGACCTTTTCAATTTCCACACTACAATTTTGCAATAATGATTCAAACATAGCACGTGTTTCCTCATCATTATCAGTATGCTGTGACTCGAATTCTTCATTACGATCCATATCTGGATTTTCCAAATTAGTATTGCTACAACTTGGTTCATCCATGTATGTATCGTAAATAGGATTAGGAGTCGCAGGATGCTGTTCATTTTGAGGTAACATTTCAAACATCTCATTATTGTGACATGTAGCATATGGTTGTACCTCAGATACCGCATTGGTGTTAAAAGCAGGAGGTGCTTCCGAGTCTGTGTCGTACTTTGCCTCCTGGAGATTAGCCATAAAGATGCAGTGTGCATCGATTTCCTCATGATCTTCTGAGTTGTCCATTATAGCCATGAAGTCATTCTCTTCTGCACTCAACTGAAACCCAGACTTTTCCTTATTTGCCAACATTAATGCCTTCTGCAAATACGCTGGATCCCTCTTATTCGGCTTGTCGGGACAGTTCCTAGCCATATGACCAATACCCTGACAGTTGAAGCATTTCATCATATTACCCTGATTCACATTCCCTGCTCCCTGAGCAACATTCCCAAACTGATTCCCTGCATTCTGTACCCTCTGATTTCCTGCAAACTGACCCATCTGATTACCCAACTGATATCTTGGAGCATATCCCTGCTGGTTTCCATATCCCCCAACTATCTATCCTTGTTGTCCCATGTTGAAACTCGGCTGTGCACTTTGCTTGTTGCGAGTGTTCGATGAGATTCGTTGATTGTTGTTGGTGGGTGTGGAGTAACGTCCCTGGAATGCTTTTGTTAGGTAAGCAAAAGCTTGAGTCAAAGCATCTGTTGACTCATCTTGATCATTAAGATCGGGTTCTTGGTGTTGCGGGATCACATGTTGTTGTTGTGGGTAGAATGGTGTTTGAGGATTGCATTGCTGTTGCGTGAATTGTTGGGATGATGATGATGATGGTTGTGTATTGACTGTTGCGGATGTAGTTGATTGGACTATGAGTGCAAGAGGATCTTGTTGTTTTGCTTGTTTCTCTTTTCTGACTTCATTTGCCTCTGCATGGTTTTGTTTTAGGAAGTCATAGAGTTGATCGTAGTTCACCTCATGAAGATTCTTAGTTTGGTTGACAATCGTTACATATCATCCCCATTCTTCCAGTAGGTTGTAGATGAACTTGATGTTTTGAACAATTTGAGTCGGTCTCAATTTGTTCCTGATCAACTCATTCATGAGAGTGCAAAACCGTGTATAGTAAGATTCAATTTGTTCAGCTGGTGTGGATGTGAACTTCTCCCATTGCGTCCGAAGCTTGTTTTCCATGTCTTGTACGCGGATTTTTGTACCATAACAAAGACGTCTAACTCGATCCCACATATCTTTGGCAGTTTCACAACTATCGACAGCACAAAATGTTTCTTGTGGTAGACCAAGTTGGATTAGATGCATTGCTAAGTGATCAGCTTCAATTTGCTTCCAATCTGCTTCAGTGTAATCCGATTCCTCTTGGATTGTGTATGTTGGAGCGACGGGAGGTGTTGCATTAGGATTTCCAGCTGTTTCTTCAATTTCACGAGGCACGAATGGACCTTTCTCGACAGAATTAACCAAGAGTTTACCTTGTCCATTAGGTTTGCTTCTCATGTATCGAAGCATACGACTCGTCCAAGGAAGGTAGCCACCTTTTTCCAACATTGGTGGTCGGTTTTCTGAACCTGCGGCATGTATGTCCTGTTGTGTAGTCATCTTTAAAATATTGTATGATAAAGTGGATTTAGGATCTTTGCAACAAAGTAGGAGATGTTGTTGTTGATGGTTAAACTTGGTTGACGTTGATGTAAGGCTTTGGTTTGTTGATGATGATTGTTGAAGTTGTAGGTTTAGATGAACGATACAAATTTAAATAAAGTTACAAAATTTGATTAGAGTATAATTAAGACAAAGTCAAAAGTTTACAATTTCGACAAGGTTATGTAAATTACAACTTAGATAAAATGACAATTTCTATAGAGATTTTAATTTGACCAAGATTTATACAAATTATGGCAAAATATCAATCTAGATAGAAATATATCAAAGTTATATAAATTGGTAATTTATATAAAAATCTAACTCTCTTATACAAGAGGGTAGATATCCTTTTGTCGAAGTATTTTACACTCTTATACAAGAGTTAAAATACCGAGTTCACTTTTGAGTTGACGAAATTACGTTCGAATCAAATCGTTAAAAGTTATTTAACTTTGAACTCAATTCACACAAGTACAGGGGCCAAAACTGCCAAATCTGGAAGTTCCCAAAGGCTGCTGGAAAGTACAGGGACTGAAGTTGACAACTCTGAAAACTGCTGAAATGTCTTTGTTGTCCGATATCGCAGTTGGTGATTTGTCCGATATCGCAGTTGGGTCAGATATCGGACAGAACTGCGATGAATTTCTCGGACACAACTGCGATAGGGAAGTCTGAGGTCAACTGCGATAACTCTGATTAGTGACAATTGCGATAGAATTGTCGCTGTTGTCAATTGCGATAAAGCTCAGCAGATGC
The DNA here is from genome assembly GCA_021014915.2 of Artemisia tridentata subsp. tridentata. NCBI lineage: Eukaryota > Viridiplantae > Streptophyta > Magnoliopsida > Asterales > Asteraceae > Artemisia > Artemisia tridentata. The sequence continues at coordinate 54,202,733 of CP139508.1, forward strand.
CAACTGCGACAGATGTTCTCAATTGTGACAAAATGGCTGAAATGCGATAACTTGTCTGATCGTCTTCAATTGCGATAAAACGTAGTTTTCAACAAATTTCCACCCACTTTTTGTACTTTAGCTACAAACCCATGCAACTCCCCATGCTTTGTCAGTAGACTTTCTTCCCCTTTTACCAACTTATCACTAACTTCAATAATTCACCTTTATCCTTAAAATAATCAAAAACACTTTCTTATACAAGAAATGTTTGATTTATACGATTAAAGCATATGAAGAATAAACCAAAAACCAAGATTCCACAAGCTTTAAACAAGTAAAATAATCACAGAAGCTTGAAGATCCACTTCGTATCAATACAAAACAAACACAACTTACCTTATATTTTGTATAGATCGATTAAGAAGAAGAAAAAAAACATAAGTTGTAATTTTTCTAGTGAAAGAAAAATAACAAAGGATGTTTTTTACTCTTTATGATCATACAAAAATAAAGATGATCCTACCTTGAAGCTTAGCTCTTGATACCACTTGAAGGACCGAGGCTTCTCCTCTTTATCATACACAAACACACTAGATGATGACACTCACAAACTCATTAAGAACACAAGAGTAGTATGGATCATATATAAATTTCCAGTCAAATGTATATTATCTTCAAGGAAAGAAAAGATACAAGACTTGGGGTGAAACACTCTCTCACACACACACACTCTTTTTCTTAACTAAAATGAGGCACTTTGAAACTAAGGTGTGTGTGTGAGTATATACGAATCACAGCCAACATCAAAGGCTTTGATGGGCTTGACCTTGGACTTCATGTGGGCTTTGTATTTGCATTACACTTAAACAACTTAAACACTTATAGTTCTAATGCTACAAGCCCACTTTACAACATATTACACTTGAAACATTTAGTCTAAATGCCAAAATGACTATCACTTCTAAATTGCATTAAATTAAATGCTAACATTAAAAATGATAAAAGTTTGAGGATTAAATAATATTTGAGCTATTAATTAAGTGGTGGATGTTGTTATTATTTTTAATCAAAGTTAGTTTAAAAACTTTCTATATAAACCGAAATAATTATAATGAGTAAAACTTGCCATTAAGTACCAGAGATTATTGCGTTTCAAATATTGTTTTGTTAGGAAGAAAATTATTAAAAGCTAAAAAATTAAAAATATTATATGAGGCGCCAAGAAAATTATTAAAAGTCATGTTTTCTGAAAGCAAACGAAGGTCTAGAAATAAAAAATTAAACAATGATAGATCATGATACAAAAAGTGGGCATTTGTTTTGTTCATAGCTCAAAAAGTGAACATGTAAAACAATTTTGTTCCCAAGAGTTTTTTTGATATGTGAATATGTGATTCCAATTTTGTTCCCAAGAATACTTTTAATCATTTTCAAGAACACCACCACTTCAACTTCTGTTCACACTTAACGAACACATCACTCAAATGTATATATAAATGAAAATATGTATTGGTTTGATTCATCCTACTTTTTCAATCCTAAATATCCAAAGTTAAAGCATCTTTACATCAGGGACAAAATGTTGAAGTTGGGTCCAAAAGAAATGAAAGGAGAGATATGGGATGAAGGAGGCAAGTCTGAAATCGTGCAAATTTTAATTTCGCACGAAGAGGATACAATCAAAGCTATGCAATTTGCATATGTTGTAGATGGAAAAGTACTTCTTTCTCAAATTTATGGAAAACTAACTGGTTTGAATTTTGATAGAGTATGTTTTCTTATATCTTTTCACAAATGGCTTAAGTTTTTAAATTTCTGAACCATTTTTACTTACAAATGAAATATACTGTATAAAAATGCAGGTGACGTTCAATCGCCCATGCGAGTATTTAGTGTCAATTAGTGGTGAGTATGATGTTTGTGGAACATTGGTTTCGGTTGCATTTCGCACCAACCATAAAAAGTATGGACCCTTCGGAGGGTCTGATGATTCTGAGTCTGGATATGACAAGTTTAAGTATAATTTCGGGTCTTCTTTTGGTGGATTTCATGGTAGCTTTGATAACTCGTGTGTGCATTCTATCGGAGTGTACGTTAAGCCTGTCAGTTCGCTTGCTGAAATTAGTTCGCTTGCTGAAAGTGACAATGATTCTGAGGAATGATAATATTTTTAATTTTAGTCATTCATTTACGACTTGGAGTAGTACGTACTGTTTCAGTTTTCGATTTTGGTGGTGCGTTTGAATTTTTAATTTTCTGAAACATACTGTTGGAACTTTGATGTATTAGACAGTTTACTTTTCTAGTTTCGTAATGCAGCTGTTTCATTATCCAAGTTCTAATGAATTTGAACCAATTTTATTCCATCTGTTTTGATAATTGCTAGCTTTGTTTTCCAATTTTCTTGTCTTGATAGAGCTAATTAATTTATGTGAGCTTGTAGCTGATTTAGCAGGTGTGACTTTTGCTATATTTCTGTTAAATGTGCACAACTATACACATAAAATAGTTTTGAATATAATCAAAGCAACCATCTATGATCAAACATAACATATTTAGGATTAGACCCTATAAGCATTACATATACCAGCATTACATGCTTACTTACACATAAATCAAACCAAATTTAATTTATTCTTAAATATATTACAGAAGAACATGCTATAGCTCGTATGAAGTTCACTTGTAATCTCACAACATTCACCATCAGTTTGTTTTCCAGATTTTGTTATAAACCGCTTGCTCTTAGGCTTTAAAGAGAACCCCGTGAACTTCATTGAATTAATGTTTGGTTGCTTTTCTCGTATCTACAACCCACTTAACAACTATCTTAAAAGTTTTAATTAACAGTAACATTTTAACAATACACTTAAGATACACATCTTCCTAATAATTCATTGTGACAATACACTTAAGGACATCTACCAAATTTCTGGATTTCTTGTAAAAATGAGTTAGTTAAAATTTGCATAAGTATCCAAAAATAAATAAAAGAGTAAGGGGTTTTTGTTTGGAATATGGAATTGATTAAGGGGTTTTTGTTTTGATTTTGTCGATTGGATATTGGGCTGCTGTGGTTCGTGGTGTTCTACATCGAAAAATGACAGCGACGATGTTGTGGAAGTGGGCAACGATGAGGATTAAGCCTACATGATCCATTATCTCTAATTACATGGAATGGGTTTTTCATTTTCGTATGGTGCGCAGATACACATGAAATGGGTTTGGTGGAACTAGAATTTGTGTATTTGTGAATCTTGCATTTTTTGTTCTAATAATGTTTGACAATTAAGATATTGGTGGGTTTCCTAGAAAAAATAGTGTTGACTTGAAGTTGTATGTTAAGATAAATGGTGGTGAAGATTGGAGATGGTGGTGGGTTGTTATTGCTAAAGATGAAGCTAGATAATGAAGATGATAGAAGTTAAAAATGAGAGGAAAAAGACCAAAATACCCTCAAGTTAGGTGACTTAACGAGGTGTTAATTACGACCATTAGAGGGAAGGACGAACAACGGATAACATTTCACAGTGATGCATATTTTTCAGTCAAATGACAAAAAGTTGCGGTCTACGCAAACCAAAAAGACGTCTTTTTACTTTTCTAATCATAATTTGAGGTATTCTTACTCTTCTACTTCCATATATAAGCCTTGTACTATATTTTTTTATGAATGCTTCAACCACAAATAGTTTATAAAATATTTTCTACCAATTGATGTGTCATGTAAAATGCGGATATATTTATGTTAGAAATGAAGCTGGGCGATATTTACGTGAATTGGAAATAGACTACTAGAATGCATAAAGTGCATGGACTGATAATGTAATACTCTTAAAGTTGTCTTGTATTGCATTTAAATACCCTACAAGTCTTCACTTGTGGGGTGTGGCTGTGAACTTCAAAAACATAGTAATAATATCAAAGTTCTAAACACTCCACCTTCTCTCTACTCTCTCACTAAACCAAACATGAATCTCTTCTATTTTCATCAACCTCGACCACCAGAAGGTGATAAAAGTCGATTCTTGGTCATTACAATTGGTATCATGAGCTAACCGGGGGCGAATAGTGGTGTATTTGAGGTAAAAAAATGTGATTCGGGTGTGTTTTTATTTTTTTGTGTTCGGTTTTTTTGTTCCAAAAATACCCACTGCTGTGTTTTTTTATCCTCAAAAATGTGGTTGTTTGTGTTTTTTGTTCAAATCGTACACATGTTGATGATCAAAGGTTGTGTTTGTTTTGTGATATATCGACTTGGGCTGTGAAAGTTCACTAGTTCTTCACTCATATATTGGCTTGGAAGATCAAACTTTTGTGTTTGTTCTTGATTCATAGATCGTCAATCTTCAACAATTTTTATATAAAATGTGTTGTTGATTATTTTATTAAAAAGAGTTGAATTATTGGATCTAGTGAAAGTTGGTCAAAAGTTACTTAAATTGTGGGAAAAGGTGAAAGGTGTCAGTGGGAAGCGTGGTTAGTAAGGGAAAAAGTCAAGAAAGTGGTTGAAAAAGCAAAAATATCGAATTTGGCTTGATCAGCGCTTTTTATCGCAATTGACGAAAAATCAGTCGTTTTGTCGCATTTGGGCACTTCTATCGCAACTCCAGCTGACAATGTCTATCGCAATTCCAACTCAGATAGTTCTATCGCGATTCCAACTCAGATAGTTCTATCACAATTCCAACAGCGATAAAATTATCGCAATTCAAACAGCGATAAAATTATCGCAATTCAGGTCTGATACGTTTTATCGCAATTCAGCAACTCGGCTTTGTCCGATATCTGTTGCCAATTGCGAAATCGGACAGGTCTGCCATTTGCGATATCGGACAACCTTTGGCAAAAAAAAAAAAAAAAAAAAGTTTTTTTTGCGGGAAAATTTGAGTAAAATTTAATTTTTACAGGAGACTTAACGGTCCATTTTTACACAAGATTCAAATTCTTGTACAAGAGTGAAAATTTTGGCCTGAAATTCAAATTTTTTGTCCAAAATTCGAATTTTTCGGGAATTTTTGGCGTAAAAAATTTCTTAAAATCAAATTTTCCCAGCATCATTAGAATGTCATTTTATGGCATATTTCACACCAAAATCACAAATGATATTATCGGACCTCACCTTCAACATCACCACGTATAGCCGAAAAGATCCTGATCAAGAATCACAATCAAATGACAATGGCTAAATTATCAACTGTGACTACAAGGATGATTCATTATTACTTATTTGAGCTTGAAGTGGAATATCAAGGTGCGTGTACTTAGTATCTTGAAGATATCGGGGTTGGTTGGATGCATGATTCTTCGAGATCCTTGTTTGAGCATTTATTTAATAGTGATTGAGTTTTGGGTTATCTAGTTTTCATAGGTCAAGGGGTGGATGGACGAAGACCTAGTTAACTATCACTTAAAGGAGATACGTTGTAGTACTCAGTGTCACACAAAGATGTGGATAATTCAAGAGATGTTCATATACAGTTAAGGAAGGATGGATGGGTATATGAAACGACCTATGCTTTAAGGAGTTACATTGTAGTGCTCAGTATAGGTTCTTAGTCACACGTTCGTGCAAGTTTAAGTCACAAGTCTGGGTTATGTTACTTCAGCCTCAAGTTCGTCATAGTGGGTTTCTCCTTTAACAGTCACTACAAAAAGACCGTGTTTTGATACAAGAGGTTTAAGAAGAGATTGATCTGAAGAGAATCGTAGAGAGAATAGTTATCGACATCAACTCATGGGGTATTGATTTGTTTGTTGCTTCTCGTTGATATGTCTATGTACACACATGTAGGATGAGTCCGAAAGATCGTCATCATCCTGAAGGGAGAAATGTATGAAATGTGTACATCGGGGCTGTTTATTGAAGAACTGGAAGCATTCTAAGTGAGCTGAAGATGTCGATATGATGCTCCCCAAACAAACCTGTGAAGAAGTTACAAGTTATCAGTCTATAATTCTTTTTCCGCTGTGCAAGAGACTGAGGAAAATCTGGGCAAGATTTCAGAGAAACTTCTTCTACAAGCATCAAGGCTATATCAAACGGGTTGTCAATTTGGGAGGGAGCATGTAAAAGAAAATGCCTCACTAATTGGGAGGGAGTAATAACCCAATTAGAGAATTACAGTGATCCTGCAAGTAAAGCAAGCTGAGAAAGATTCGAGAAGATCAAGAGCTGTGAAGACATCCTCAAAAGAAAGGAAACTGCTCTACTTCAGCATTGTATTCATCGTTTTATGTACTTGTTAGGAATCATTGTAACCAATTCACGTATATCTCCAGCTGGAGGGAGATTGTTAGAAATGAAGTTGGGCGATATTTACGTGAATTGGAAATAGACAACTAGAATGCATAAAGTGCATGGACTGATAATGTAATACTTTTAAAGTTGTCTTGTATGGTATTTAAATACCCTACAAGTCTTCTGATGAACTCAAATAAGTACATTTTATTATCATCATTTATCCTATTTATTTGACTTGTTTTATCATATTATGTATGAGAATTGGTGCATTAATGTTTACTTTAGTAACTCTCAGGTAAAAACAAGTATTAGGTAAAACTTGGCGATTTTGGACCAATTATGGAGCAAAACAAGCGAAATGTCAAGAGTCTACTAAAGTCAAGAAGATCAAGTTCATTCTGCTCCAAGATACGCCGCAACTTGCTTATTACATACGGCGCATCACTATCAAGATTTCACAAGATACGATCCAAGTCAGCAAGGGTCATGCGCCGCATGAAGAAACGGAGATACGCCGCATTTAAAAGTCGGTGTACGAATATTCCCTGAATATATTAATCTTGGACCCCACGCGAAGTTACGGAGATGCGCCGCATCTACTAATCCTATGCGCCGCATCGACCCCTAGACAGAAACTATAAATACCCCATAAGTCAGACGGATTTTGGTGTTGAGTGCAGAAAAGTCCAAAACCCTAAAGGAGACAGCCGAATTCAGACGACTTAGCAGCACTAGACACACCCAAATCGAAGATACAAGAGCTGTAAGAAGGTCCTGCATGTATTTAATTCATTAAGTAGTTTTGTTTTATTGTAATAGTACACTTTAATTCATCAGGATTGATGGGCTGATGTCATGTGACTACGGAAAAGCATGCGCACCCCTTAAAATTGCTTTCCCATCAATTAAAGTTTATATGTTGATGTCTTTGGTGACTTTTATTAGTGCATTGATAACCTCTGTGTTTATTAGTGGCCTGCGCACGTGACTACGAAAGATCGTGTGGCTCCCACAGTTATACTAACCTGATCAATTAGTAAATAACTTTTAGACATAAGTAATCATTAAGGGTTTACTCGCCGATAAGATTAGAGCCAACGAGAAAGATTTAATTACATACACTTCATATAAAACTAGCAATAAAACAAGTGACAAGCTACTTAATTATCAGGACAGGTCTTCTTATTGTCTCTAGTATCTATCTGTGTACATGTGTGCTAGTCGCTGATTCGTGCTCTTTAGTTTAGTTTATAGTTTAATTATAACCAAATCGTGCCAGTCTCTCAGGCTGAACCCCCTTGCGTTAGATTAGATTGTAAAACTAACTTAGGATATTAAAATACTGATTAGATTAACTAGATAATACGTTCCACTCTTAGTGATCGACACTCTACTTACCATTATATTCATACTGACCGGGTACACTGCTCGTTAGGTGTGTGTGTTATTGATAAGTCGGCTAAATATAAATTTAAAACTTGATTAGGCATTAATACTGCTAAACCGCAACGACACGTGACATACCGCATCTAGTTTTTGGCGCCGCTGCCGGGGAGTGAATTGTTATTATCTGTTAATTTGATTAAGTATTTTAATTAGTTTTTTTTTTTAGATTCTAACCACTAACCGTTGTATATTAGATAGATTGCATTCATTGTATAATTTGCATATTTTCTGTTTTTGTGTGATTTTTGATTTTTGTGTTTATTTTTATTTTTATTATTTTTGTATTTTTCTGCATTCTGCTGTCGTTGTATTGTGCTGACATAAACGATACGGCGCATCTGATTTCTCAGATACGGCGTATTGCGTTTAATTTTTATAAAATACAACGCGTTTAATAAATTCGAGTACGGCGCATCTTTCCCAAGATACGGCGTATTCTGTTTTTAATAAGAAATTTTTCTAAACTTTGACGCTATACGGCGCATCTGTTTTTATAGATACGGCGTATTTATTAATTAAATTAAAAATAGTTTTCGAATTATTAAACATAAGCGACGCATCGATCTTTATCGATACGGCTGATGCGCGTGATGTGTCATTGCGGTTTAGCAGTATTAATGCCTATTCAAGTTTTAAATTTATATTTAGCCGACTTATCAATAACACACACACTTAACGAGCAGTGTACCCGGTCAGTATGAATATAATGGTAAGTAGAGTGTTGATCACTAAGAGTGGAACGTATTATCTAGTTAATCTAATCAATGTTTTAATATCCTAAGTTAGTTTTACAATCTAATCTTACGCAAGGGGGTTTCAGCCTGAGAGACTGCCACGATTTGGTTATAATTAAACAATAAAATAAACTAAAAAGCACGAATCAGCGATTAGCACACACGTACACAAATAGATACTAGAGACTGTAAGAAGACCTGTCCTGATGATTAAGTAGCTTGTCACTTGTTTTATTGCTAGTTTTATATGAAGTGTATGTAATTAAATATTTCTCGTTGGTTCTAAGCTTATCGGCGAGAAATCCCTTAATGATTACTTATGTCTAAAAGTTATTACTAATTGATCAGGTTAGTTATAACCGTGGGAGCCACATTCTATTCCGTAGTCAAATGCGCAGGCCACTAATAAACACAGAGGTTATCAATGCACTTAATAAGTAGATACCAAAGACATCAACATATAAACTTTAATTGATGGGAAAGCAATTTTAAAGGGTGCGCATTCTATTCCGTAGTCAAATGACATCAGCCTATCAATCCTGATGAATTAAAGTTTACTATTACAATAAACCAAAACTACTTAATGAATTAAACACATGCAGGACCTTCTTACAGCTCTTGTATCTTCGATTCGGGTGTGTCTAGTGCTGCTACTTCGTCTGAATTCGGCTGTATTCTTTAGGGTTTTTATACTATTCTGCACTTCAACTTGTACAACACACGAAATTCGTCTGACTTGTGGGGTATTTATAGTTTCTGTCTGGGGGTCGATGCGGCGCATGGAATAAGTAGATGCGGCGCATCTCCGTAACTTCGCGTGGGGTCCAAGATTAATATATTCAGGGAATATTCGTACACCGCCTTTTAGATGCGGCGTATCTCCTTTTCTGCTATGCGGCGCATGTCCTTCCTGTCTTGGATAGTAATTTATGAAACCTGGATAGTGATGCGCCGTATGTAATAAGTAAGATGCGGCGCATCTTGGAGCAGAATGAACTTGATCTTTCTTGATTCAATAGACTCTTGACATTTCGCTTGTTTTGCTCCATAATTAGTCCAAAATCGCCAAGTTTCACCTATTGCTTGTTTTTACCGGAGAATCACTAAAGTAAACATTAATGCACCAATTCTCATACATAATATAATAAAACAAGTCAAATAAATAGGATAAATGATGATAATAAAATGTACTTATTTGAGTTCATCAAATATCCCCCCACTTGAACTTTACTTGTCCCCAAGTAAACCTTAGAATTAATCTTATGAAAATGTATCCTAAAAGATATTAGGATTTATTTTTAAGGTTAAGCATGTATTCGTTTTTTCATAATCACACAACCAAAACACCTAACGAAGTAAAAATCAAAACAATTTTTCAATGTAAAACAGTTCTAAATCGTTTAGTGCTTAGTCGCGACGAATATTCTATCATAAGCTTGGCAAGTATACGCATCTCCCCCACTAAAGCCTAGGAATAACAAGTCTAAAGCGGTAAAAAGGGTTTGTTGGTTAAGGGTTAATCATTCTTTTCAATCTCTATCGATCTCACATTCCAGAAAAAGCGACAAAATCACAAATACATGATCGAATCCACGAACACGATACTTGCAATTGCTCAAATCCTTAACTCGAATAGGCTAAAGATAGGATTAAGTAATCTTCACCAATAATATTATATCAAAAAGGGCGACAAAAATCATAAATACATAGCCGAATCCACGACTACGATACTTAAGATTGCTCAAATCCCTAATCTCAATAAATCAAAGGTTTGGATGAAGAACGATACAAGGTATGGATAATATTTGGGATATAAATTGGTGTAAAATAAAAATAAACAAAAAAGATAAATTAAAATCCTAAGTGTGGTAAATTACTTTCCCAACCATCCCATGAATAAGACTCATATCATTGAATAACTCACGCTTTAACACTTGAAACACACGCTTTAGGTAGACACAAATTATACTTAACAAAATCTTAATCAAAGAATAACCTTAGTTGGCGTTCCCATAACGGCCAACTCCCATTCAATCCATAAATATAATATACAACAAATAGTGGTGATATCTCCCACTTAATACAAAACTTTACATAAGTTGGTTAAAAACAAACTTCCAACTTTTCCTTTTTCTTTTTCTTTTTCTATTTTTTTAGACATATAAACTTTAACATATATGTGTAAAAATTCACAACTTTTCCATTACTATTTTTCCGGATAATTTTCTATACTTTTCATACTTTCAGAAATAATCGTAATAGTGAAAGTAGCAAACACACGAAAAATAAACTCAAAGTTATACAATATTTACTTTTCATACTAATTGCATTGTGCAATTTCCATACCAACCAAAGATAATGAATTACGCGCGCGAACACAGGTAACGTAAGGAAACACACTTTGCCTAAATCAATTAACCACGGATTTTAATTATATGGTAGGCTAAGGTGTAAGGGTGTAACGAACATTTATAACATAGGTGTGTAAGAAACGAAAGGAATTGCTCTGAGTGTTTTTCTAGGGGTATCTTACTCTAAAAGTGAGAGTAACAAATGGGTTTATACGGGGGTTAACTAACCAGTGTAGTTAGTTAATAACACATAACATATAAAGGCTATTTGGTGTAATCCTAGAAATTTACCAATTTAGACAAGTCATCCCAATTATATAAATAATACTTATTATGGTAGTCTCGAATAGTATACAAGCCAAGTTCTAAAGTTTACAAGTCACCGACACACTAAAGTTTTGATATTTTTGAAAGAATAGCGTTATGTGTGTGGATATGTAATTTAGACTTTAAACTAAAACATGCTAAAAAAAATTTAAATTTTAATATATTAAGCGCATTTTTAAGCATATTTTGAAAAAGTTTAGGACAAGTAAGTGTTCTAATTCTCCATCCCCCCACTTAAGTTAAACAACGTCCTCGTTGTTTGTGTCAAAGGTTAAGAACTGGAAAATAAAAGAATTAGAACAGAAAAACTCCCCTGAGATTTGCTCGGTATGATCCTCCATTGTTCGTATAAGAGCAAAAATCAAATTCTTGTGGATGAGAACGTTTAAGCTTCATAAGTGATGCATCTACAAAAATGCAGGAATCTAAAATACCATTTACACTATAACACACCTGAGTTAAGAAAGGTTCAAACTTGCATAATACATTAGTAGTTAGTAAAAATAAAACTTAAAAATTAAAACTGAAAATCGTCAGGTCAATCGATACGCCGTATCCTATGGAAGAAGATACGCCGTATCGAGCCTGGAATAAAAGTAAAATAAAATAAAGTAAAGGATAGGATGCGGCGCATCTATTTTTCTAGATGTGGCGCATGTAGCTGCTAAACAGACTGTTAACAGTCTGTTGTAAAATGCTCGTTCCATAGTTTATCTCTCACGTCCTCTCGTACTCTCATGCTGAACTTAATGCCAGTCTTCATCAAGCGTAATAAGAATTATAAACTGAAACATCAAATAAATACATGATAGTAATAGTGAGTACAATCCAAAAATAATCATAATATACATGGAACAATGTCAATAAAAACATCAAATCAAGCAGCAGGGCGAGTGAGGTCGTCTGGGCGGGTCCCTGAAGTGCTGGCACCATCGGTCCTGGCACCATCGGTCCTCTGTCTGACCCTGCGAGTGTATTCCTGTAATACCCCTCTAACCTGAGTACCATCCGGCCGAGTGTGGCTAATACCCTCATGCTCCAAAATCCGGCTCACACTCGTAACAAGCCACTCCGTGTCCCTCCTGACCTCGGTGAGTTCAGTCCTCATACCATCCACCACTCCCCGTAAAGCTCTCACCTCTGCCTCAACCATCTCCACTCTCTGACCTACTGTACGTGCTGGTGGGGGTACTGGTGCCTCCTCCTCATGGGCTGGAACAGCAGCCGGAGCTTGCTTATTATATACGGCGCAAAAGTCAACTAAAGTCAAGAAGATCAAGTTCATTCTTCTCCAAGATACGCCGCAACTTGCTTATTATATACGGCGCATCACTATCAAGATTTCACAAGATACAATCCAAGTCTGCAAGGGACATGCGCCGCATGAAGAAATGGAGATACGCCGCATCTAAAAGGCAGTGTATGAATATTCCCTGAATATATTAATCTTGGACCCCATGCGAATTTACGGAGATGCGCCGCATCTACTAATCCTATGCGCCGCATCGACCCTCAGACAGAAACTATAAATACCCCATAAGTCAGACGGATTTTGGTGTTGAGTGCAGAAAAGTACAAAACCCTAAAGGAGACAGCCGAATTCAGACAACTTAGCAGCACTAGACACACCCAAATCGAAGATACAAGAGCTGTAAGAAGGTCTTGCATGTATTTAATTCATTAAGTAGTTTTGTTTTATTGTAATAGTACACTTTAATTCATCAGGATTGATGGGCTGATGTCATGTGACTACGGAATAGCATGCGCACCCCTTAAAATTGCTTTCCCATCAATTAAAGTTTATATGTTGATGTCTTTGGTGACTTTTATTAGTGCATTGATAACCTCTGTGTTTATTAGTGGCCTGCGCACGTGACTACGGAAGATCGTGTGGCTCCCACGGTTATACTAACCTGATCAATTAGTAAATAACTTTTAGACATAACTAATCATTAAGGGTTTACTCGCCGATAAGATTAGAGCCAACGAGAAAGATTTAATTACATACACTTCATATAAAACTAGCAATAAAACAAGTGACAAGCTACTTAATTATCAGGACAGGTCTTCTTATTGTCTCTAGTATCTATCTGTGTACGTGTGTGCTAATCGCTGATTCGTGCTCTTTAGTTTAGTTTATAGTTTAATTATAACCAAATCGTGCCAGTCTCTCAGGCTGAACCCCCTTGCGTTAGATTAGATTGTAAAACTAACTTAGGATATTAAAATACTGATTAGATTAACTAGATAATACGTTCCACTCTTAGTGATCGACACTCTACTTACCATTATATTCATACTGACCGGGTAAACTGCTCGTTAGGTGTGTGTGTTATTGATAAGTCGGCTAAATATAAATTTAAAACTTGATTAGGCATTAATACTGTTAAACCGCAATGACACGCGACATACCGCATCATCTTCACTTGTGGGGTGTGGCTGTGAATTTCAAAAACATAGTAATAATATCAAAGTTCTAAACACTCCACCTTCTCTCAACTCTCTCACTAAACCAAACATGAATCTCTTCTATTTTCATCAACCTCGATCACCAGAAGGTGATAAAAGTCGATTCTTGGTCATTACAATTTAAGAGAGTATTCAAAAGTAAGTTAGAGAATAATAATACTAATTATATGACACATCGTTTTTTGAAAATATTTATGTGAAATTTTTGTAGTTCTAGTATTTATTTATTTATTTTTATTATTTTTTTAATCTGAGAGAGTGTATGCGCTTTATCAAATTTTTATAGGTTTTACCCCGTACAATAGATACGTACTTTGCAAAGTGATCCGTTTTCGTGCGTGTACTTTTTTTCATTCCACTTTATGTAGTGTATTTTCATCTTTTGTTCCATTTTGCACGTATGTTTACCGACAACCGGGTAAACTTGTATAAAACTGAAAAAACTTTACGTGGCATATTTAATGTTTGAGTAAATTGCATGGATCGTCCTTTGGGTTTATCCCATATTGCATCTAATGTCCCTGGTGGTTTCATATTTCATTGACAGTCATTTTTTTCACAAAATATTTTATAAACTTTTTTTTTACTATTTTTTAAATTACAAAAAATTTTATAAACTTTTTTTTTTAATTACGAAAAGTTTTATACACATTTTTTTTAAATTACGAAAATTTTATAAACTTTTAAATTACGAGAATTTTTATATATTTTTTTTAAATTACGAAAATTTTTATACTCTTAAATTACAAAAAGATTTACAAACTTTTTAAAAATTACGAAAATTTTATAAACTTTTCAATTACGAAGATTTTTATAGACTTTTTTTTGTTTTTTTTAATCAGATTACGAAACTTTTTATATATTTTTTTTGGTTTTCTTTTTTAAATTCCGGAAAAAAATTTCAACTTTTGTTTTATATTTTTTTAAATTATGAAAATTTTTATACACGCTTTTTACTTTAAACTATTTTATTAACTTTTAAAATAAGCGCTATTTTATACTTTTGTTTTTTATTTTTAAATAATTTACAAAACTTTTAAACTATTTGAATATTTAGACTATTTAAACTTTTTTTTATAAAACTTTAAGCCATGTGAGTGGATTTGTCACCCTAAAGATGATTGTCAATTTTGTCTTTTACTTTATACAAACGAAAATGTATAAAAATGGACGAAAACGTATTAAAACGGATGAAATCGTATACAAACGGACAAAACATATAAAAAAGATAAAAACATAAGAAAATGGATGAAACATATAAAAACGGATGAAATCCTATAAAAACGGATGAAAATGTATAAAAATGTATGAAAACGTAAGAAAGACGTATAAAAATGGACAAAAACGTATAAAAACGAATGAAAACCTATAAAAATGGATAAAAACGTATGAAAACTTAAGAAAGACGTATAAAAACGGACGAAAACATATAAAAACGCGTGATGTGTCGTTGCGGTTTAGCAGTATTAATGCCTACTCAAGTTTTAAATTTATATTTAGCCGACTTATCAATAACACACACACTTAACGAGCAGTGTACCCGGTCAGTATGAATATAATGGTAAGTAGAGTGTTGATCACTAAGAGTGGAACGTATTATCTAGTTATTCTAATCAGTATTTTAATATCTTAAGTCAATTATACAACCTAATCTAACGCAAGGGGGTTCAGCCTGAGAGACTGGCACGTTTTTGTTGCAATTAAATAATAAACTAAACTAATGAGCACGAATCAGCGATAAGCACGCACGTACACAGATAAATACTTGAGACAATAAGAAGACCTGTCCTGATAATTAAGTAGCTTGTCACTTGTTTTATTGCTAGTTTTATATGAAGTGTATGTAATTAACTCTTTCTCGTTGGCTCTAATCTTATCGGCGAGTAAACCCTTAATGATTACTTATGTCTAAAAGTTATTCCTAAGTGATCAAGTTAGTTATAACCGTGGGAGCAATATGATCTTCCGTAGTCACATACGACAAGCCACTAATAGACACAGAGGTTATCAATGCACTAATAAAAGTCACCAAAGACATCAACATATAAACTTTAATTAATGGGAAAGCAGTTTTAAGGGAATGCAACCTTTCCGTTGTCACATTACACAAGCCACCAATCCTGATGAATTAAAGTGTACTAATACAATGAAACAAAACTACTTAATGAATTAAACACATGCAGGACCTTCTTACAGCTCTTGTATCTTCGTTCGGGTGTGTCTTATGCTGCCTATTCGTCTGAATTCGTTCGCTCGTCTAGGGATATATGGCACGTACGTCAAAAGTCTCCCTTAAATTCGTCTGGCCTTGGGGTATTTATAGTTTCTGTCTGAGGTAAGATACGACGCATTGAATAAGTAGATGCGGCGCATTGACTTAACTTCACGTGGGGTCCAAGGTTATTATATTCCAGAATATTCGTACACCGCCTTGAGATGCGGCGTATCTTCATAACTGTATGCGGCGCATGTCTTATTGTATCTTGGATCAAAACTGGTGAAATCTTGATAGTGATGCGCCGTATGTAAGAAGTATAATGCGGCGCATCTGGAGTAGAACAAGTTGGTTCTTCTTCGTTGACCAAAGTTTCATATCCAACGTATGATAGAATTGCATGCGTGCATTCTTCAAAGTCAGGCAATGGTCTTCAATCTCTTCAATTCAGCAGCCTTTTCCAATCTTGATCATTTTTCTCCATTTTTAGTCCATAATAGCTAAGTTTCACCAAATGCTTGTTTTTAACTGAGAATTACAAAAGTAAACGATTAAGTATCAATTCTCATACATAATATAATAAAACAAGTCAAATAAATAGGATAAATGATGATAATAAAATGTAATTATTTGAGTTCATCAAATATCCCCCCACTTGAACTTTACTTGTCCCCAAGTAAACCTTAGAATTAATCTTATGAAAATGTATCCTAAAAGATATTAGGATTTATTTTTATATTTAAGCATGTATTCATTTTTGTCATAATCACACAACCAAACACTTAACGAATTAGAAATAAAATAAAATATTTTGATAAAAGCAAATCTAATCGTTTAACTGTCCAGTCGTGACGAATATTCTATCATAAGCTTGGCAAGTATACGCATCTCCCCCACTAAAGCCAAGGAATAACAAGTCTAAAGCGGTAAAAAGGGTTTGTTGGTTAAGGGTTAATCATTCTGAGTAATCTTCACCAATAATATTATATCAAAAAGGGCGACAAAATCATAAATACATAGCCGAATCCACGACTACGATACTTAAGATTGCTCAAATCCCTAATCTCAATAAATCAAAGGTTTGGATAAAGAATAATATAGGGTATGGATAATATTTGGGATACAAATTGGTGTAAAATGAAAAATAAACAAAACAAATAAATTAAAATCCTAAGTGTGGTTAATCACTATCCCAACCATCCCATGAATAAGACTCATATCATAGAATAACTCACGCTTTAACACTTGAAACACACGCTTTAGGTAGACACGAATTATACTCAACAAGATCTCAATCAAAGAATATCCTTAGTTGGCGTTCCCATAACGTTCAACTCCCATTCAATCCATAAATGTAATATATAACAAATAGTGGTGATATCGACCACTTAATACAAAACTTTACATAAGTTGGTTAAAATAAACTTTCAACTTTTCCTTTTTCTTTTTCTTTTCTTATTTTTTCGATTTTTTTTTTTTTTTTTTTTTTTTTTTTTTTTTTTTTTTTTAACTTGAAACATAAACATAGACGTGTACAATTTCACCACATCACTATAACGATAACTCTGGATAATTTTTCCATACTTTTCATGACTTCAGAAATAACGGTAATAGTGAAAGTAGTAAACACACGAAAAATAAACTCAAAGATATACAATATTTACTTTCACTCTAATTGCATTGTGCAATTTCCTGACTGAACCAAAGATAATGAATTACGCACGCGAACACAGGTAATGTAAGGAAACACACTTTGCCTAAAGCAATTAACCAACCACGGATTTTAATCTATAGGGTAGGTTAAGGTGTAAGGGTGTAATGAAACATTATAACAAAGGTGTAAGAAACGAAAGGAATGGCTCTGAGGGTTTTTCTAGGGGTATCTTACTCTAAAAATGAGAGTAACAAAGGGTTTATACGGGGGTTAACTAACCAGTGTAGTTAGTTAATATCACATAACATATAAAGGCTATTTGGGTGTAATCCTAGAAATTTACCAATTTAGACAAGTCATTCCAATTATAAAAATAATACTTATTATGGTGGTCTCGAATAGTATACAAGCCAAGTTCTAAAGTTTACAAGTCACCGGCACACTCATAGATTTGTGAATTTTTGAAAAGTTCACAATTTTTGAAATAATGTTATGTGTGCAGCTATGTAATTTAGATCTTAAACAAAAACATGCTAAAAATTTTTAATTTTGATATATTAAGCGCATTTTAAGCATATTTTGAAAAGTTTAGGACAAGTAAGTGTTCTAATTCTCCAATCCCCCCACTTAAGTAAAACAACGTCCTCGTTGTTTGTATAAAAGATTAAAAACTGGAAAATAAAAGAATTAGAACAGAAAAACTCCCTTGAGATTTGCTCGGTATGATCCTCCATTATTTGTATAAGAGCAAAAATCATCTTTCTTGTGGATGAGAACGTTTAAGCTTCATATTTAATGTATCCACAGGAAATGCAGGAATCTATAATACCACCAAGACTTTAACACACCTGAGTTAAGAAGGTTCAAACTTGCATAATACATTAGTAGTTAGTAAAAATAAAACTTAAAAATTAAAATGAAAATCATCAGGTCAGTCGATACGCCGTATCTTATGGAAGAAGATACGCCGTATCGAGCCTAGAATAATTACGAATCAGAATAGAAGATGCGTCGTATCCTTAACCAGGGATGCGCCGCATTAAAATAAACTGACAAAAAGTTTTAAAGTCAAAAATAAAAATGCAGAAAATAAAGTAAGATATGACCAGTGCAGGAGATGCGTCGCATCTTAGGATTGAGATGCGCCGTATCCTCTGCGGGCCTGACTGACTCGACACAGAACAGAATAGTAAAAAATTTCCGGGTTGTCTCCCGGTCAGCACTTGTCTTTATTCCAGAGTCTTCAAGTTAGACTCACGTTCAGCTCTTTAATACCGATCATTGAAGGAGTCGGAAGCATCGCGCTCCCTCATCGCCAATTCAGTAATATTGAACACTCCTTGCTCGTCCTTAATTTCCACGCCGTTCTTCTTTAATATCTGTATAAATAAAGTTCTGTCCCTTTCGGGTAGAGATGACAAAATGATAGACGGGAAATTCTTATTATCATAAAGGCATAAATAAGCAAGGTGGGGTGGTAGTTCAATAAACACATCATTATTCAAATTCGTATGCTCAACTATTCTCCTACGTTTGTTAATCACTACGCAATCATACCATTCATCATCAGAATCATTAACAATATCGCGCCTAAGTTCGGTAGGTACATTAAGGTCAATAAATTCCTCGAAGTTCTCATGATTAGGATTAGTTGAGTTGTTTTGAATCAATGTTTCTCCCATAAGCCTAGCTTCTAGATCGAGGTCCATACGTTCTCTTAATCCTAGCACATAGACGCCTCTAATCATGCTTCTAGTAGGATTTTGGCACTTATAGACTAGTTTATTATTCCCTACCCTTAATGAGATTTTTCTTTTAAACACATCAATCTTAGCATGGGCAGTAGACAAGAAAGGTCTTCCAAGGATTAAAGGAATCTTAACATCCTCGGGCATATCTAATATAACAAAGTCTACAGGGAAAACAAACTTCTCAATCTTAACTAGCACATTATTAGCAATCCCTTCAGGTTGTTTTACCGTTTTATCAGCCAATTCAATAAGCAACTTAGTTGGCGCTAATTTTCCTAGTCCTAGGGTAGTGAATGTCTTAAGGGGCATTACACTAACACTAGCTCCTAAGTCAGCGAACACATTATTGAAAGATATATCATTAATTGAACAAGGTAAAGTAAAACTTCCTGGGTCTTTTTCTTTATGAGGCAAGGCATGTAATTCGGTTGCAGAGCTCTCTTCTTTCATTGTAGCCTTGATCTCTTCTTCAATCTTTGTCTTCTCTTTGAGTAACCTCCTTAAACTGATTGAAGAATTAAAGAAAAATTCGGGTCTTGCACCATCATTACCATTCATCAGTCTTCTAAGAAAAGGAATGTTAGGAGTGACTTCTTCAGTGGTGCTTATGTCCTTGACATGATCTCTTGGGTTGGTTTCAGTTAAGCTAGGTAAACTTTCGTATCCCCTTTCTTGAAGAACTTTGCTCATTTGACCAATTTGTTGTTCCAATGCTTTGATCGAAGCTCCTTGATTTCTTGTAATAGTATCCGTTGAAGCTCGGATTTCTTTGATCATAGCAGTATTCTCTTCATGGCTTTTAGCAGCATCGACCATAATTTGCTTTAGAGTGTCATCTAAAGTCTGCCTCCTTTCTTGATAAGCGGGATTGAAGTTGTTCTTTTGATAGAATCCCAGAGTAGCTTCCCTAAATCTTCCTGAAGGTCGGAATGGTTGTCCAAATTGTGTGTAGTATGCTTCCTCAAAAGTCTCACTTTCATTCTTATTAGGACAATCCTTACTGTAGTGAGGTCCTTCGCATTTTTCACATCCAACTTGGGCAGCATACACTTTCTCATCACGCTTCTTCATCTCTCTACTAATTTTATCCAATTGAGCTTGAATTGCAGCAAACCCGTCAAAATTAGTGCTGCTCTTAGATCTAGTAGAGGTCCCATCATGCCATTTTTGAGAATGATCAGCAGCTTCTTGGATAGCTTTTCTAGCATTGGTTGCACTCATTTGAGGCACAGCTCCCTTAGCATCCAAAATCTGTCTAGTAGGCACGTCCAATCCTTGATAAAACTATTGGTCCACAAATTGTATATGGATCACTAAGTAGTCTTGAATACCTAGTAGATGGTTAGAATAAATTCGAACCAATCTAAGTGAGAAACCCTAAGTGATTGTTAATGTTAATGCGGAATCTTTAACAAGAACAATTAAGAACACAAGCAGGGATATCACTAACTTCGTATATTGATATTCACTATGATCAATTCGTACAACTCACACACGAACTAACAATCTTTAGGGATCCTTTTATAACACAAGGAAACCCTAGACGACACAGAAGATATACACAAATCTTCTATAAAGATACATACACGCATTGTATCTTTTCCTAACATAACTCTAACAAACTTTCCTATCTTCACGACCAGACTTAACTTTATAAGTCAACCAGACTTAAATGTGCTACCAGACTTAACTTTACATTACCAGACCTAATAACACAAACAGACCTAACTTAGTAAACTACCAGACCTAAGTTGTCTGCTCTTGATACGCATCATAATTCCCAACAATCCTCCCCTAACTTGATCTTCATGCTTCATGAACTTCAAGTTCTTCTGATTTGGTCTTCTGAGGATTGAATCTTGAACACTTTGAAATGTATTTAGGTCTTGTTCCTTTCCAGCAGCTTGAATCTTGATAAGCTCTTCTGATATGGTCTTTGCAGCAACATTGACTATATGTACATCAATTCATATTAAGTTTCATATCTATTCTCATCACTTCCAGGTGTGTTAACACCTGTGAGAGGTGAATCATTGAAATTTAATGGATTTGATGTCTCTTTACCAATAGCCATTACTACTGGAGTAGCCAAATGTTTTGGTGTGTAAGACCATGGTACACTGATAACCATATGATTTTAAGCAAATCATCAGCTTATCAACGGATTTGTTAAGTCTTTACCAAAAGCCGTTTGCTTCTGGACTAGTCAATTCTTTGATGGAAAAGCACCTCATCATGGTGAATTGATTACCATTTATGGTTTTCCACAGCCTTTACCACAAGCCATAACCTTGTGGGCTAGCCAACTCTTCACTTATCTTAGATATGGTGAGTTGAATACCATACAATTTTTGGCAAATTGTCAGCCATAAACGGATTTGAGCAATCTTTACCTGTTAGCCGTTTGCTCAGGATTAGCCAGTCCTTATGTTGATGAGACAAGGTGGACTGATAACCTTTTGACGTGTTAGTGCAAAGCACCTCCACCAAGTGAGAAATTCCAATAGTCTCACTTAACAACTTGTGAAAATTCTTTCAAACACCCTTAGGCTACATCCTTCAAAGACTGCTTCTTAATCAAATCCAATAACATCTCATATCCTTCATCCTTTTTACTAGCATACAACTTTTTTCTCATCATTTCCTTGCAAACACTTGATGATAAAGGATATTCCACCTCTGCAAGCATATAAATATCAACATTCTTTAATGAAACACAATGTACCTTGCAGGTATGAAAATATCTCCAGCTGACAATGTTATGTTCCTCAGGAAGTTTCCACACTATATCAGACTCAGTTGATGGCTCAAACATCACCTTCAAATTTCCCCAAAAGACTCTTTCAAATTCATCTTCAGGTGGATGATCTCCATATTTAATATTCACCAACTGATAAAGTTCTTGAAGATCCTCCCTATTCACATCAATTAAGATTCCAGCAAAATTCATATAAACAATGTTAGAATTATCTTCCCTTATTATTTGATATGCAGCCCTTCCACCAGTCATGATAAGTTGATACTTGACAACCTTAGTAGGTTTCTTAGTGCTTTCAATAGTCCCCATTGTGGCTCCTTCAGATGAAGGTTCCTCATCTAATTCCTCTTCAACAACTACTTTCTTGGATTTACTCTTCCTTTCCAAACCTTTTCTTCTTTGAAACACAATAGGCTTAATTACTTCATCTTGCACTTCTTCTGTTGACTTACCAGCTTCAGGTTGTGTATCAATCACTTTATCAGGTTCAATGACTAGTTCAGTCTCTTTAGCCTTTCTACCTTGAAAGCAATATTTCTGCACATCATCATAATCAGTAGCTTTGTAACCTTGATCTCTCTCAAATGCCTTGAGATATGCTACTTGAATTTCTTCATATGACTTCTTTTTCATCTGTTCCAAAGAAAGATGCATTTGATTTTTAAGATACATCTTCATATCATACTTCTTTTCTGCCATAGACATCTTCTTAGGAATCTTTGATTTCTTTTGAAGCTTGAACTTTTCCAAGAATCCACCCAATGTATCATCATTACTCCTTGCATTAATGAAGTCAGCTAACTGTTTGGCTCGTTCATCAGCAGTTAAACCTTCAATAGTTAGCAGCTCTTCATACTTTGCTCTCACTTCATCATCAACATTGAGCAGTTTTGTAAAATCATCAGATTCTTCAGCCAATTGTCTTGCATAGACTGCATCTAACATCTTTTGTCTTTCTTCATCAGCAATATCTTGAGCCTTAATCCTCTCAATTTCAGCCTCAGATGCAAGTTCTTCTCTTGTTTTTCTTTTAGACTTCTTTGGCAATGAAGTTTCTTCATTACCAGAACTAAGTTCATTACCAGACTTTTCTTCACCAGACTTTTCATCAGATATAGTCCCAAACTTTTCAATCTCTTCCTCAGCAGACAAAATTAACCTTCTTTTCTTCCTATCTTGTTTAATTTTGCCCATTGATTGAGCCAAAGTCTCTGCAACTTCCAGTGTCTCTGGACTAATTGTGGTGACATTATCTTGAACAAGTGGTTCTTGAACTGGTGTTTGAAGAATATTTTCTTGTTCTTGCTCCAAATTCCTCCCCTGTTTGGAAGAATTTTCAGCTTCATCTTCCTCATCATCAAAAGAGACACCCTTTTTCTTCATTGCTACTCCCATTTTCTTTACTTTCTTCACCAAAGTCACATAAGCTTTTCTAAGTGCCTCATTAGTCTTTTCCAAAATGTCAATCTTCTTTTGTAATTGAGGAACAATGATAAGAAGATTTTCCACAGTTATGGGAGCATGTTCCTCCTCCCTTTCAGGACTTGGAACATTTGGTTGTGGAGGTGAAGATGGTTGGATAGGTGTAGATGATCTTTCAACTGATGGTGAGGGACCTGGTTGAGGTGATGGAATTGGAGAAGACCTAGGTGTAGCAGACCTAGATGATGCTTGGTCTCGAGCTTCATCAGGGTTCACTTGTGCAGCTCCAGAAGTACCTGCATTGTTAGTACCAAGCATAGCAGCAAGCAAAGGTTTGTCTGTCCCTTGAAAACTCCTTTTTAGATTTGCAAAAAGTTTGGAAGTAAAGGCCACACTGATGTAAGGCACTTTATCCCTAGTTTCAAAATTCAAGATTATTTGCAAAAATCTTGGATACATTAAAAATTTTGGGTTCTTAGCATTTTTCACCATTCCTTCAAAAATTAATTTTGAAAAGTTAAATTTCCTTCCAAATGATAAACAGACCAATGCAGAAGCAATTCTGCTTCCAAATTGATCCCATCCACCACTCTTGGGACTTAAGCTCTGAAGTAAATGATGTACTAAAAACCTCCACTGAGGTGAAAAATGACTTTTCCAAAAGGTAAAACTTCCATCTGTGGGGTATCCAATGCTATTCAAACCCTCCAAAATATCCTCACTAGACAAATCAAATTCTCCTAAAGCATCATCTAATTGGAGACTTCCCCTAATCGATGCTTCAGTAATGGTAAAACCATGTTTATCTATGATTGCCCTTAAACATGGTGTCCCATCATCAAGAGTCTCAGAGGTAATCGACCTCCAGAACTACTTGACAATGGACTGATAAATAGTAGGATTATGAGTTAATGAATAACAAATATAAGAACCTTTTAGAAAATCCACAATCTGCTCAAAACCTGCACTTTGATCTGGCTTCTTCAAGAAACCAACTTGATTATGCTTGTCCACAAACTTGAGATTAGCCATGGATAAGTTAATGATTTAGGTCTGGTTGACAAGAGAGGTAGGGTTTTGAAAAATATTTGTGTAGAAACAGAGTCGTGAGAAATAAAGATGATTTAAATTTGGAAGCAAATAAAGAATAAAAGAAGATAAATAATATCAAATTTTAAGCTTATATACTTCATAAATATCTTGTTTTACCGAAAATAGTGCAACGGTAATATATTAGTAAAATCTTTATTTACTCTGACCAGATCTAACGGTCATAAAATTAACACTACCCGACCTAAAAAGTCAACCAGGCCGAATCATAAACTTACCAGACCTAACCAAGTGAGTGGACTTACACACTTATTATAGCGAATGCAAAGCTTTGCAACACCTCATTCCATTCTTTTCTGCAAGAATTAGTTGAAACAACAAGAAAGAGGAGACAATAACCAATTTTTGCAAGACACATGAGATACCAGATTTAACACTTAAGGTTACCTGATTTAAAAACATTTAAAACTTGTACATTTGCCTCCCCTTAAATGTACATTACCTCCCCTTAAGTGTAAATTCCCCCCCCCCCCTTTTTTTTTTTTTTTTTTTTTTTTTTTTTTTTTTTTTTTTTAATAAATACTTAACCAAAATAAAAACGAAGGTCAACTTTCCAAAAAAAAAACACAATTAATAACTCTTTCCCTGCAAGTATTAACTCATACACCAACCAAGCATTAAAAGACATTAAACCTTGATTTTCCCTATAAAACCACCCATAGTTTTATCACAAATACCATCACAAACCAGAATAAAACCTTATAAGCATAATGGATCCATCCAACTTAAAAACCATAGAGATTTCATCCGATTCCTGGGATCCAAATGACTCATCTTCTGATACATCCTCAGGAGGATGGGGTGGATACTTCCCACCAGGGTATTCATCAATCACAAGAAACAAGACATTGAGAGAAGCAACTCTGAAACAATGGCTAGCTGCTTATGACCTGTCTGAAAAGGAACCAGACAATGAAACACCAAAAACTTCAAGACCAACTCCTCCTTCTGATGTAGATGATAAAAGTGCCAAAGAAGAAGACCCATCCAAGAATGATGAAGAGACCTTTCCTTCGAAGATTGTGCCTTCCCTGAGTAGTGGTTCTGTGCCACGTCCTCCACCAAGCAGCGTGATTCTTGCACTTCCATGCCCAAAAGCATGGAATCAGTTTGGTGGCAGAGGAGCCAAGAAGACCATTCCTGACTTCATGGGTAAAGGGAAGCAGAAAGTGTAGGTGGTGATGTTTAGCTGGTTTGGGATAAATCTTTTGTCTTATGAAGCTTTGTAATTTGCATCCTAGAATGCAATTTCTTGTTATTAAATAAAAAGCTCTTTGGTTCTGATGTTTTAATTTTCCACATATGACTAACTTGCAAATAGAAAAGAGCTAACAACTGCAAAACAAAGTTAAGTACAAAATACCAAACACACATACTATAGAAAGCAGAAAACAAAATAAGTACTGAAAATAAGAATAACCAAGAAGAGTAGCAAGATAAAGAACAAACAAATACACAAACTGTACAAAGTTAAGAAAGAAGATCAGTTTTTCTTAACAACCCAGGCCTGAGTGGGCTTGAGTCCTTCCTGTGGAGCAACATACTTATAGGTCTTGTATGAACTTGCTCCAGTGAAACCATGTTTGGACTTATAGGTAAATTCATTTTTAAATGGATTCCAAGTCCAGCAATCAGAGAAATTATCAGTAGAACCCCCATTTGTTTGTCTCCTTACAGGTGAATGAGCTTTGTAAAAATTATTTCTTTGAAAATTTGCATTCACCTGAGGTTTTTGAAAAGGTTGCTTGGGTCTTACAAAACCAGTGTCCACATTAGGTCTCACAGAGTTAATATAACCAGTATGCACTTTAGGCCTCATAAAGTTAACATTTTGCCTATTCACACTAAAGTTTTTGTAGCCAGACCCAAAATTTGGTCTACCAGAATTGACAAAAGAGTTAGGTCTGGTAGTGTTATTTAGTTGAACAGGTCTGGGGTCAAACTGGTTAGCATGGTTAACTCTACTAGCATTGTTCCAAACTGGTTTATTTGAACCATGAACCTTATTAACATTCATTCTCTTTTGCTCAGCCTCTCTTTTCATTCTCTTTTCATGGAAGTCACAATCTCTTATTAAATGACTCAAACTTCCACACACAAAGCATCTTTTAGGAGCATAAGTGTAACTACTCCTACTTTCTCTGTGAACACTATTGCTTCTAGGTGACTCATTCAATTTAACAGATTCCCTAGGAGTTTTTATGTGATTGACACAACTAGGTTTAACTGTCTCATCCTTTTGTTCAGTCACTAAAGGTTTAGTAACAACAGGTTCACACTTCTTAACAACTTTAGGTTCAGGATTCTCTTTTTCCTCATTGTTTGACTCAGGCTTAGAGTGATCAGAGGAACCATCAATAGATCCTTCAGAGTCATTGGATTGACAAGAAGAATATCTACTGGATTTGTCCTCTGAGGTAGTAGGTTCAGGCACTTGAGGACCTTTCTTACCATACACAAAGAGTGAATCATCCAACTCTTCTTTTTCAAGAGGAGTATAGTCATCACTCAAAGGTGGTGGTACTGCCTTAAAGTCACCAGTCTTAACAAACCTATTATACAAAGGTTTATCAGCATAGTCCTCTTCTCTATTCTTAAATATAGCCCTATTCTCATTTTCCTCATATCCTAAGCCACATTTTTTATTTGACTTAATTTGAGAATCCCAACACTTAAACAGGTTATTATTTGAATTGTTCCATTGATCTACCCTTTTTCTCAGCTCATCCCTTTCCTTCTGAATTTTAAGCCCTAATTGTCTATACCTTTTAAGCTTCTCATCTTGTTCATATATCTTATTAGCTTGAAAGTATAGTTTTTCATTTAAAGCAGCATGTTGGTTTTGAAGGGTGACCTTTTGTGCTTCTAAAGTTTTTACAGCATTTTTATGTGCTAATAAATTTACTTCTAGATCACCAATTTGTTCTTGCTGCTCATCACACAAAGCCTTAACATGATTATATGAGTCAGTACATAATTTAGAGCATAATGATACCTCATTACCAATGGCCATGAGAGCATGATCAGACTCCTCATTTACTCTTGGATGCTCACCCCAATTGACTCCTCCAGCTTCCATTGTCAGCAGGCTCATCTGATTCTTTTCCATCTTCCCATCTTCAACTCTTTTCTCATCAGCAGACTTCTTCTCTGGACAATCTCTTGAAAAATGCCCATGCTTGTGACAGTTGTAGCATTCAACAGTCCTCTTTGTGTATCCCACTGGTGATTTGTTGTTGAAGTTGATAGTCCTACCATATTGCTTCTGAAATCGTTTGACCCTTAAAGCAACCATGGCAATGTGCCATTTTATGTCCATCTCCTCAACTTCAGCATCATTAATCTGTTCAAGGTCTTCACTAATAAAGCTTTCATCTTCTGTTTGATTGGCAAAGAAAGAATGTATCACCTCATCAGTAAAACTTGAAGCAGACCTTTCACTTGAAGGAGTTTCATAGTTACCAGACCTAACACCACCAGATCTAACCTTGTAAGTACTGCTTTTGTTTTGAGACACAAAAGCAACATTTGATGAACTGGTTGAACCCTGAGTGTTGTTACTGATGTCCCTTTCAAACATCCTGAGATTATTGTATAGGTCATCAGGTGTCATAGAATCTACTTCCTCCTTAATCCTCATCGCCACAGATACATTGCCCCATTCTGATGGTAAAGATCTAAGGAATTTGTGATTTGCATCCTCATTCGAGACTGCTGCACCATGAACTTCCAGTTGTGTTAACAGATGTTGAAATCTGTCATAGCCCTTCTCCAAACCTTCAGACTTTGAAACACTGAATGTTTCAAATTGCTGTTTAAGAACAGCCTTTTGCATCTTTTTGGAGTTAGCATTACCTCCAAATCGTTTCTTGATAGCTTCCCACATCTCCTTAGCATCAAGAATGCCATGAAACCTTTGTAAATGCTCCTTAGGAATAGCCATAAGAAGCAAGGTTCTAGCCTTCTTTTCCTTCTCCACAGCCCTAATCTCCTCAGCAGATACTGGTGGCATTATTCTGAGCTGCCCATCATTCCCTTGTGAAATTCTCTTCTTAGAATTTCCCTTTTGAATCACCTTCCATACATCGCTATCAATGTATTCCAGATAATGTTCCATCTCCATGGCCCATATATCATACTCTTCTCTCTTCAGTAATGGAAGTTTTATGTTTGAGATTGTGGTTGTGGAAGGGATGGGTTGTTGTTGTGATTGGGAGTTACTGGTATCGGTTTTTCCTTCATCTTCATGGTTTGATTTCTCATCCTCACTGTTATGGATTGAGAAAGTTTCAATGAAAACAGGCTTATCGGATTCAGACATTTTGTAAGGTGAATTGAGTGAGAATTAGGTTTTTGAGATTTAGTGTTCTTCGAATTCAGAGTCTCTCCCTTGCTTTGATACCACTTGTTGGTCCACAAATTGTATATGGATCACTAAGTAGTCTTGAATACCTAGTAGATGGTTAGAATAAATTCGAACCAATCTAAGTGAGAAACCCTAAGTGATTGTTAATGTTAATGCGGAATCTTTAACAAGAACAATTAAGAACACAAGCAGGGATATCACTAACTTCGTATATTGATATTCACTATGATCAATTCGTACAACTCACACACGAACTAACAATCTTTAGGGATCCTTTTATAACACAAGGAAACCCTAGACGACACAGAAGATATACACAAATATTCTATAAAGATACATACACGCATTGTATCTTTTCCTAACATAACTCTAACAAACTTTCCTATCTTCACGACCAGACTTAACTTTATAAGTCAACCAGACTTAAATGTGCTACCAGACTTAACTTTACATTACCAGACCTAATAACACAAACAGACCTAACTTAGTAAACTACCAGACCTAAGTTGTCTGCTCTTGATACGCATCATAATTCCCAACAAAAACAATATTATCTCCTGCATTAGGGTTAGATAGTGTTGAGGACATTTCACCAGTAAGTCTTTAAATCGTTCCCAAGCTTGATAAAGAGTTTCATCAGGCTCTTGCTTGAAACTGTTGATAGCCTCCATCTTTTTAGTAGTCTTAGCAGGTGGACAATATCTTTTCGGGAATTTGCTCTTCAAATCTTCCCACGTTGTGATTGAACTAGCAGGTTCATTCCTTAGCCACTTATTAGCAGCTCCTTTAAGCGAGATTGGAAAGATTCTTAGCATGAGTTGATCATCAGTGACTCCTTCCGTAGTAAACAAATCTGCAATCTCGAGGACCTTTTCAACATGTTCATTAGCATCTTCATGTTCCGATCCACTGAAAGCATTTTCTCTTAGCTCTTTGAGAAACTGACCCTTCAACTCAAACTTTGACTTATCATCAAACTTTGGTCTAGCAACTCCTGAACTGTAGTCAGCACGGGTACTGTTCATGTATTCCTCCATAGTTGTGTTTTCGCCCATTGTTTCTGTTTCTTCTTCCTCTTTCTCTTCAGAAAAATAATCAAGCTCGAATGAACTTGAAATATCAAAGCTTTTTGTGTTGAAAAGCCTTTTAAGCGAATGAAAGGCTCGTTCAGGATCTTCGAAAGGTGTAATCAAGTTCTTCGTAGAACTCCTGGTCATGCACTTCCTGAAACTATCACAAAAGCATCAGTAGGGTATGTTCAAGAAAGTAATATATCAGAAAATCAACAACGAAAACGGAATACGAAAAATTAAAGTTACTGATATCTGCAGACGATGCGCCGTATCCAAAAAGTTGGATACGCCGTATCTTATAATCGTTAAAATTAAATCAGACTTTTATTCAGAAAATAGATACGCCGCTTAGAAATTTAGAATGCGCCGTATCAGTTAAAATTATCAAAAATCAACGTATATTTATTAAAATTAAATGCGTCGTATTAACAAAAGTTAATGCGCCGTATTTTCGTTACGTATCAAAATACCAGATTTTTGATTCAGAAGATGCGCCGTATCGACAGAGATCGATGCGTCGTATCTGTTTAATAATTCGAAAACTGTTTTTAATTAAAATAATAAATACGCCGTATCTACTAAGGCAGATGCGTCGTATGGCGTTATCGCTTAGAAAAAATTTCTTATTAAAAACGGAATACGCCGTATCTTGGGGAAAGATGCGTCGTATCGAATTTATTAAACGCGTTGTATTTTATAAAAATTAAACGCAATATGCCGTATCTATGAAAATAGATGCGCCGTATCGTTTGAATAAGCTCAGTACAACGATAGCAGTATGCAGAAAAACAGAAAAATAAAAACAAAAATAAACACAAACGAAAAGCAACAAAAATAAAAGAAAACAAATAACACACAAAACAGAAAATATGCAAATAATACAATGAATGCAATTAATCTAATACACAACACGGTTAGCGGTTAAAATCTAAAAATTAAAAAGAAAAAACCTAATTAAAATACTAATCAAATTAACAGATAATAACAATTCACTCCCCGGCAGCGGCGCCAAAAACTTGATGCGCGTGATGTGTCGTTTCGGTTTAGCAGTATTAATGCCTACTCAAGTTTTAAATTTATATTTAGCCGACTTATCAATAACACACACACTTAACGAGCAGTGTACCCGGTCAGTATGAATATAATGGTAAGTTGAGTGTCGATCACTAAGAGTGGAACGTATTATCTAGTTATTCTAATCAGTATTTTAATATCTTAAGTCAATTATACAACCTAATCTAACGCAAGGGGGTTCAGCCTGAGAGACTGGCACGTTTTGGTTGCAATTAAATAATAAACTAAACTAATGAGCACGAATCAGCGATAAGCACGCACGTACACAGATAAATACTTGAGACAATAAGAAGACCTGTCCTGATAATTAAGTAGCTTGTCACTTGTTTTATTGCTAGTTTTATATGAAGTGTATGTAATTAACCCTTTCTCGTTGGCTCTAATCTTATCGGCGAGTAAACCCTTAATGATTACTTATGTCTAAAAGTTATTCCTAAGTGATCAAGTTAGTTATAACCGTGGGAGCAATATGATCTTCCGTAGTCACATACGACAAGCCACTAATAGACACAGAGGTTATTAATGCACTAATAAAAGTCACCAAAGACATCAACATATAAACTTTAATTAATGGGAAAGCAGTTTTAAGGGAGTGCAACCTTTCCGTTGTCACATTACACAAGCCACCAATCCTGATGAATTAAAGTGTACTAATATAATGAAACAAAACTACTTAATGAATTAAACACATGCAGGACCTTCTTACAGCTCTTGTATCTTCGTTCGGGTGTGTCTTGTGCTGCCTATTCGTCTGAATTCGTTCGCTCGTCTAGGGATATATGGCACGTACGTCAAAAGTCTCCCTTAAATTCGTCGGGCCTTGGGGTATTTATAGTTTCTGTCTGAGGTAAGATACGGCGCATTGAATAAGTAGATGCGGCGCATTGACTTAACTTCACGTGGGGTCCAAGGTTATTATATTCCAGAATATTCGTACACCGCCTTGAGATGCGGCGTATCTTCATAACTGTATGCGGCGCATGTCTTATTGTATCTTGGATCGAAACTGATGAAATATTGATAGTGATGCGCCGTATGTAAGAAGTATAATGCGGCGCATCTGGAGTAGAACAAGTTGGTTCTTCTTCGTTGACCAAAGTTTCATATGCAACGCATGACAGAATTGCATGCGTGCATTCTTCAAAGTCAGGCAATGGTCTTCAATCTCTTCAATTCAGCAGCCTTTTCCAATCTTGATCATTTTTCTCCATTTTTAGTCCATAATAGCTAAGTTTCACCAAATGCTTGTTTTTAACTGATAATTACAAAAGTAAACGATTAAGTATCAATTCTCATCTATAATACTATAAGATTAGGCCCTCTAATTTATTGTGGAGGCGTCAAGATTGCATAGAGTACAAGTTACCTAATGCTCGGAATTAAATACAGAAAATAGAGTTTCATTATGCGGAGGCTTCATGCGTAAGTACCTTGATTTAATGTTCATGCTTAAGTGGTAAGTACATATGAGCTATATTTAGTGTTTCAAATGTAAATGATTGAAACCATACGAAGTGTTGCTAGCCTTTATTTTCATTTAATCATTTGCTCCTTTCATTTGCCTTCAAATAAATGTACAAACCCTTGAACCACCATCATTGAATACTATAAATAACACCATTTGGTCTTTGTTACTGATGTGTGTGTGTGTGTGTGAAACTTTAATTTGTGTGTAGTTTGATGATTTTTTATGAATCACATGTTTGTTGTTAGTTTATTATTGTTTGTGTGTAAATTCAGTGCAACACCAACTAACCAATTTCCTTTTGATCAGAATGATATGGATCGCATGCTAGCAATTGATGGCATTGAACTCATTGGCATCAATAACCGTAACCTTGGTATGTACCCCATCTGTTTTTATGGCTCAAGATCTGTGAATTAACAAGCTTGCTAATTAGATAAATAGTTTTGAAATAGATATTGACATGATCATATTTTTCAGTCAATAGTTTTTCCATATTTTTTCTTATAGTGTGATAAAGTTCTTTTTGGTGTAGCTTCTCACCTATGGAATTGAATTTAGTTGGTTAATGTAAAATTTCTCCGTCCAATGAAAGTGTACTATCCATATTAATGTTACGTGCAATGGTTCATGTAGAAATATTGACTTGATTAACGCAAGGGGGTATACGTGCAAAGGTAAGCAAATGGTTAACTTGCTTGCATGTGAAGTCGGTTGATAGTCCAGCTTTGAAGTTTATGGAAGACAAATGGATGTGTTGTTGCCTGAGAAGGAACCGAGGGTTAGATCTGCTAACCTATTTTAAAATTTTGGGTTGGTTAGTAGTTTATTAATGTTATTCTTGCAGGTATTGATAAGTGGTTAGTGACGCTAACGGGGTATATCAAGATGTTGATAACAAAACAAAGTGGAAGATGGAGACGGAGTGGATAATATCTCCACATTTATGAAAGAACTGTCAAAAAATTAGGCATGCAAGATAATGAAAATCATATGTAAACAAGGTTTATAATTAGTGTGACAAAGCTTTGATGAATATTAATGGTGGCTTGAATCTTGCTTTTATTTTATTTTTCCTTCTACTTAAGCAGTTTAAGAGGTTGCAATGTATCCACCCCATGACATTAGAAATAATACAAAATCAAAGTTGAATTGATGGAAAGTATAACTAGACAAAATTAATATTTTGAGAATTTATTTTAATCTACGTTATTTTATAGGGATTTGAGGGTCTCTTTACCAATGGTTACTATATGGTATTAATTGAAGTTCACAAATTATTTGTTTTAATTTTGATCTTACAAATATGTATAAAATTTGATGTTGTTATTAATGAAAAGATGAGTTTTGGAATGTTTGTAGGGACATGAAAGTGAGAATGTGTCGTAATTAGTGGGAAGGGGTAATCTTAGGCTCCATTTTTTGTATCGAATTCATTTTAATGTGGAGTAATCAAGATACTCAAGATGGAGTCCCATTGCATATAGTACAAGATAGCTAATACTCGAAATTCAATGCAACCTCATAATAACTATACAATCATGAAAGGAGATGAAGTGCAAGGGTTGCCCGAATTGATCACATGGCATTTAGTATAGAATTAAAGTCGGCTAGATGAAGTGCAAGGGTTGCGAAAGGTTGCAAGAATAATTAATGGTATAACCTAATTCATGCCTATATAAACCGGCCAAAATCACATTTAGTATGTACAGATTCACACATCTTTTAGATCTTTGATTGTTGGTAGCGGTATGTAAATTCTCTTTTGCAACATTTAGGACATGATTCACACATCTTTTAGATCTTTGTAATTAACCCGGCCTTCTTTTTTTCTTAATTTAGTTATCATACGCAGGTACCATGCAACTCACACAAGATAATGCATGCTCAGATAAATGGAACCAAAGACTGGGATACCAACTATTTTCTTTGTTTCATACATATTTAGGTGATCGTTATAGATAAGCATATATATAGATATATGTATTATGTTAATGCATTTTCATATACAAGTAATTTATGTGCGTTTTCTATTGATGTAGCTCACATGTGCGAATTGATTCAAGAAAATGTACACGAGCATGTATGTAAAGCAACATTTAAATGGTTAAATGATACTTTTTAGTGTGATTAGTTTATGTAAGTAGTTGCTTTCGAATGCTCTTTGAGAAATATTAGAATGAATTTATTGTGTGCAATTGAATTATTATTGAAAAGAAGAAGGTTCGCGCATCGCAAAGTGTTTTCTTTTTCTATATGTAGAATCATTAGTAAGAAACCAATATTGACGCCCATTAAATGAGTTTGCCATAATAGCAAAATACAACATATTAAAAATATCACATTGAGTAACGAATAGAAAGGAAAAAATACATAATTTTGACTTAAAGCCATTTGTAAATTATAATATCAAATAAAAAAGTTGAGTTTTAAACATAAGCAAAAGTTCAAACTTTTATCGAAAAACAAAACCAGTGCATTTAATGTGAAGTATATACAACATCAAGATGGAAGTGCAAGGCTTGCCGGAATTGATCACATGATATTTAGTAATTAGTAGAGAATTAAAAGTTGGTTATTGATTGAGATGAAGTTGAAAAGGTTTCAAGAATAATTGATAATTTAACCTAATGCAATATATATAGATATATGTATTATGTTAATGCATTTTCATATACAAGTAATTTATGTGTGTTTTCTATTGATGTAGCTCACATGTGTGAATTGATTCAAGAAAATGTGCACGAGCATATATGTAAAGCAACATTTAAATGGTTAAATGATATTTTTTAGCGTGATTAGTATATGTAAGCATGCAACTTGAATAATGAATATAAAAGGAAAAGTACATAATTTTTGCTCGAACCCATTTGTAAATTAAAAAAATTAAGTTTAAGACATAATAGTGGAGTCCAAAAGGTTTTAGGAATTATTAATAGTGTATTAATTAATATTCATTTGGTTAGCTATTTGGAATTGAGTTTATTGATAAAATTTATTAATATTAGTTAGACTTCAATGTTAATTTCCAATAAAATTAGTTGTACAATAAAATGAGATGAAGCTAACTTTAGTTTTTAATCATAAACTTTATAAATAAATACTAATATGTTATAAAAATATTAAATATAAAAATCACCAAACAACTAATGGCATACTTACAACAGATGTAATACAATCATAACTTACGAACCTAATAAAAAAAATAATTAACGCAAATTACACTATAACAAATAAGAAAAAGCCAGTGTGCTTCGTATTACCATGCAAAAATCATATAATGCAAAATTATTGTTGGGTTACGTAATAGGCCAAAACAATCAAAGGAAATTACATCAAGCGTATGACAATTTAATAACGACAACCCCATTTAGAAAATATAAAGACCAAAAAACCAAAACAATATCAACCATTTTTATATTTTTAAACAACAAAATAAAAATGTTTCATACAACATACTAAACTAAAAATACAAATTCACTCGACAATACACAAAAACAATACGCGCAATTAACAATTAGATTAAAAGCCTGTGCGTAGCACGGGTTCTGCATGCCTCGTACATAATATAATAAAACAAGTCAAATAAATAGGATAAATGATGATAATAAAATGTACTTATTTGAGTTCATCAATGTTCTAAACGTATAAAATTTTAGAACATATATACGTTTTTCGTCACATGTGAATTTTTTTATATAAAAAATGTTTTTATATAAAATGTGTTTATAAAACGTTTTATATAAAAGTTTTATAAAAAATTTTTTATATAAAAGACTTTTTTGTAAAGTTTTTTATATAATAACCTTTTTATATAAAAAAAATTATAAAAATGTTTTATATAAAAAACATTTTTATATAAAAACATTCTTAAATAAAAACTTTTTTATAAAACGTTTTTATATATAAAAAACATTTTCGAAAAAAAAATTACTTGCCGAAAAAAATTCAAACAAAATTCCAAAAAAAACGGACGAAAAAAATTTTAAAAAATTTCGAAAAAAAAATAAATTATAAACGACCGTTAGTGTAAAGGATGGGCGCTGCAACGATCGTTAGCCAAAAGGGTTAAAGTGTAACTGTTAACATTACTCACTTAACGCCGGTTAAAATAAAGGACCAAAAGTGCACGTAACAGTAGAAAATATGTACCATCTTTGCACTTAAATGAACCACAAGGACGAAACGTGCAATTTGACCATACCACAAGGACGATTTTTGCAATTTACTCTAAGTTTGAGGTAGTTTTACTGTTTTGCTTAGAATGTTAGCATTAGACCAGTAGGTGTGGTACTCGCCGTGAGCCTACGTGGCGTTTCGCCGTGGCTCGCCGCCACACCGGCGGTTCACGCCTTGGCTCGCCGTGAATCAGATATCGTGCAGACGACGAGGGTTTTGCCTGAGAAAATGGGCCAGGTTTGTATCTAACATTTTTTTTTTCAAGCCTTTCTTGCCTTTTTTTTCTTCTTTTTCAAGCATATGAAGTATACATGGTGTAGCACTGTAGCAGCAGATAGTAGATGAAGAAGGAAGATGATGGTGTATATAAAGTGGGCTGGAAGTGGGCCAAAGTGGGCCGAACATATTGTCAAATGTTTTTTTTCTTTTTTCTTTTTTCAGTTTATTTTTTTTTCTTTTTTTTTAAATTGTTATTTGTATTAGTTGATGTATTGTATTTTTATTTTTATAAAAAGTATTTAATTTATTTGGGTATTTGAAAAGAAAAAAAAAAAAGATAGTGGTGAGGCCCAAATGAGTAAGTTTGTGTGTGTTGTGATAAGGGGGGTTGTTAGTTGTGTTGTGGTGATGTGCTACTCGTGGGGCCCGAATGAAGAGGCTTGAAGATGTCATCACACCTATTGCTCTTATAACTTTTGTTTACCTCAAAGAGTTGCGTTTGCTTTGAAAATACGTATGCTATGTTTAGAGATATAACTCGACACACTGGATTAAAGGTATGAAAAAAGTGTCTCGGCTTGCATGGATATTTGGATGAACGTAGTATTGAAGTAATTAAATAGATACATACTTTAGATCAGGGGCGGATCTATGTTAGGGCCCGGGGGGGCCAGGGCCCCCCCGGGTTTTTCGCTCAGTAATTCTAATTTATTCGATTATTTTTCTTAAAAACCTTTTATATTTTAATAAGTTTAAGAGTCTAATAAAATTTATTTTTTTAATTTTTATAGCCCGCAATTTACTTAACCCACTTAAGTTAATTAATTTATTTGGTTCCAGCTGTAAAGAAACAAAAAAGAAAGAAAATAATTAAATTTTTTAATCTATTTGGTACCGCCTAGCTGTAAAGAAAGAAAAAAGAAAGAAAAGAATTAAATTTTTTAATCTATTTGGTACAGCCATTCACAAATTTACACAGTTACTGAAGTTTTGAAAACACCATTCACACAACAACAATAAACAACCCACAAATTTATATTATTACACTTCAAATAATCCAAATCATAAGTGCGGCTAGGGCTATATTGTCATAAATTTAGTGACAAATTCAGTTTATGTTTGTTTTTTTCACGATTCTGTTTCAGGATTATAAACACAATGACAAATGTATGCTATTGATTTTTACAATTTTTTTATATCATGACATATATACTGATTGATTTGCTTTTAAGTTTAATTTGTGGTGAAATTATAACTTTGGAATCATAATCAATTTCATGTTGAGATTATGTGCACACCAAGTGTTTGATAAAATGTCTATGAAGTTAACTTTGTAAAAAATTGATCTTGGGATTTTATTCATAAAAGTCTGATGTTTGGTTGAAATTTTATTTTGATGTTAGATTTAAGTTATCACAGATATTTGTTATTGGAGCTTATACAATGTATGTATTGCACACAGCCAGCATCTCTTTAGTTTAAAGGTATGTGTTTTTTTAATTTTGATTTGTTTAGTTTGTTTAGTTTTTATTTGTTGACCGAATGAATAGAAATGGAGAATTACCAAAACCATTCTTTCAAGTGTTAATTTGATGATGTTTAGAGTGTTATTTGCGGCTGGTTCGGGTGTCAATTTGATGCTGTTTTGGGTGTCACTTAGATTTTTAGTGTTATTTTTGTTTGACCCGACCCGAATTAGAAGACCCTAATATACTAACAAAAATAACACTAAAAATCTAAGTGACACCCAAAACAGCATCAAATTGACACCCGAACCAGCCGCAAATAACACTCTAAACATCATCAAATTAACACTTGAAAGAATGGTTTTGGTGGAAAGGGAATCCAATTTTAATTCTCCATTTCTACTATTCATTCGGTCAACAAATAAAAACTAAACAAATCAAAATTAAAAAAACACATACCTTTAAACTAAAGAGATGCTGGCTGTGTGCAATACATACATTGTATAAGCTCCAATAACAAATATCTGTGATAACTTAAATCTAACATCAAAATAAAATTTCAACCAAACATCAGACTTTTATGAATAAAATCCCAAGATCAATTTTTTACAAAGTTAACTTCATAGACATTTTATCAAACACTTGGTGTGCACATAATCTCAACATGAAATTGATTATGATTCCAAAGTTATAATTTCACCACAAATTAAACTTAAAAGCAAATCAATCAATATATATGTCATGATATAAAAAAATTGTAAAAATCAATAGCATACCTTTGTCATTGTGTTTATAATCCTGAAACAGAATCGTGAAAAAAACAAACATAAACTGAATTTGTCACTAAATTTATGACAATATAGCCCTAGCTGCACTTATGATTTGGATTATTTGAAGTGTAATAATATAAATTTGTGGGTTGTTTATTGTTGTTGTGTGAATGGTGTTTTCAAAACTTCAGTAACTGTGTAAATTTGTGAACGGCTGTACCAAATAGATTAAAAAATTTAGGGGGTGCTTGGTTGGGTGGGGGGGGGGGGGGGGGGTTAAGGGGGTTTGGAATGGGTAAGGTATTGGGTAAGGTATTCAAAAGGGTCCACCTCACTCAAATAATGGTGCTTGGTTAGGGAGTGCAAAGGTATTGATTACCCAGTAGTGGGTAATCAACCATTATAGAGTAAATTGGGGGGTAAGGTAATGATTACCCACCTCACCCATTCCTTTGCATTCCCTTACCATTTCTCTTTCCCTTTCCCCTATACTTACCAGGCACGCCCTTAATTCTTTTCTTTCTTTCTTTACAGCTAGGCGGTACCAAATAGATTAAAAAATTTAATTATTTTCTTTCTTTTTTGTTTCTTTACGGCTGGAACCAAATAAATTAATTAATTTAAGTGGGTTAAGTGAATTGCGGGCTATAAAAATTAAAAAAATAAATTTTATTAGACTCTTAAACTTATTAAAATATAAAAGGTTTTTAAGAAAAATAATCCGGGGGGGGGGGGGGGGGGCGACTTGATAAATACAAATTTTTTCAGACAAAATACGAATAAATTAGCACTACTGAGCGAAAAACCCGGGGGGCCCTAACATAGATCCGCCCCTGCTTCAACACATCCTCGTCAACATACAACAGTCAAACAACATATCAACAACTACAACTTCACATTCTCATCTCCATAACAATAATCAAGATTCGAAATTAAAAATAACAAGAAAAAGATTTCAGGTTCCTATATATTTTAACAGATCTATAAAGATCTAAACAACCTTAACCGATCTTTGACACAACACATAACCTTACCGAGACCTTGTTACAAGATCTTGAAGCCGAAATCGAAAGTTTAAAAGGGTTGTGATTCACTTTTTGACAAGAAACGAACAGCCTAAATTATTTTTCAGAAGGGTATCTTTATTATGGCTTATGATTCGGTTTAGTTGAAAGAGATATAAGGTTAGGTGTGGTTGAATTTGTGGAGAAATGAAAATGAAGTGTTAAGAGGTGTGTGATTAGGAGTTTATATACTTATAAGGTATATTAGGTTAAGTTGATATTAGGGTTAAGTTTTGGGATGGACATTTGGTTATCAATATTCACTTGGGCCGAATTGTGTGTGTTATAAATTTGTTATGTGGGCTAAAATTGTTATATGAATATTAGTACGGTAATATAATTTGAACTACAAATAGTGTTGGGTTGAATTTTTCGCATTCTTTGGATTAGAAACCGAGCTAGTTTTCATAAAACCTTTCATCGAGAAACAATGTTAACCGAGAAAAATAGTTTTGCTTCATGTTTACATAAGCTACTTATTCATCGTCTTGTTATGGTAATAAATATACTTAAAAAATGGGACAATTAAAATCATTCAGACGTTTTTACAAAAATAAACAACATAATTTCATTCAGATTCAGACTTTATAGCCACCTGTTACTAGTAAGATGTGGTAGTCAGATTCAGACCCTAAACATCTTAATGAAACAAACACACCCTTAGGGCGTGTTTGTTTTTCTAAAAACAACTCTTACCGCCTCTTATCACTTACCAGCCAGACAATGTAAGAGACAAAGGATGTTTGTTTTTTTTTATTCCAGTCAGACACGGTAAGAGGTTATCCCTCTTACCCAATAAGACATGGTGGTAAACTCTTATTGCCTCTTAACACTCTTATTGACTCTTATTTAATGATTTATTATTGTATTAAATTTATAAAAATGTTTTTTTTCATGTTTATACAAGCTATTTATTCATTGAATTGATATGGTTTAATATATATACTTAAAAAAAAGACAATTAAGACTATTCAGTCAATTATAAAAAGACATACAACATTATTTCATTCAGATTCAGACTTTATAACCATCTCTTAAAACTAAGATGTGATAGCCAGATTCAGACCCAAAATATCTCTTAAGCCATTTGGCATATTAAAACTTAAATAATTTTAAAGAGGCTTAAATGAATATTTAAAAGATGAGTGGTTAAATGCTTAAAATACCCTTACTAATCAAGTGACATATTAAAACTCTACTTTCAACTTTTTTTTTTATCCTTATTACCCTAAGGCTATGTGTACTGGTAAAGCCCCAACATGGGGCGTTTTGCGCCATGTGGCAGCCCAATCAGCAAAGGGGCTTAAAAGAAATAGGTGTGTAATGGTGGGTGGGGCTTTATGCGACACGTGACATTTTTTATCTTTTCTTTTTCCTTTTAGCAAGAACCCAACTCACAAATTTCAGTCTTCTTCATCTATAATCAAAACCACCATGAAATTTTTTCAATCTTCATCCTCGCATACCACCATCAAAACCATTAAGAAAATGCAAAGCTTGATTCACATGTACTTTTCCACCATTTACTCCTTTATTGATTTAAAAAAAAAAAGAAAAAATTACACGGATGGTCCCTGTGGTTTACCCTGATTTCAAGTTTGGGTGCTATTTCAATTTAATTACGCCAGAGGTATCTAATTTGGCAAACGTTGCACAAGTTTGGTACCTATCTTGGATGGGCGTTAACTTTCCCCGTTAAATGTTTGCATCGTTAGTCCCTCCGTTAGTTTTGTTTGCATCGTTAGTCCTTCCGTTAGTATTTTCGTCTGACTTTTAACTTTTTCGTCCGATTCTATACGTTTTCGTCTGAATTTTTACGTTTTCGTCCGATTCTTTACGTTTTCGTCTGAATTTTTACGTTTTCGTCCGATTCTTTACATTTTCGTCCAAATTTTTACGTTTTCATCCGAATTTTTACGTTTTCGTCCGATTCTTTACGTTTTCGTCCAAATTTTACGTTTTCGTCCGAATTCTTTACGTTTTCGTCCGATTCTTTACGTTTTCATCCAAATTTTTACGTTTTCATCCGAATTTTTACGTTTTCGTCCGATTCTTTACGTTTTCGTCCAAATTTTTACGTTTTCGTCCGATTTTTTACGTTTTCGTCCGATTCTTTACGTTTTCGTCCAAATTTTTACGTTTTCATCCGATTTTTTACGTTTTCGTCCGATTCTTTACGTTTTCGTCCAAATATTTACGTTTTCATCCGAATTTTTACGTTTTCATCCGATTCTTTACGTTTTCATCCAAATTTTTACGTTTTCGTCCGAATTCTTTACGTTTTCGTCCGATTCTTTACGTTTTCGACCAATTTTTTACGTTTTCATCCGAATTTTAACGTTTTCGTCCGATTCTTTACGTTTTCGTCCAAATTTTTACGTTTTCGACCGAATTCTTTATGTTTTCGTCCGATTCTTTACGTTTTCGTCGAAATTTTTACGTTTTCATCCGAATTTTTACGTTTTCGTCCGATTCTTTACGTTTTCGTCGAATTTTTTACATTTTCGTCCGAATTCTTTACGTTTTCGTCCGATTCTTTACGTTTTCGTCCAAATTTTTACGTTTTCATCCGAATTTTTACGTTTTCGTCCGATTCTTTACGTTTTCGTCCAAATTTTTACGTTTTCATCCGAATTTTTACGTTTTCGTCCGATTCTATAAGTTTTCGTCCAAATTTTTACGTTTTTGTCTGAATTTTTACGTTTTCGTCCGATTCTTTACGTTTTCGTCCAAATTTTTACGTTTTCATCCGAATTTTTACGTTTTCGTCCGATTCTTTACGTTTTCGTCCAAATTTTTGCTTTTTCATCCGAATTTTTACGTTTTTGTCCGATTCTTTACGTTTTCGTCCAAATTTTTATGTTTTCATTCGAATTTTTTACGTTTTTGTCCGATTTCTTTGCGAAAAAAATTCGGACGAAAACGTAAAAATTCGGATGAAAACGTAAAAATTTGGACGAAAACGTAAAGAATCGGACAAAAACGTAAAAATTCGGATGAAAACGTAAAAATTTGGACGAAAACGTAAAGAATCGGACGAAAACGTAAAAATTCGGACGAAAACGTAAAAATTTGGACGAAAACTTATAGAATCGGACGAAAACGTAAAAATTCGGATGAAAACATAAAAATTTGGACGAAAACTTATAGAATCGGACGAAAACGTAAAAATTCGGTTGAAAACGTAAAAATTTGGACGAAAACGTAAAGAATCGGACGAAAACGTAAAGATTCGGATGAAAACGTAAAAATTTGGACGAAAACGTAAAGAATCGGACGAAAACGTAAAGCATTCGGACGAAAACGTAAAAAATTCGACGAAAACGTAAAGAATCGGACGAAAACGTAAAAATTCGGATGAAAACGTAAAAATTTCGACGAAAACGTAAAGAATCGGACGAAAACATAAAGAATTCGGTCGAAAACGTAAAAATTTGGACAAAAACGTAAAGAATCGGACGAAAACGTAAAAATTCAGATGAAAACGTAAAAAATTGGACGAAAACGTAAAGAATCGGACGAAAACGTAAAGAATTCGGACGAAAACGTAAAAATTTGGACGAAAACGTAAAGAATCGGACGAAAACGTAAAAATTCGGATAAAAACGTAAATATTTGGACGAAAACGTAAAGAATCGGACGAAAACGTAAAAAATCGGATGAAAACGTAAAAATTTGGACGAAAACGTAAAGAATCGGACGAAAACGTAAAAAATTCGGACGAAAACGTTAAAATTTGGACGAAAACGTAAAGAATCGGACGAAAACGTAAAAATTCGGATGAAAACGTAAAAATTTGGACGAAAACGTAAAGAATCGGACGAAAACGTAAAGAATTCGGACAAAAACGTAAAAATTTGGACGAAAACGTAAAGAATCTGACGAAAACGTAAAAATTCGGATGAAAACGTAAAAATTTGGACGAAAATGTAAAGAATCGGACGAAAACGTAAAAATTCAGACGAAAACGTATAGAATCGGACGAAAAAGTTAAAAGTCAGACGAAAATACTAACGGAGGGACTAACGATGCAAACAAAACTAACGGAGGGACTAACGATGTAAACATTTAACGGAGAAAGTTAACGCCCATCCAAGATAGGTACCAATCTTGTGCAACGTTTGCCAAATTAGATACCTCTGGCGTAATTAAATTGAAATAGCACCCAAACTTGAAATCAGGGTAAACTACAGGGACCATCCGTGTAATTTTTTCAAAAAAAAAAAAAAAAAAAAAAAAAAAAAAAAACTACCATCTTCTCCATCAAAAGACACACACTTCTGCACACACACTACACACACAAACTCAAACCCACAAACGCAGACCAACACACACACTACACACATACACAAATTCAAACCCACAAACGCAAATCAGTACACACACTTTAATATAAACGGTAAATTTTTTTTTGAAAATAGGAATGGGCAGGGCGTGAGGCAGCTCACGCCTAGGGGCTTTTTTTTGCATTTTGGCGCCCGTATGTAATGGGCA
The DNA here is from genome assembly GCA_021014915.2 of Artemisia tridentata subsp. tridentata. Lineage (NCBI taxonomy): Eukaryota > Viridiplantae > Streptophyta > Magnoliopsida > Asterales > Asteraceae > Artemisia > Artemisia tridentata. The sequence goes on from CP139508.1 coordinate 54,247,366, forward strand.
GGGGCGTGAAAGGGGCGCTAAAAGGGCAGATTTTGGGTGAATAACGCCCCATTACACATAGCCTAACACACTTTTCATTTGATCCAAACTCACAAAACCTATATACGAGAGCTTCTATATAAGCTTGTGTAACTAACACACCTGACATTAATTGCAATATTGCATGCCATAATGAAAACAAATTTTTGTAATTAAAGGTTTTTTGTTCTTGTTCTTAATATACCGAATTGTATTATTTTTGTTTAACTACGAGGAAATGTTTTAAAATGGACCTTTGGTTAAACAAGATTAGTAGCTTTCAAACTTTGCAGAACCGGGGAAGGATACAAAATCTTACATTTTATTTCTACTAGACTAATACACGCGCAAAACGACGTTGTATAGTGACAAATAATTATACTTGCGAATTTGTGTTTTGTGTGACTATTGATGCAACAATTACAAGTTCAATTTATAGTAATTGCAGGAAAAAAAAAAAAAAAAAAAAAAAAAAGGCTTTATAAATGAAAAATGATAAAAGTTTGAGGATTAAATAATATTTGAACTATTAATTAAGTGGTGGATGTTGTTATTATTTTTAATCAAATGTATTTTAAAACCTTTCTATTTAAACCGAATAAATTATAATGAGTAAAATTTGCCATTAAGTACCAGAGATTGTTGCGTTTCAAATATTGTTTTGTTAGGAAAAAAATTATTAAAAGCTAAAAAATTAAAAATATTATATGAGGCGCCAAGAAAATTATTAAAAGTCATGTTTTCTGAAAGCAAACGAAGGTCTAGAAATTAAAAATTAAACAAGGATAGATCATGAAGTGGGCATTTGTTTTGTTCATAGCTCAAAAAGTGAATAGGAAAAACAATTTTGTTCCCAAGAGTTTTTGTGATATGTGAATATGTGATTCCAATTTTGTTCCCAAGAATACTTTTAATCATTTTCAAGAACACCGCCACTTCAACTTCTGTTCACGCTTAACGAACACATCATTCAAATGTATATATAAATGAAAATATGTATTGGTTTGATTCATCCTACTTTTTCAATCCTAAATATCCAAAGTTAAAGCATCTTTACATCAGGGACAAAATGTTGAAGTTGGGTCCAAAAGAAATGTAACACCCCGACCCGACAAGGGTAAAGATATCACAAATATATGATTTCATATCAGAATAACATAGCATCCATAAATCAAAACAGCGGAAGTCTTAATATAACCAAACAGAGTAAGTCAACATGACTTATATCAAAAGTAAGACAGAAAGTAAATGAAGTACATAAGTTCAAAAGCCCAAACAATGGCATGATAAATGTCTAAGAAATCCATGTGGTAAATAAGCTACTAAGACAAAGCTTCACTCAGGTGCACTCTTCCCAAAAGCCATACCCCAGCTCCTAGCTTAATTACCTGCCGCGGGAAAAGAAACGCGGCTGAGCTACACGAGCTCAGTGAACAGATATAACGGTAACAAGCAGTAGAATAATGAATAATAATAACAGTATGAATAAATCAGAGTTAAGCATCAGTATGTAGTAGCAGTAATGAAAGATAAAGAGTAAAGGTGTAGGAAAACAGTAATCCTCTACGAGCCCAGTATCAGTAATCAGTAACAGTAATCAGTATAATCATGTAGAGGGGAGACCTCTCAGTAATCAGTAAATATGAGGGGATTCCTCAATAATGGGTGGAGTAGCTAGCTCCCAGAGTGTGAAAGACGTGTATCGCACACACCATCAGTCACCAGTAATACAGTAATCAGTAATCAGTAACAGTAACAGTTCTAGGATGCATCCATACGCCCCAGGTGGCCATAAACCTCCCAACACACCAAATAAAATACAGTCAGGGACGGAACAGGTTATCACTCTCCTGCCCTAGAGTCATGCCATCGGTGCATCAATGACATGGACATGAAACCCTCATGACTAGTTATGGCTCGTAGTATCAAACTGTGGGTCAGTGGTCAAGTATCAGTATTCAGTATTCAGTTTAGTTTCATAGGTCAATATCCATTTCAGTATATCAGAAAGTTCATATCAGATGGTTCAGTAACAGAAGGGTCAATATCAGTAGGTTCAATATAAGAAAGGTTTAGTATCAGTAGGTCAATGTCAAAGGTTCACAATATCATGAAAGAACAAACAAGGTTCACAGAAACAAAGAACATGGCAGTGAATCAGAAATCAGAAATGAGACGAAGGCACCTTACTAAAGAAGGGCAAAATATCTGTACCTTATTACCCAAATAGCAGAATCACAGAATAAGACACTGAAAAGCAACCAATCACTCCTTCTTCACACCTAGAGGAGTAAAGACATAATTACTAATGATCCCACTTTCCATATTAAGTAACTTTCTATTTTTAGCAGGTTTCCATTTTTAGAAAGTTTCCTTATTTAGTAAGTTTCCATAATTAGCAGGATTCTATAATTAGCAAGATTTAAGTATTATGATTTAGTCAAGTCATTAATTTAGTATCATTATGGAATTAGGGTTGATTTTAGCAAGTCACAAAAGTTTAGGGTTAAATATGACAAGTTTACATAGTTTAGGGTTTTAATTGTAAATATATCCAGTTAAGGGTCTAAAATGAAAATATCATAAGTTACTCATTTAAATACTTCATTTATTCAGAATTACCTCTTTGGTCCATAAGATTTCATATTTTACACTTTACACCCTTTATTTATCAAAGTTACAAAATAAACCCTATAGTTACATAATTTACAATTTAACCCATATAATATCCTTAATTACACCACTAGCCCTTACATTTAATCATTTACAGAATATACCTTCTAAATTTATGTATGGTACGATTTTACCCCTTAGTTTCACATAATTACACATTTAGTCCCCTTAGTTTATAAAACTTATATTTTAAATCATAAATTCATAATAATTACATATTAGGCCATTAAATTACCAAAATTACACATTACCCCTTGAATATTATTTATTACTCCAAACAACCTTAAATTTCCAAAAATTACATTTTTAGTCCCTCTCTTTTATTTAATTACAATTCTAATTATATATAATATAATTAACCAAATTAAACCTTTTAAATGCAAAATTTACGCATGAGACCCTCAACTTATATTTTATAAGAAATTTATATAGTCCAAATAATATTCTAAAAATACCCCACAAGCTTCATAATTCACAAGACACACGCTTAACTATTAAAATATACAAATCGTATAATATATTAATTATATAAGCAAACCCTAATTGTCACCATCATTAGCCAATCATTACAAAACCTTAAAAATGCATTAATGATTATATCTCACCAAGAAAACCCTAACCCTAATTTCTACCCTTTTTATTTTATTTCTTTTCTTTTATTTTATAAAATCCGATTTTAAGATAATTATGCCACGATTCATATAGACCTCCACAATTCTAATTGATATTTTTCTGAGTTCATATGTATTATATAGAGTCCAAATAAAATAGATTTCATGCCATGAAAATTCGTATGTAATTATTTAATTTCATTTTTAAGGTTTAAATCACAATTTAATTATAGATCATGCATGGTTCGATTCTAATATTTTTCATGAAGCTTATATGATGTAAGAATCAAGGGAAAAATACCAAACCAATTATTGGACGTGTAGAAAAAAACGTAACGAATATTGTCCCTCAATAAGAAAATCGACACAAAGAATTCCTCCACAAGCGAACGAATGATCCCACAACCTTGTAATAATTTTTCACAGAGTATATACATTATAAGAAGTATGAGAAAAATGCTAAACGAATTTTATAGGGCTCGAATGAATTATTGGGAAATATACCTCACGAATTGACAACAATTTCTCCACGCTCGAATCAAGCAAGGCACGACCCCAAAACTATTTTTCACGAATCATATATGATGTGAGGGACATGGGAAAAATAACAAAAGAATTTTATAATGGTCGAATGGATCATGGAATAATTTACCTCAAAAATGACACTCGACAAGGAAAAATTTCACAACGATCGAACCAGCCAATGTACACCTTCAAACTTATTTTTCTTGGCTTCTATGGATGATAAAGATCACAGGAAAAATAGCATTAGAGTTTCAAATATTCGGATTGAATGTGGGACGAATTTGTTAGGGTTTTAGGGTTATTCGGTTTTGTTTTTAAGGAAGAAAGTGATAGAATAAATTATATAAGGAATTAGAGCCGAGCAAGGAGGGGGAAAGAGGCCATAAAATCGGCCAATTGGTGTGACCAAATCAATTCTTAACTAACTTGATCTCATTCCCATTTTAAGTTGTATTTATCCATTTATTATATAATTAAAATCAGTTTAATAAATAATGTATATATAATTCGGTCCAAATAACTTCAATAATGTGTTACAATATATTTTTGTGGCATGTACAAATATTTGATTGGTGTCTTATAATTATTTTATGTCATATATAGTTTATTTACAAAGGTTTTGTAATTTAATTGTTATTTATATAAGCTTTAATTAAATATTAAAATTGTAAGGGCATTTTAGTCTTTTTACATGTTCTAGATTTTCAGGTATTACAACTTCTTCCCCTCTAACAGAAAAATTTCGTCCTCAAAATTTGCAAGGACATAGAAGAGAAAATAGGACAGAAACGAAACAGTGCATACCAGATCAGAACATGAAATGTGGATAACTCGTTCGTATTGACTCTTCGGTCTCCCAGGTTGCCTCACGCGCTGGGTGATTCCGCCAAAGAATCTTTACAAACGGAATGACTTTATTCCTCATAACGCGCTTCTGACGCTCTAAAACCGCTTCCGGTTCTTCAGATAAGGACATATCGGGCTGGATTTGATCAAACAGATAAGAAGCCACATGTAGAGGATGATAGTTGTCTCCCCTCAAAAGTGATACATGAAATACATTATGCACATGAGCCAACTGAGGTGGTAAGGCTAGACGATACGAGACTTCTCCGATACGCTCCAGAATTTCAAAAGGTCCAATAAACCGAGGGCTGAGCTTGCCCTTAATACCAAAACGTTTGACCCCTTGGAATGGAGATACTTTAAGGAATACCTGATCGCCGACATTAAACTCTAGATCCCGATGGTGCTTATCCGCATAACTCTTTTGACGCGCTCGTGCCTCTCTCAGTTTCTCCTTAGCCGTAGCAACCTTTTCATTTGTGACCTCTATTATCTCGGGACCCTCAAGAAGACGTTCCCCTACCTCATTCCAACATACCGGTGCTCTGCACTTCCGCCCATATAACATCTCAAAAGGTGCCATATCAATGCTCGCGTGCCAACTATTGTTATAAGCGAACTCTACCAAACACAGATAATCATCCCAACTACCCGTCCATTCCAACGCACAAGCCCGTAACATATCCTCTAATGTCTGGATGGTCCTCTCTGACTGACCATCAGTTTGGGGATGAAAAGCGGTACTGAATTTAAGACGAGCACCCCAAACTTTATGCAATCCTTTCCAGAAGCGCGAAGTAAAACGAGGATCTCGATCAGAGACGATAGATGAAGGAGTGCCATGCAACCTCACAATCTCCTGCAAGAAAATCTCTGACAACTTACTAACACTGTAGCTCATACGGATAGGTAAGAAATGAGCGGATTTAGTTAGCCGATCAACGACCACCCAAATCGCATCATGTTTCCTACGAGTCAACGGTAAACCACAAACAAAATCCATAGATATCTCATCCCATTTCCAAACTGGAATCTCCAAAGGCTGCAATAAGCCACTAGCTCTCTGGTGTTCAATCTTGACCTGCTGACAGGTCATACATCTAGCTACAAACGATGCCACATCCTGCTTCATGCCATTCCACCAGAAGTGTTGCTTCAGATCCCGATACATCTTGGTAGAACCAGGATGGATAGAAAAAGGAGAACTATGAGCCTCAGTCAACAAGGCCTCATGTAGATCAGGATCATTAGGAACACATAATCGATCCTCATACCATACAATGCCACTGTCATCGACCCGGAACTCAGTCTGCTTACCTTCCTCGACATTCTGCACGATAGCCCAGAGTTCACCATCGTCCTTCTGGGCTTCCTTAATCCGCAACATCAAGTTTGATTCCACTTTCAAACTTGCCCAGTAACCACTGACGCCCCTTACACATAGCTCAACCTCTAACCGCTCTAAATCCTGAAGAATACAAGGCTCAATATTCATACTAGCAACCATACCCGATTTCCTGCTGAGGGCATCGGCAACAACATTTGCCTTGCCGGGATGATACTGGATGTTAGTGTCATAATCCTTAAGAAGCTCCAACCATCTCCTCTGCCTCATGTTGAGCTCCTTCTGGGTAAAGATGTATTTGAGACTCTTATGATCCGTGAAGATATCACATGATTCACCGTATAAGTAATGTCTCCAGATTTTCAACGCAAATACCACAGCTGCCAACTCTAGATCATGGGTCGGATAATTTTCCTCATAGGGTTTTAACTGCCTTGAAGCATAGGCAATTACTTTCCCGTGTTGCATGAGAACACAGCCTAAACCCTTTTTGGAAGCATCACTATAAATCTGAAATCCTCCGGAGCCCGATGGTAAAGTCAAAATAGGTGCAGACACTAATCGCCGTTTCAACTCCTCAAAGCTCTGCTCACGCTCATCTGTCCATACAAACTTTTCACCTTTTCTCATCAACTGAGTTAACGGTAAAGCCAACTTCGAGAACCCCTCGACAAAACGTCGGTAGTAGCCAGCTAACCCCAGAAAACTCCTGACTTCGGTCACCGTGGTAGGTCTTGGCCATTTTGTGATAGCCTCAACCTTAGCTGGGTCCATGGTAATCCCATCCGCAGACACGATGTGACCAAGGAAAGCAACTCGGTCCAACCAGAACTCACACTTGGAAAATTTAGCGTATAATTTCTGCTGCCTCAGAATACCCAAAACAGTACGCAAATGCTGTTCGTGCTCTTCCGCCGATTTAGAATACACCAGAATATCGTCAATGAAAACGATGACGAACTTATCAAGAAAATCATGGAAGACCCGATTCATTAAGTCCATAAATACTGCAGGAGCATTTGTTAACCCAAAAGGCATAACCAAAAACTCATAATGTCCATACCGGGTGCGGAAAGCAGTCTTAGAAACGTCCTGCTCTTTAACCCGCAATTGGTGATAACCAGATCGCAAGTCAATTTTTGAGAATACTTTAGCTCCCTGCAACTGATCAAACAAGTCATCAATGCGAGGTAGCGGATAACGGTTACGAATGGTAATGCGATTAAGCTCCCGGTAATCAATACACAACCGCATAGACCCATCTTTCTTCTTCACGAAAAGCACAGGAGCACCCCATGGCGAAACACTAGGGCGAATAAATCCACAGTCCAATAACTCTTCCAGTTGCTCCTTTAACTCCTTAAGTTCCACAGGTGCCATCCGGTACGGAGCCTTAGAGATAGGCTCAACGCCAGGAATCAGATCAAGGCTAAATTCAACCTCTCTGGCCGGAGGAAGACCAGGAAGTTTTTCAGGGAAAACATCAGAAAACTCCCGAACAATATGAACAGTATTAATATCGGGACCCTCGACAGATGAATCTTTAACAGAGGCCAAATAACCTTGGCAACCATGAGATATCAGAGTCCTTGCTTTCATAGCAGAGATAATTTTCACAGATTTCAGAGAGCGTGTTTCATGAAAGACAAATTCAGGCTGAGTTAGATCACCAAAGATTACTTTTCGAGCATGACAGTCAATGGTGGTTCTATGAAAAGATAACCAATCCATGCCCAGGATAACGTCGAAATCAATCATGTCCAGAGGAAGTAAGTTTTCCGAACAAATCCGGTCATCGAATCGCAGAGGACAATTTACATATTCATGATCAATAAGAGTACTGAGTTTCATCGGAGTGGAGAGGGATATTTGGTTAATTAATGGTGTTGGTGACATTTTAAGTTTCTTAACCAGTTTCAGAGATATGATAGAATGGGTAGCTCCAGTATCAAAAAGTGTGAAAACAGTACAATCACCAATATATAAAACGCCCGTAATCGTACCTGAAGACCTGGTCGCCTGATCCCGAGTCAAAGAAAACACACGTCCAGTATTAGGTGGTGGGGGAGGTTTCAGATAGTTCCCGGTTGTCTCCGGGTGTTTAGGGCAGTCTTTCACTCTATGCTCTGTAGACCCGCATCTAAAACATGCCCCAGTAGCCACACGACAAGCCCCAGCATGGCGTCTCCCATAAGTAGTGCAAATAGGAAAAGAATATGAACCCTCAGATGAACCTCCCTGAGAACTAGATCCCGAAGCCCTGCTCTGCTGATGTCCCCTGGTAGACTGATCTCTCCACTGTTTCTGACTGTTGTTGCGTCCCGAGCGATCATCTCCCTGCCTAGTAGTGAACCTGGAATTCTGGCCCCTCGTATCCAGCCTCCTCTGATCATAGTTCCTGCCAGACTGACCCTGATAGTCACGTCCACGATCTGACTGACCTCGCTGATCAAAGTTCCTACCAGAATACCCCTTGTTGTCCCGACTCTGACTCGGCTGCTGAACCCTGTCACCATCACGGTTACGCTTGTAACCAACGCCCTCATGAAAAATCTCGATGTTGCGAGCTGCATCGCAACATGCTGACGGATCATCAAACTGATCATTAAGCATACGATCGAGCACCCACCTAATATAATAGCGAATTGAAAAGTGTATTAGTGTCTATTGGTATCAAACATCAACTTTATACAGGTTACTAACCTTTTGAGTCCCCATTTGAAATGCTTAGCTTGACGCCTTGCATCTCCAGCAGTGGGACCCACGAAACTAACCAATCTTTGAAACCGCTCCAGATATTCCCCTGCATTCTCAGAATCTAGCTGGGAAATAGTGTTGTACTCCCGAATAAACCTCTGCTGCTCAGAGTCAGGGAAGTACCGATTATAGAATGTAGTGCGGAAATCAGCCCAAGTACAACCAAGAACATACGGATCGCCTCCTTTAGCTGCCTTGTGCGCCTTCCACCAATTAAGCGCATCACCCTCAAGCTTAAACACAGCCAGACGAGTCTTAAACTCGTCCTCACAACCTAGCACCTCAAACAATTTCTCCATGTGGGTAATCCAGTCCTCTGCAGCATGAGGAGTGGAAGCCTTGCTAAAAGATATGGGCTTGAGCTTATTAAAGCTCTCAATCCAACCATCGATGGAAGTAGGTCGTCCCCTACCACCACCAGAACTACCAGCACCACCAGATCCACCAGCACCACCAGAACCACCAGCACCACCTGAACCACCAGCTCCATTGATAAGCTGGTTGATCACCGCATCAGTGTTAAGGCCTGGTAGCATATTAGCTATAGCTTGAGCAACCATAGCCTGCAAGTTGGGAATCTCCTCTTCCCCCTCGGGGTTACCTCCAGAGTATTCATTATGACGAGTAACCACCATCTGAACGATTATCAAAACGGTTAGCAATAACAAACAGATACGATAGAATAGGATAAGAAAATAGAGTACGCGAAAGGAAACCTAATGTCTACCCAATCCTCACAGGTCAATGGCCTAAGCCTACGGGTTTCGGATAACCTGTCGCTCTGATACCATAAATTGTAACACCCCGACCCGACAAGGGTAAAGATATCACAAATATATGGTTTCATATCAGAATAACATAGCATCCATAAACCAAAACAGTGGAAGTCTTAATATAACCAAACAGAGTAAGTCAACATGACTTATATCAAAAGTAAGACAGAAATAAAATGAAGTACATAAGTTCAAAAGCCCAAACAATGGCATGATAAATGTCTAAGAAATCCATGTGGTAAATAAGCTACTAAGACAAAGCTTCACTCAGGTGCACTGATTGCGTGGTTTTGTAACCTTACAACAGGTTTTACCTCTCGAGGGATCTCAAGAGGCTTACAACCCCACCAGGCAGTGTACCTGACCGATGTAGTATAGTGTAGTGGTAAGTACGGGGGATTGATCGTTCTCCACAGGGAATAGTGTTCGTTAGGTATGAAAGGCTACTCTAATTAGGTCTAAGGGTTGAGGAAGATTCTTTTTATGTTTTTATATTTTTATGAAAGCAAGTAAAATCTCGGTTTTGAAGGAGTGGGCGGAATTAGTTGCTAGTCAACTAACCCAAATGACTACGAATGCAAATAAAATAAAATAACAAAAATGAAAAGTGGTGAGAAACTTATGTGTAGAGAAATGTGTTTACTTAGATTTCCTTACTCCCTAACTATCTTTTACCGGTTAATTAGTGTGTATTAGTCGCGTGGATGACGGGTGTATTCCTTAATACCATTCGTGGGGTGGCGTACTTACTTCCCCAACTCTACAAGCTCCTACTTCACTCCTATGTCGAGCCGGCTAGGAAGCTCCTAACACGGGATCACTAGAATTCGCTTGTGCATTAAATACAACCATAAAAACCTTTAGTACGCGTTTGGTTCATGTTTCTTAAGACGTTCAAGCAAGTTACCGAATAGGAAGTTAGCCAGTTTTCTTAAGCCTAACATAGATAAACAATCATCCAATACAACTAACAACACACTAACAACCAATAATCAATAGCTAGGTTTCATTAGATCTAAGCAAACACAAGATAAAATTAGCCTAACATGTTAAACAAAAGACAAGCATAAGATAGAATCAAACAACACATAGACATATTGAATGATTAATTGATAACTTATCTTTCAATGAAACATGGAAGATCTCAAGGCAAGAAGCCCTGAAAAAGTAGCTAAAATCGTCTTAGGGTTTTATCCCAAAATTCCACACACTAAGCTCTCTCTTATGACAAAAGATTAGAAAACTATATATAGATTTTTGGATCTGACGGCGTCACCTTATGCATTGTGACGCCGTCACCTCGCCGCTTTTAGGGTTCCCGGGTGACCTTCTTGACGCCGTCCCTCTTTAGCTCTTCAAAAATCCATTCTGGCCTATCAAGGCTTGACGCCGTCGGATTATGAACGTGACGCCGTCCCCTTATGATTTAAGCCGTGACGCCCTTGATTTAGTTAAAGCGTGACGCCGTCAGAATTCTCATGCTAACTCACTGGCCCGTCATGAGTAAATTTCACATCCAACTTTTCTTGCCAAGGAATGACGCCGTCCCATGTTAATTGTGACGCCGTCAAGAGTAACTTTTAGCCGATTCTTGAGACTTTGCCGTTTTCTTCACTTTAATGCTCCAAAAACGTCCAAAATGCCTCCTTTTCCAGATTTCTCCTCAAAAGTACCTAAAATGACAAAAGGAACGATTTAGGGCAATATTTGATCAAATAAATACGATTTCGGGCTTAAATGACCCCTTAAAAGCGGTACACTTTTCGCCTCATCATGCACTCTTCCCAAAAGCCATACCCCAGCTCCTAGATTAATTACCTGCAGCGGGAAAAGAAACGCGGCTGAGCTACACGAGCTCAGTGAACAGATATAACAGTAACAAGCAGTAGAATAATGAATAATAATAACAGTATGAATAAATCAGAGTTAAGCATCAGTATGTAGTAGCAGTAATGAAAGATAAAGAGTAAAGGTGTAGGAAAACAGTAATCCTCTACGAGCCCAGTATCAGTAATCAGTAACAGTAATCAGTATAATCATGTAGAGGGGAGACCTCTCAGTAATCAGTAAATATGAGGGGATTCCTCAATAATGGGTGAAGTAGCTAGCTCCCAGAGTGTGAAAGACGTGTATCGCACACACCATCAGTCACCAGTAATACAATAAACAGTAATCAGTAATCAGTAACAGTAACAGTTCTAGGATGCATCCATACGCCCCAGGTGGCCATAAACCTCCCAACACACCAAATAAAATACAGTCAGGGACGGAACAGGTCATCACTCTCCTGCCCTAGAGTCATGCCATCGGTGCATCAATGACATGGTCATGAAACACTCATGACTAGTTATGGCTCGTAGTATCAAACTGTGGGTCAGTGGTCAAGTATCAGTATTCAGTATTCAGTTTAGTTTCATAGGTCAATATCCATTTCAGTATATCAGAAAGTTCATATCAGATGGTTCAGTAACAGAAGGGTCAATATCAGTAGGTTCAATATAAGAAAGGTTCAGTATCAGTAGGTCAATGTCAAAGGTTCACAATATCATGAAAGAACAAACAAGGTTCACAGAAACAAAGAACATGGCAGTGAATCAGAAATCAGAAATGAGACGAAGGCACCTTACTAAAGAAGGGCAGAATATATGTACCTTATTACCCAAATAGCAGAATCACAGAATAAGACACTGACAAGCAACCAATCACTCCTTCTTCACACCTAGAGGAGTAAAGACATAATTACTAATGATCCCACTTTCCATATTAAGTAACTTTCTATTTTTAGCAGGTTTCCATTTTTAGAAAGTTTCCTTATTTAGTAAGTTTCCATAATTAGCAGGATTCTATAATTAGCAAGATTTAAGTATTATGATTTAGTCAAGTCATTAATTTAGTATCATTATGGAATTAGGGTTGATTTTAGCAAGTCACAAAAGTTTAGGGTTAAATATGACAAGTTTACATAGTTTAGGGTTTTAATTGTAAATATATCCAGTTAAGGGTCTAAAATGAAAATATCATAAGTTACACATTTAAATACTTCATTTATTCAAAATTACTTATTTGGTCCATAAGATTTTATATTTTACACTTTACACCCTTTATTTATCAAAGTTACAAAATAAACCCTATAGTTACATAATTTACAATTTAACCCATATAATATCCTTAATTACACCACTAGCCCTTACATTTAATCATTTACAGAATATACCTTCTAAATTTATGTATGGTATGATTTTACCCCTTAGTTTCACATAATTACACATTTAGTCCCCTTAGTTTATAAAACTTATATTTTAAATCATAAATTCATAATAATTACATATTAGGCCATTAAATTACCAAAATTACACATTACCCCTTGAATATAATTTATCTCAAAACAACCTTAAATTTCCAGAAATTACATTTTTAGTCCCTCTCTTTTATTTAATTACAATTCGAATTATATATAATATAATTAACCAAATTAAACCTTTTAAATGCAAAATTTACACATGAGACCCTCAACTTATATTTTATACGAAATTTATATAGTCCAAATAATATTCTAAAAATGCCCCACAAGTTTCATAATTCACAAAACACACCCTTAACTATTAAAATATACAAATCGTATAATATATTAATTATATAAGCAAACCCTAATTGTAACCGTCATTAGCCAATCATTACAAAACCTTAAAAATGCATTAATGATCAGATCTCACCAAGAAAACCCTAACCCTAATTTCTACCCTTTTTATTTTATTTCTTTTCTTTTATTTTATAAAATCCGATTTTAAGATAATTATGCCACGACTCATATAGACCTCCAAAATTCTAATTGATATTTTTCTGAGTTCATATGTATTATATAGAGTCCAAATAAAATATATTTCATGCCATGAAAATTCGTATGTAATTATTTAAGGTTTTATTTTGTTTTTAAGGTTTAAATCACAATTTAATTATAGATGATGCATGGTTCGATTCTAATATTTTTCATGAAGCTTATATGATGTAAGAATCAAGGGAAAAATACCAAACTAATTATTGGACGTGTAGAAAAAAACCTAACGAATATTGTCCCTCAATAAGCAAATCGACACAAAGAATTCCTCCACAAGCGAACGAATGATCCCACAACCTTGTAATCATTTTTCACAGAGTATATACATTATAAGAAGTATGAGAAAAATGCTAAACGAATTTATAGGGCTCGAATGAATTATTGGGAAATATACCTCACGAATTGACAACAATTTCTCCACGCTCGAATCAAGCAAGGCACGACCCCAAAAATATTTTTCATGAATCATATATGATGTGAGGGACATGGGAAAAATAACAAAAGAATTTTATAATAGTCGAATGGATCATGGAATAATTTACCTCAAAAATGACACTCGACAAGGAAAAATTTCACAACGATCGAACCAGCCAATGTACACCTTCAAACTTATTTTTCTTGGCTTATATGGATGATAAAGATCACAGGAAAAATAGCCTTAGAGTTTCAAAAATTCGGATTGAATGTGGGACGAATTTCTTAGGGTTTTAGGGTTATTCGGTTTTGTTTTTAAGGAAGAAAGTGATAGAATAAATTATATAAGGAATTAGAGCCGAGAAAGGAGGGGGAAAGAGGCCATAAAATCGGCCAAATGGTGTGACCAAATCAAATTTTAACTAACTTGATCTCATTCCCATTTTAAGTTGTATTTATCCATTTATTATATAATTAAAATCAGTTTAATAAATAATGTATATATAATTCGGTCCAAATAACTTCAATAATGTGTTACAAATATTTTTGTGGCATGTACAAACATTTGATTGGTGTCTTATAATTATTTTATGTCATATATAGTTTAGTTACAAACTTTTATATAAAATGCTTTTATATAAAAAACATTTTCGAAAAAAAATTATTTAACGAAAAAAATTCAAAAAAAAACGGACAAAATTATTTTTTTAAAAAATCGAAAAAAAATTAAATTATAAACGACCGTTAGTGTAAAGGATGGGCGCTGCAACGATCGTTAGCCAAAAGGGTTAAAGTGTAACTGCTAACGTTAATCACTTAACGCCGGTTAAAATGAAGGACCAAAAGTGCTGATGGTCCCTATTATTAGCTTAAACACACACGTAAGACCACTCTAACCACGTACAACTACTAACTAATAAGCTACGAAATAAGATAAATAACAATAAGAAAATTACGAGAGAATAGAGAGAGTAGAGATGAATAGAAGTTGGATGATTATCGTTCACTTAACATTCTGACATAGCTTGCGCACTAGAAATGAAAACCAACAAAAAATATGGCACCCCAACCCTTCTATTTATAGGCGTGGGATTAGGGTTTCCATGTGTTAACTTCTTTCTAGAATAATCATTGGATTCCTACGGCTCATGGGCTCCTAATGAGCCGTGGGCCTAATTACAAACATAAAGCCCATTTTCCTAGCAACCTATTTATCGCAAATGGCCTAGACTTGAATTATAATAAAATGTGTTCCTAACAATCTCCCCCTAAGTCTTGGATATCTTGGTTGCTCGACGTCATCTTTGCTTCTTTGGCTTCCGACGTCTTCATAATGTTTGTTCTTTGTTCTTGTGATATGATATGGTACTGATCTGCCGTTCTCCAATGGTCATTGCTTATGGTGTCTTCATGTCTTTTCCACCATGCTCATATTTATTTTGACTTTAGTTCTTCAATTGGTTCTTACTTCTTCAATCTTTGACATGTGAAAGGTTGTAGTGCTTAAACTTTGACTTTTCTTTAACATTTGTTGAACTTTTGTTGTTTCTGAGTCTTTGTGAGAACACATCTTTAGGATATGAGCATGATGGAACCTTGATGGTGGTAGAACTCCAGGTCTTCAAGCTCCTCCGCAGGTACATCACGAACCAACCGGCACTTACGGGTTCAGACTTCAAGATTGTCAACAGCATAATGTGAAGACTTTCTCTAATCTTTACCCAGGCCGTTCTGAACCGGATACCCCCGAAAGGGCTTACACGGACACACCGAAGTGCACCCACAATTTAGTGAGTCGCTGGAGATCACCCCACGACTGTAGACCGTTTTGGAGCAAACATTAAGCGTAACCCACGAGGAGTTACCGAAGTGACCTGCTGTCAGGGCTGTTTGATGTTGACCCTGGCAGGATTTCCATTCTATCACTGAGAATCACAATTGTGAATTCTCTCAAGAATGTTCTAGGCAGATTGCTAAGATCTGCGAAGGACTCTTCTTAATTTTACAACTGCTGCCCATGATGTAGAACAACAATGTAATACTAAGTGTTCCTAAGAGATCTTTGATGTATCTCAAGGCTCTAGACTCAATTCACGTGCACATTTGTTTGGTTGTCGGAGGCATGGAGCAGAGTGCCTCCTTTTCAATATCAACACAACTAGTAGTGAGAGGTCGATAGATGATGAAGGGTTCTCCGTGTGAAATGAAACAAATGTATTTTGAGAGACACTTGAGTGGCTAGAAGGTTTAGTGCAGTGCGTCACTGGGTCCATGACGTCTTTTGTCTTCAATATCGGTGATGCCCAATCAACCAGTAGATTATGTATTGAACCCGGTGTCTACCCTAAGGTTGAACAAATGGAAGGCTATTTCTTTTCACCCTTTTCTTTGCTTTTCTTTTTAATTCTTCAACCCCTTCTTTCTCCTTTCATTTCATTTTTCCTTTTTCAATCATACCCAGGACTTTCTAGTTCTAAAATATTGGTATTGTCCTTGGGTATATCCCTCCGGCTCTGGCGGATCATAGGACGGTTTTTCCTAACCTTAGTCACCTTATTACTCCATGACTATCCTATGTTGCCACAGCCAAATGTGACGTGATTTATTTTCTTTGAATATGACCTTTGCGAGACACGCTTACATCATTAGTTATACTAGCTTGAAGTTATTACCCGTCCCTGTCATATTGGAAGAAAATCTCTCACTTACGGTACTGTTTACTCAGACTTATGTGTGCATAAGCCATAATATCACAATCATATAAGGTAAGAATAATGAATTATGAGAATAAATCAAACTCTTACATCAGCCTCTTTTTGCAAATGTTATGAATATTGGATCCATCCTTTGAAATGTTCTGATCGGGAAGGGTGGACGACCTCCAACATAGCTTTCCAATCTCCGCATCTGATCTCTGCGAAACAATCTCCTCTCAATTTTCTAGATGAACTGCTTTGCTTGCCTCATCTGATCACTATTCTATCTCTTCGTCATTTTCAATTCTTGATCACGAACTCGAAGAACTAACCCATCTCGGACCTTCTTCAATGTATCGTCGCAGAACTTGTGAATTTTGTGAAATGACATAAAGCAGTTTATTGTCATTGCACTCTTGTACACGAATCCAAAGGTTGGCTTGCTCTTGATGGTGTATTGAGCTTCAGAGTTGATGTTTTCAAGATGAAGTATAGGTTCAACCAAATTCAACTTCTTCTGATAGCTCTCTACTCCTAGTTGAAGATCTTCTACTCGTTCTTTTATGATTGTCCTTCTGATAAAATGGCAGATAGCTGAACTGAAGGCATATTGAAGCTCTGTTGTAAGATGATGCAGCTTCCCTTGTACTTTGATGAGGTACATGTCTTCAATGTCATTTAGACTTAGGTCTGGGAAGTCTGCTTCAGAGAACGAGTAGATTTGATTGTCGTGTCTTCTGACGTTGATTTCAGATAGGAATGTGTAGTCATACTTCTTCACCCCCTTTACACTTACTATTGACACAATCCTAAGGTTACTGCTTACTGATTCATGAGACTTCTCGGTAAGTTTACTTTTATACCATGTCTTTCTTTTCTCGAACCAGTGATAGATTCCCAATTCAGCATCGCGATCATAATTCATTGTTTGTGTGATGAAGAGGTATTGGTGAATGGCAGTTTCCTCAATGGCTGGTTGTGGGTAACTTGCTGCCGGGGTGAAGTTTATTGATGTTGCATACTTGGTTTTGCTTGTAGCTCCCTGCCTTAGTAGTTCGAGATCATTTTTGAAGAAGAATAGGTAAGGGATGGCTGAGTGATGATGTTCTCATATCACGCGGAGTGGCTTGGTCCAGTATATGATGTAGGGACGATTTTTGCTGTCACGGCCACCAACCCTAAGTATGTCTGGATTAGTCCAGTCAAACTCACTTGACATTGCTCGGGCAATGTTTTCAAGGTGATATTCAAGTTCGGCAGCACTTGTAGAATTGTCTTTGAGAAGATTAAATGCATCATTCTTGATCCGACGAAGTTCCCTCTTGGTCATTTTCTTGATGTTTATAGTACGTTTGAGTTGTTGAGTGAACTCGAACGTGTTATCTTCTATCTTAGAAGCTTCGTCTTCTTGGTTTTGAGCACTTGCCAATTGATCAAACCACTCATTTCCTTGTGTGTCATCATCCTCGAGCCATGAGACTACATTGGGTCTTTTGGAAGACTTCTTGTTTGTTGTAGCCTTGGTCTTTGGTGGTGACTTTGGTTGATCATCATGCTGTTGAAAGTCCATGTCATCGGTGGTAAAGTGGTCAAAATGATGCTCGGTTTCTGTTGGACCAGATCCCGAAGCCTTTGGAGGTGGAGAAGTTGTTGTGGTTGTCGATCCAGTTGGCTCTTGAAGCTGAATTCCAGACCCGCCTTCACTTTTTTGTTTCTTTGATGTGTGTTCCGGGTCCTGGTCTTCTTTATCTCTGGAACGTTTTCCACGATCAGCTGCTTCTTTGCAAGATTCCATATTGGCCTGAATAGCCTCAAAGAGAGCCACTTCTGTGTAGGTTAAGGAGGTTTTTGCAGTGATTTTGGTGAGAAGTGCCATTTGAAGTTCTTCAATGGAGTAGTCATAAATGTTCTTATGTTGACTTGTTGATGCTGTGATGTATTTAACTTTTTCCTCGAGATGTGTATCGATGTACTCTTCAATATCTTTGTGAAGCTCGGGCATATATTTCTTGACATAATGCTTTGTGTTGACCTTAGCCTCTTTGAGTAGTCTGTTTTTGACATCGTCATCCAGGAATTCATCCATTAGTTTCTTCGTTTGCTGCAACTCTTCAACTTGCGTAGACAGACCCTTGACCAAATTCTGCATCTCGACCAATTGGTTACTTAATTGTCGGTCTTTCTTTGCTTGTGCAAGTTTAGCTGCCTTCTTCAATTTCTTTTCCGAAGGAGAAATAACTTCAACTCTTGTCACTCGAGCAATCTTCTTTGTGTACTTTCCTTTGATGATTGTTTTGAGGATTTTTGTCGTTGATGCTTTAGTTTTGTTTGGTAATGGTTGGGATGGTGATGACGATAGTGAAGATGATTCAGAATGAGTTGGAGCTGTTGATGGTGAGTCAGGAGGTGTAGGATCCTTGGGAGGAGTTGGTTCTTTAGGTGGTGAGACTGGAAGAGTAGATTCCTTTGGTGGTGAGTTAGGAGGTGGTAGAGTCTTAGGTGGTGAGGTGGGTGGGGTTGTGGGTTTAGGAAGTAATATTGGAGGAGTTTGAACCTTTGGTTGTGATTCCTGTTGAGGCTCATGAAGAATGATAGCTAGATGAGGTGGAGTAAATGGTGGTGTATGAATGTAGTTATCTGCTTCTTTTGTTGCCTCTTCTGTCTCCTTCTACAATCTTTCTGCCTCCTTTCTCTTTTCTTGTTCTGCCTTGTGCTCAGTTTCCAGTTTCTTGGCAGCTTCAATAGTTTTCTCCCTAATAATTTCCTGTTCCTCCTCAGAATCTGACAAATTAACAGGGGCATCAAGATCTATTTCTTCTCTTTATCACTTTCCAACATTTCATCAGGAATCTCCTCATCTGTCAATGCTTTCTTTTCTGTTTCCGTGATATCCTTTTCATTGTCACTACCGGGTTGATGAACCGGACATGGTATTGGGGGAATTACTGTCTTAGCCCTCTCGGGTTGATAAACCATATCAGGCTGAGCTGTGGTAGTAGCAACTATAGACCATGCGGGTTGATTAACCGGATCAGGATGGGTTGGAGCTACTTCTTGAACAGTTCTGGATCCTCCAGCTCCCTTTGCCATTTCCATCTTCTTCATTTCTTCAACCCTTAGTTCGGCCCTTCTGGCTTCATCTTCTTTGAGTGACTTCTTGCTAACTTCCATTGCTTTAATTGTATCAATGTTAACTTGTATATTAGCTGCTTCCTCATCCATCTGAATAGTTACTTCATCTTCTGATTCAGTCTTTTCTGAGTCAGTTTCGTCTTCATCACGAATCCCACCTTCGTCTACTTTGGGCTTGGGAGTAGCCTTAACTCTTCTTTTTATGATGTTTGGGAAGGAAGGTTTTGGTGGTTTCTTGTATGCACTAGATGCACTCCCAGTCTTGCTGCTGCTTTTTGAACGAGTTCTAGAAGATCCCGTTCCATCAGCAAGTTTAGTAATCCCAACTTGACCTTTTTCAAAAGCTCTTTCATAATTTTGAAAAGCTGGAGTCTTCCTAACTGAATTTGTTAGTAAAGCATCTGGAAGCCTTGACCCTTGATTATGCGAGCTTTCTTTGGGAAAATAGATTGTATTGACGAGTTTGTCCATTCTGTACTGATGAATTTCCCTGTTTTCAGGTCGTGGAGAGATGTCCTTGTGTTCATCAAGCAGAAGATTGATGAGTAATTTGGAATATCGGACAAATGGAATCTTAGCAGATGGTTTCCGACCTTGGATTTGAAAGACGATGTCATCCCAGATGAGTTCTGCGTAGTCAATATACTTCTGATTTACTATTCCCCAGAATACTTGAAGGTGTGATATACGCGGGTGCTCATGGCCACTGTCCCTCCCTGAGACAGATCGAACCAAAATGTAGTATATGCTTCTCCAGGGTTGTGGGATATATTTTGCATTGACTTTGGAGATTTTGGTCAGTGGAGTGTTTGGTTGAACATCGTATCCAATGTCGACAAGGAATTTAAGGACATCACTTTCATATGGTGTAGGCCAGTATCGGTTAGCAGGTTTTGGTGGGTTTGGGAGGCTTAGAGCTCTGCAGAGGTGTAACGGAGTGACTTTCACTGTCTTATGATCCAGAGTGCAAGTGAAGTATTTCTGATCATCGTCAAGCTTAATGGTACTCCACATCTGATGAATATACAACTCAGGGATGTTGTCTAATCGTTCGAGTATGCTTCTAAACTTGTGTCTTTTAAGTATCTCTATTGCAATCTGACAGCTTGGTTCACTACACTTGATCTTGTCAAAGTCAACTCTCACATTGTTGTTGCCAAACTCTGCAATGTAGCCATGTGAGAAAACTTATTTTTTGTGAGCATTGGAGGTGTTGGTTGTGATGGAGCAGCCATTCTGAAACATCATTCAGACACAAATATCCAGGATACATGAAAGTTAGCATTAGATAAACCTTTTGTTTCACATGTGATCCTTTAATTGCTTAACATGATTGTACAAGTCGACACATGACAATTTCTATCGAAATGACAATTTCTATTGAATCTGTCGATTCCTATACAATCTGGATAATTGTGTTAGAAATGGACATTTGCGATATAAATTGTCGTTTGCGATAGAAATGGTCATTTGCGATAGTAATTGGTGTTTGCGATAAAAATTGGTGTTTCCGATAGAAATTGGCGTTTGCGATAGAAAATGCCATTTGCGATAGAAAATACCGTTTGCGATAACAAATACATTTGCGATAGCAAAGCCAATTTCGATAATTTCTAATACAAGAAATTTCGGTAACACTGTAGTCGTACTTTTCCTCAGATTTTTCGCAATTTATCTAAACTTGGTTTTATGTTACCACAATTTGTTCCAATCGTATCCTATGATGTTTCTTAGTTATCTGACCAAGTTATAACACTTTTTAACCATAAATTCGAAAGATTCATCCTAGAAGTGTTCGAGTGTTCTTCTTAATCCCTAAAGATCAATTAAGCACATTTGATATTTCTGGGTTCAATCCAAGGTTACAGATATTCAATTTAAGGCATAACAACAACACATCAATGATTTAATTGCACTATAACACTCACAATTGATTTTCCCCAAATCGTTCGCTTAAACCCTAAATCAAGAACATGCAGATTTATTGATTCTTCGAACAATCAAGCATTCACACAAGTTTTAGGAACTTCTTCTAAGGCAAATACATCAAACAAATTCATCACAAACATTCAGAATCATATTTCCCCAATTTAGCGTAAACCCTAGATCTAAAACAAAGATTTATGGTAAATTTAACCGTTGGATTTTAAAATCCTTCAAAAATGTTAGTTATAATCACATATTAAGCACAAATTTACTCACAAATT
This sequence comes from Artemisia tridentata subsp. tridentata, assembly GCA_021014915.2. Lineage (NCBI taxonomy): Eukaryota > Viridiplantae > Streptophyta > Magnoliopsida > Asterales > Asteraceae > Artemisia > Artemisia tridentata. Next base: position 54,269,198 of record CP139508.1, read on the forward strand.
CGATAAATCTTGAACGGATTTGCTAAGATGATTCTGGCCGTAGATTGGATTGATGATAATATTTACAGCGTTTGGTGTGTTTGTCAGAGAAGTGGGTGTGTGTATTAACTGCGGTCAAACTTTTCCACTTTTTATTTGATTTGTTTTACTTTTGCAACTTGCACACAGTTGGTCCCTTAACCTTATACTTTTGCATTCAAAGTCTTAACCAACTAACTTAAGTTTTCACACTTATCAATATTGGCCCAAAACTAGCTAACTCTAAGTATTGTAATTTGGCATATATGGCACACAAACTCTTTCCATCCTATGATATTATCACCAAACTTCAAAGCAACAACATTGAAGAAACCATGCAAGTACAAATTTTGAAAAATTTAAAATTTTGTGTCTCCCCATCAACACTTGTTCGAAAATAATTGATGACGGTGTAAAAAGAACAAAGTGTTGAATAAGGATTTGTACTTGCAATTTTTTTTATGATATTAGGTGGCAAATCTTTTTGTGTTTTTCAATAAGTATTTACAGGGATAGAATTGATGTTTGACTCAATTAATTGTTTTTGAGAAAATTTTCCAAATCAGTTGGAGTCAAACATCTAATGCCAATCTGGTGGACCAATTCCACAAATCTTGCATGAGGCAAGGCTTTAGTGAACAGATCTGCCAGTTGGTATTCAGTACCCACAAAATATAATTCAATAGTACCCTTTTCCACATGCTCCTTGATGAAATGATATTTGAGAGCGATATGCTTGGATTTGGAGTGTTGAACTGTGTTGCATGAAATGGCAATGGCACTCTTGGAGTCGCAGTACATTGGAATCTTGTTGAAGACGAATCCATAGTCCATCAGTTGTGATCGCATCCATATGACTTGAGCACAACAGGCAGACATGGCCACATATTTTGATTCTGTTGTTGAGAGTGAAGTACAATCTTGTTTCTTCGACTGCCAAGACACCAGTTTGTCACCCAGAAATTGAACTCCCCCTGATGTGCTTTTCCTTGTATCTATGCATCCCGCATGATCCACATCTGAAAAGGCTATTAATGCAAAACCAGATTCCTTTGGATACCAGATCCCCAAATGAATGGTTCCCTTGATGTATCTAAGGATTCTTTTAACAGCAGATAAATGTCTTTCTGTTGGTCTAGACTGATAACGGGAGCATAAGTAGGTGGCAAATACAACATCCGGTCTGCTAGCTGTGAGATACATGAGAGACCCAATGATACTACGATATTTTTTAGGATCAATGGGTGTCCAATTTATGTCAGCATCTTGCTTCGGGGAAGAGGAAGATATAGGGGTTTTATAGGTGTCACTACTGGTCATACCATGCTTTTTCAGGATTTCCTGAACATATTTGGATTGACTAAGGAATATACCACGGGGTGATTGGTAAACTTGCAGTCCTAAGAAGAAATTTGGCTCACCCATCATGGACATCTCAAAGTTTAGTTTCATTAGTTTAGCAAAAGCGTTTGAATATTTTTATGGGTTGAACCAAAAATAATATCATCCACATATATTTGTACAATGAGAATGTCCTCCCCGTGTTTCTGTATAAACAAAGTCGGGTCAACTGAGCCTTTAGTAAAGTGATTGGCAAGTAAGAATGTAGACAGTTTATCGTACCAGGCCCTCGGGGCTTGTTTAAGGCCGTAGAGGGCTTTCTTAAGCTTGTACACATGGTTTGGATGTTCTGGATCAACGAAGCCTTCTGGTTGTGAGACGTACACCTCTTCACGAAGTTGCCCATTCAAGAATGTCGTCTTCACGTCCATTTGATAAACCGTGATGTTCTTATGAGCCGCGTATGCCAGAAACATTCTCACAGCCTCAAGCCTTGCTACCGGTGCAAAGGATTCCTCGAAGTCGATTCCTTCTTCTTGGATGTATCCTTTAGCTACCAATCGGGACTTGTTATGAATCACAGTACCGTCTGCATCTAATTTTTTTTCCCCATCTGGTCTCTCAACTAGTTCCCAAACTTCCAACCGTTTGAATTGATCCAATTCTTCTTGCATGGATTCAATCCAGTTGTCGTAGGTGAGGGCTTCTTTGATGTTTTTAGGTTCATCTTGACAAACGGTGAGTGCATAAATGCATGTTTCACCGTCTGTGTGGAGTCTTTGTCTTGTCATGACCGGGTTATCTGGATTGCCAATGACATTTACTAATGGGTGATCCTTGGTCCATTTGTGGGTGGATGGGTAGTGTTGAATGTTGTTATGCAGATTTGACGGTTCCATGTTGCGTGTTGAGGATTCTGCAATATCAGGAATGGTTGGTGCAGGAGCAAATGGATTGAAAAATGCATCTCCGTCATAATCTGGTGGTGTGGGTACATGAGAAGAATTTTGAGGGGAATCTTCAGCTGCAGGTGTAGAAGTGGAAGATGTTTGATTCACTGATGATGATGGTTCTGGTTGATGTGCATTGTCAGTAGCTACTGTTGAAGTAGTTACTGGTGTATCAGGTGCTTGATTTTACGGTTTGAGCAGCGGAATTGGTGGATACATCAGAGGCACGACTAACTAGAGTGTCATCAAACAGAGGAGCAAACAAATCTTCTAAATCCTTTCTGTTAAATGGTAAATTTGCAGCTGAAGATTCAGGAAAGTTGAGATGGTTGTGTGCGGGTTCTAAGCTGTTTTGCTCAGAAGCCATTTCTGTGAGCTCATCAAAATTTTCATGTATAGTCTTTTGAATTTCCCGAGTACGACGGTTCCAAATTCTGAATCCTTTCGAATTTTCACAATAGCCAATAAATAATCCTATGTCTGCTTTGGCTTTCAGTTTCCCAAGGTCATCACGATCATTCTTTGGATAGCAGAGTGCTCCAAAGACATGAAAGTAATTAATATTCGGTTTTCTTACGGTGTTTTTGTGTGTCGTTGAGTGATCATACATCTGTTCTGGGTGTAACATGCGGTTGAGACAGCTTCAGCCCAAAGATAATCTGGTAATTGAGCATTGATCAACATATTCCTTGCGGCTTCCACTAATGTACGATTTCTTCTTTCGACGAATCTGTTTTGTTCTGGGCTGCGGGCAATAGATAATTGATGTTCAATACCAACTTTCTCATAGTATTCCCGAAGGGTTTGATTCTTGAATTCAATCCTGTTGTCGGTTCAAATTTTCCTAACAGTTTGGCGAAGCTGAACTTGAATCTTTGTGAGGAAGGTGATGATCATTGACGGAGCTTGATCCTTGCTGCGAAAAAAGTAAACCAATGTCCATATTGAATAATCATCCACAATTACCAATATGTATCTTTTCCCATTAATAGTTTGAACACGCATCGGTCCACAAAGATCCATATGAAGCAGTTGAAGAACATGGTCCGTACTGTGCTCAGATTTTGGGGGAAAGTGAGCACGAGTACTTTTACCCTGTTCACATGCAGGACATAGATGATCTTTGGCATATTCTGAATTTTGGAAGTCCGTCAACCAACTTTTTGCGAGCATACGCTTGTGCCACAGCCAGGCTTTTATGGGATGTGCCTTGGAAAGTAAACATATCGGAGAGGAAGATGTCATGTCTGAGAAGGAAATGGTATAGAGACACTAGTACAAAAATGGGATTTAGTCACACATGCTGTTTTTCGAACAGCCACACAGTCGCCTTTTTATGTGACTAAATGTACCAGAATAAAATAAACAGCCACACTTGATCCGACTTGTGTGACCATTTCGGAATTACATCCGAGGCTATAGCCACACATTTGAATATTTTCGTGACTATACGTATCTGGTAAATTTTTTTTTGATTTTTTAGTCACTTATAATTTGGGACGTGTGACGGATACAAATAAGGTTGAAACATTAGTCACACTATATATATACATATGTGACAAATATATGTCACGCAATTGAAAAGTGTGACCAAAATCCATATATGGTCACACGAAGTAATTGTGTATGTGGCTAAATCATATGCTCAAGTTTGTCACACATTATTTAAGCGTGACTGCTAGTTTTTGTTGAAAATTTAGCCACATATGAATTTGAAATGTGTGACAACTGAAAAGTAAGTTTGAAGCATAGTCACGATATGCATTTAAAAGTGACAAATATATGTCACACACTTGAGATGTGTGACCAAATGTCATATATGGTCACACTAAACCATAGGCATACATGATTAAGTGTGACCAAAATTCGATACAAATAGTCACGTAAGTTAATATGTGTGTCTAAAGTTAAGTGTGTGTTTGCCTGCCAATTCCTAATGTGTATGGTCACATTTAATTGTAGCACAATCATGTGACTATAGGCTATACAATAGTAACACCATACCACAAATGTGCATCTAAATTATGTTTATGGCCACATTATAAGGGTATTATATGTGACCAATACATTGATAATAGTCACACTGAAATATTCATGTGACTAATATGTATAGCAAAATGTGAACTCAGTTATCATTAACCTTGATATTAGTCACATTGAGTGTTTGTGTGACTAAATTCAAGATGTTACATATGGTCACATGAAGTATTTATTTAGGTGTCTAAATCATAGAGTCATATTTTGAGTTCAGACTATTAGTCATGACTCTTCATTTAATTTGCCCCATTACAATGCTGGGATTTTATAGTCTATCTAGTTTAATGCAGTAGTATGTAAGTATGTTACTTGCCCCTAGCTGGAACCAGATTACTTGACTTTCTAAAGTCAATTTTCAACTTTATAATGAAGTAACATGTTACTAAGTGCCTGCAAGTGCATATACATGATAAATGGAAACTGCAAATACAATAAAGCTTGACTGCAAGTGGACATATACATGATAAATGTCAGACTATACATTCTAGCAGTAATAACTATACATTCTAGCAGTAATAACTATACATACTAGCAGTAATAACTATACATGTTCAAGTCAAACTATACATTGTGGCAGTAATAACTATACATTCTATTTCTTGTCCTTGGGTCCTAGATACTCTTCCATCTTCCTGAGCAGTTCATATGCCATGTCATCATAATTAAGCTGAAGCTTGAGTGTTTTCTTCACACGCAACATCTGATGTAGAATGTCTTTGTGAAACTTTAAAGGGTAATCCTTTTCTACAAGCATGTAGATCACCAACTCATTCACAGTTAAAGCATGTACTCCACATCGTTGAAAAATTTTCCATTCTTTAACAGTATTGTGCGTTAGTCTTCTCCAACATTCATCTTCATGATTTGGTTCAAACATTACCTTTAAATAATTCCAGACTTCTCTATCATAATTAGCTTGTTCTGGTGTCTTATTACCAAATCTTTGTTTGAGTAATTTCCATAGAGCTATCATATCTTGTCTATCAAAATCATGAACCATGTGAAGAAAGCTTACATACCTTCTAGAAGAACCATCATGCCTCTTAATATCGTAATAAATTGTTTCCCCAAAAGATCCAGACTTATAATCAACAATGGGATGTTTGACAGTTAAAGGTTGTGCATCCATGGCTTCTCCTACAGAGGCAACTGCAAGTTCAGTGTGAGCTTGCATTTGTTCTTCAGCAACAGCTTGCTCAGTTTGTTCTTGTTTTCTCTTTTTACTGCTTTCTATTTCCAACTGTTCACCTGCTCTCTTTGAACTGTCATTCAAGAAGAGATCATTGTTTCTCTTGGCAATTGCATATAATTCTTCAATTCTTTTATCATCCAAGAATTTCAAATCCTTTAGTTTCCATCTGTCCACATTCTTCAAATACCTGCACATGAGTAGATGTTTATGATATGATGTACATATTGGGTATTGTTGATATTAATATAAATACCTTTGCAAAAAAAAAAAAAAAAAAAAAAAAAAAAAAAAAAAACTACCTGCACATGAGATCTCTTCTTTGTTTTTGAGTGGGTGGCTTGTTCTTCTTAGCTGCATATCTTTGTTCTGCATACAACTTCTTTTTTTCATCAAAAAATTCTTTCAGCATCCTGGCTTTTTCATCTACTGAGTACTTATCTTGCTCTTGTTTATGTAGTTTCTTAGCAAGCTCAGAATCAGCTGCAACCTGAGCCCTTTGCTCATCCCATGAAGCTATTAACTCTGCATCTTTTTCTTCTTGTATTCTCCTTTGTTCCAAAATTGTCTGATGTTCTGCATCATACTTTTTTGAGAATTTCATAGCAAGTTCAGCATCAACTTTTAATTGCTCTTCTTTTGATAATGGTTTCTCCACAGGCTCTTCAGTAAGAATCCCTTTACCTTTGCCTTGTACCTGTGGAGTTGATTGTTTAGCTTTTGGAGAGGATGATGGCTCTTGTATCACAACACCTTTGGTTACTGGTTTTGCTGTCTTCAGCTCAGCAAGTACACTAACAGCATTTGCAAAAACCTCTGGTGTAGCAGTACTAGCTTTTGTAGTACCAACTGTAATTGGCTCAGTAGCACTATCAGCATTTGTAACCTTGCCCAGACGATGATCAATCACCACTTGATTCCCTTGGTTATCCTCCCCTGAAACTTTGCCTTCATTCCCTCCCTGTTTGGGAGCATCCTTAGAAGCTTCAGAAGATTTAACCTTTTGTTTGGGAATTCTTGATCCTTTGACTCCTTCTAAATACCTAACCCTTCTCTTCAAAGCCTTTATCTCCCCACCTTGAGCTTTGATGACTCCATCTTGGGAAGAAGCTATTGCTCGCAGATCACCAATTTGTGCAGACAGCTTGGCACAGGTATCCTTCAATTCATTCAAAAGTTGCATACTATCCTCACCACTTCGGCTTGTGTTACCTAGCCCGAGAGGTGGATCACTGGAAAAGTTAAGTTCAGTCTCACCCCTAGGATGAACATCCGAACCCCCCATTGTTTCCATGTGACTGGGACCTTCACCTGAATCAGTTCCAGAGGAACTTTCTTCATTAGAAGTTGTCTTGGTTCGGGTCTTAATGATGTTACCACTGTCCTGTGCTGCTGCTAAGCTAGACACAGTAGTGGCAGCCCTTGCCAACATGTCACTCTCCCCCCCAGTGACATCCTCATCTGCAACAGTTGGTATAGAACCACTAGCCTGAGGTAGCTCAGTGTTCTTGGTGTTAGTCCTACGTTTATAGGTCTTTTGTTGTTGTTCTGTGGGTGTGTGATGGGTACCAGCTGGGATTGCTGAACCTTCACCCATTTGGGTTTGGGCTAGTGCCAACATTGTTGGAAACAAAGGTGTCACTCTCCCTGAAAAATCTTTTCCAACCCTACTCATATTAGCAAAAACCTTTTTGGTAAGGCAGGGAGTGGGATAAACATTTTTGTGACTTTTCTTTTTTTTAAATTGGTTGTCCAAAAAGAGTTGCAAAAACCTTGGATATAGAAAATATTTAGCCAAAGAACCATCCAAGTTCTTAACCATATTATCAAAAATTAATTTTGAGAAATTAAATCTTTGAGTATTTTCAGCCAAACAAATTATAGCAGAAGCTAAATTACTGCTAAATTCATTCCATGCAGTGGTCTTTGGACTTAGACACACTAAGACAGTATGAATTAAGAATTTCCACTGAGGAGAAAAATTACCTTTTTGGAACTTTAAAGCATCTGTATATCTCTCATAGCCCATCAGTGCAAGTTTTTCAAAGATTGTAGTATTTGGAAGATTCTCAACTCCGTTAGCATCATCTAGGAGAAGATCTCTTCGAATAGACGCCTCTGTAATGATAATCATCTGCCCATCTACAAGGGCATGGATTTGTGCTTCCCCATTAATAGTTTTGACCTTAGCAGACGACCAAAACTGGATAATGTTGGAAGTATATATAGTAGGTTTTACTGTTAATGCAAACTTAATATAGCTTGCATTAAGGAAATCAATGATCTCAGTAAAATCTACAGACTTATTGGATTTTTCTAAAAAGGCAACATTATTATGAGGTTCGGTAAAAGTTAGGTTCGACATTATGATTTGATTTGGGGGTTTTGCAATTTGACAATTAAAATTCGATTAGGGAGTGGAAGAGAGAGAGTAATGTGTGCGTGAATGTGATTGTGTGCAGCAATTGGGGGTTTATACACTTTAAGTAAAAAGTGATACAAACTACCCTGCACTCCCAACCACTGCTAAAAGGATACCCAGCAGTACAACGTTTCGATAGCAGTACAATTGTTTACCTAGCAGTACAATAATAATAGCTGTATTCAAATATCATAAACTTGTACATAATAACTGCATTCATATATTAAACCAAGTCAAAATAAGTTTACATTTACATAGGCAAAATATACATAGGCAAAATATATAAAGAAAAGATACATTAAGACACATATTTACTAGCTTCAATACTTCTGTAAACATCAACTATTTTCTCTCTTTCTTCTTCTATTTTTTTGTTCCTCTCCTCAATTTTCTTCTGATGCTCCTCAATGACCTCTAAATCTTTCTTGTTCCTTTCTTCATACATCTTTATACGCTTGTTGTGAATTTCTAACAATGCGTTTTCAACACCATACGGGCCTTTACTACATTTCTCCCAAATATTTTGGGATATGCCCATTTTTTTATAATTTTCAGGCATTGGTGGAGGAGAATCATCCCTTGGGCGTTTGTTTTTGTTGGAAGAAGGAGTTGAAGAGGAGTCGGCCATTGAAATTTGAAATTTATTTTCTAATGAAAATATCAAAGGAGTTGTATATGGTACGGTTGATTAATTATGAACGGTTTTCCATGTCGAGTTGTACAAATAGGCTAGAGAGGTATACGAACGGTTCCCAATACTTTAGGCGGGAAGAGGGACCATCGAGAGGCGCCAAAAGTAAACAGATGGATAATATTGATCGGATTTGGTTTGTGTTTGGTTTGGATTTGACTAGTGTAGTTGATCTAGAAGTGTGTTTGGTGTTGGATTGACTAATTGACTTTTTCATTAGGGTAATTGATATTTTCTATATTATATTAATGATGTTTAATGTAATTTGTGTGCTAACTTTAATGACTAATTGACTTTTTCATTAGGGTAATTGATATTTTCTAGTACATGTTTAATGTAAATACATGCTTTAATATCTATCGCAGTCTGAATGTGTTTGAGAAGTATGGGTATATTTAGGCCACTTCCAACAATAACTCAGCCTTAACAAATTAAAATTAAAATTCAAATTCAAACGTAAGATAAAGTACAACATATTAACGCTGCGTTAACGCAGGTTAGCCCCAACAATTAAAATTCAAAGTCACGTTAATAAAACGTGTGCATTTGTACCCTATAAATACCAATGCTTCTGAAGCACAAGTCACACAGAAACACATTCCAAACTTCTCAAATACTCAAGATCCAAGCATCTCAAATTCAAGATGTCTTCCAGAAAAGATTTCGGGCAACAATTTCCAAGCCCACCTCGCCAAAAGGATTTTGGCCAACAATTTCCAAGCCCACCTCGCCAAAAGGATTTTGGCCAACAGTTTCCAAGCCCACCTAGCGAAAATGAAAAATTCCATACTCCACCCGAGCATATCTTTCCGGTTTTCCAACCGGAAAATTTTCCGGTGAATAATCAACCTGAAAATGAACCAGTTCATAACCAAGACCCAAATCCGTTTGGGTTAACTGAGGAACAACTTAGGCAAGAGGAAGCAGATATGCAAGTCCTCCTGGAAATGGAAGCACTTGAAAGAGAAGAGGAAGCTGATCGTTTGGAGCGGCAAGCCAGGGAGGATGAAGAACGTAGGCAAAGGTGGGAGTCTGGTTTTTTCACACCTTCCGAATCCTCTGAAGATGGTTACCCAGATTCAGATGATAGTTTTTATTAATCGTCCGTTGTTTATGTTAATCGTATGTTGTTTATGTTAATCAATCATTGTTTATGTTAACGTAGTTTTTATTTGACATTTAATGTATTTCTATTTCATGTTTAATGTATTTCTATTTCATGTTTAATGTATTTGTATTTGATACTTTATTTTCAATTTATAAATTGAATTGAATTTGAATTGAATTGATAAATTTTAAATATATCCCGCCTTTTTGTTTAATTTGAATTTGAAAATTTAAAATTTAAATATCCCGCTCGTTATTAATATGTTGTACTGTTACTTTACGTTTGAATTTGAATAATACTCGTACGGTTACTTTTACTTTCAATCTGATTTTTAAAATAGCCTCCAACGGCTAGTTTAACGGCTTTCCACTATCAAAGCCACTTTCACAACACTTCGTTTTCTCACACAACTTCTTATAAAACTCTCTCGCAAGTATCACTAATTTTAACACAAACACTACTGTGGCTAACAAATTAACTAGCAGAGGTGCAAAAGGCTATCCTCACCCGATTACACAATGAACAAGAAAAAGAACTCAAATTGATTAACAATTTGCTAGGTGAGATAACTCGTATTATGCTACAGATGCATAATCGTGCTGATCCAGAGGTCGAAAGGTTGCGTGAGTTGCCTCAAGACCATCCAGCTATCAGGGTTGGTCTAGAAATTAAACTCTTTTAAGAAATGATGAAACAGGGTCGAAAGGTTGCGTGAGTTATTGTTGGGTGTGTTGCTCATGTACAAACATATAATCTCGGCTCATTCGTTAAACATCTCGTATACAACCATATCATCTCGGCTCATTCAATTCGTTAAACATCTCGTGTATAACCATATCATCTCGGCTCATTCGTTAAACATCTCGTATACAACCATATCATCTCGGCTCATTCGTTAAACATCTCGTGTACAACCATATATATCATCTCGGCTCATTCGTTAAACATCTCGTGTATAATCATATCATCTCGGCTCATTCGTTAAACATCTCGTATACAACCATATTATCTTGGCTCATTCGTTAAACATCTCGTATATATACAACCATATCATCTCGGCTCATTCGTTAAACATCTCGTATACAACCATATCATCTCGGCTCATTCGTTAAACATCTTGTGTATAACTAAAGCTCAGTTAATTAAGGGTGAGTGTGTTAAAGCTGACGTGGCATTGTGTTAAAGTTTAAAGCTGAGTTATTGTTGGGAGTGGTTAGAGTATTTTCTTTTGTTTTTTCGGTGGATTTTAGCGTGACTTAATCTTAATACCGCCAATTTTGTCCATATAATATTCAACTACGTACGGATAACTAATACCCACGGGGAAACCCGAAAAACCGATGGATAATATTAATCGGGTATCCGGTGGGATATGGGGCGGGTACGGGTATATTATAAACGGGTTCGGTTATGGGTATACTAAAACCCGCCCCGAACCCGAACCGTTGCCATCCCTATTTACCGGCTATAGCCGGATTTCACCGCCACCTCATCACCATTAGTTTTTTTTTTTTTTTTTTTTTTTTTAAACAAATCTTGCCACGTCAGCTATAGTTAAACCAAACCACAAATTCAATATTCAACCAGCAATTAATCCCTTTACCCGGTCATTTGTAAACACATACAAAAATCAATAAACCCTAATCAACACACACATTCTTATGGCAAACACAAGCACGCAAACAATGAAACCAAATAACAAAAAGGTAATTAGTAATTTGTGTTTTGTAAATGTAATTGGTAAGGGTACAATATGTAGTAATTACGTTTGTACTGTTGATGTGATGGTTGCACAGTATGATACATTATTTGCGATTATTAAGATAGTAAATAAAAAACAAAAATCAAGTTTATGCTTTAATTAACAGGTTCAAAGGGAAAATTTTCAAATAATTCAATTGTTAATTTCAAATTACAACTTGGAGGCAAATTTTTGGATCGAAATTTTTTGAATCACAAACGATTCATATTCTTGGTGTATAGCCTCTTTTCTCTCCTAAAAAAAAGACTGCAAATAAAAAACAAAAATCAAATCTTCTCTCACCATTACTCTCCAAGCTAAGCCATAATCATTTTCTTTTACCCTTTGTTGCTCAAGAGTCATGGAAACTGAACCCATTGTTGATAACCATACTTTGCTTCCTCTTGATCATATTGTACATGATGATAACGCCTTAGAATATGAATCCGAAAAGTCTTCTGATGAAGAAGATATAGATGAGCCTTTAACCAACCAAACACCTGAGATAGTAGCTAAGAGGGGCTCAACCAGGCTAGTAAAGTTTCGCGCGAAGCATGACAAACCTGGTGCAACAAAGCTCAAGGTAACCTTCGATGCACTCGGTAGGGTAACAGGGGAAAACAGAGCAGTGTTTGTGAGTTTTTTAGGAGATGTGGCTCGTGAGCAGATAGGTGTGAAGATTCTACACTGGAAGAAGGTGAATAAAGAAGCAAGAGATAAACTATGGGATGAAATCTTGGTACATATATACTATTTTGTAACCCAATACTACATAAGTTTATGTATGCAGTTACATTATGTGCAACTAATTAACAACATTGTGTTAATCTTTTCAGAAATTTTTTGTTGTTGACGTCCAATACAGAAAATTGATAATGATTAGTCTTGGTAAAATGCTAAGGAATTACAGAAGGAAGCTCAAAGTCAACTACATTTTGCCCAACCTAAATACACCTTCCAAACTGAATGAAGTCCCGGACTTGTATAATACAATAATGAAATCAGAAGACTGGGTCGAGTATGTTAAATACACGACCACCGAAGCATACAAGGTTTTAATTAGTCATCTTTAATTAGGTGTATATGTCATTTTGTTATTTTCAGTTTGCAGCATTACCGCATCTAAACGCCTTATGATTTTGTGTTTTTAGGAGAAATCTGAGAAAGGTAAAATGGCGCGTTCCCAAAATATTTATCAGCATAAAATGGGACGAGGTGGATATGCTTATGTCAAAGAGAAAATGGTAAGATTACACAATGTTTGTTTTACCAATTAAGAGACGATCAATATGAGAAATGAATCCGTTTACATTGCCCAATTTGCACATTTGCATTAATACCCTCATATTTTCGATTATCTTGGTTTAACTGTACATGTGTAAGCATCCACATATTTTCGTTTATCTTGGTTTAACTTTACATGGGTATGCATTTGATGTTTATTAGATCGAAAATAAAGAGATTGAAGCGGATGAAGAACCCCCCCGTGATGTAATGTGGGTGAAAGGAAGGGTAAACAAAGACGGCGAATACCCAAATGATGATATTAAATCAAAGGGAGATGAACTTGTAAGTTTGACTGCTAATTCTATTATTATGCTTATATAGCAGCAACATTTAACTGTGTACTAGCAGTAGTAGCTTGTGTACTAGCAGTAGTAACAGCATCAAGAAGACTTTTAATCCCAACATTTCCTATATTTTTTGTGCAGAAAGAAGCTGATGACAAGATCAAGGAAGGAACATCGGGTTTTGATGATGGCACTGATGCCATGACATTTGTATTTGGTAAGGAAAAGGGCGGTTATGCCAGGGGAGTGGGAGGTGCAGTAACATACAAAGAGTATTTTGGCCTTCCTCGAAGAAAACAAGAAGCCAATGAAAAAATTGCCTTACTTCAAACTCAACTGGATAATGAGAGACGCGAGCGTGAAGAAAAAGATAAATTGATCAAAAAATTGTCCGCCGAGATGACCGAAAAAGATGTGCAGGTCAATAAATTATCCGGTGAGGTGGAAAACACAAATGTAATGCTTTCTCAAATTCTGCAACAGTTGAATGATAAAGGGATGAATATAACTCTGCCAACTCAACCATCGCCAATAGCCTCAGTTGTAAGCCATTTTTTATGTTGTTAACAATTTCATTTTCTAATGCTAACACCACTGATGCTAATGATACTAGGCATTGAACATAAACTGATGAGTGACTGTATTTCTTAATTTATATTGCAGGTGACTCCAATGGCCATTGACAATATTGCAGGTGACTCCAATGGCACTCAGACAAGTGGTGTTGTAAGTCCTAAAGATGCGGGAATTGAGGAGAAATCCAATGGCCTTGAAACTTCTAAAAAGGTAACGGAAACAATGGTAAGTATAGTAATAAAAGATCGCCCTTTGATTTTTGAATTTTACATACATGATCGACTAATGTACCGTGTTTTATATATACGTATAGGAACCTGCTGCTAAAACTGTCAGGCCTAAGCATAACCTTAAGTCACGACGAAACGGGTCTCCAGATTCCCAATCGCTACAAAATGTGTCGTCTCCAACACAACCACTGCCAACAGTATGTATTTCAACATGTTTCTTGTTACTCTTTTGTTTAAATAATGTAACGTGTTTTATATATACATATAGGAACTTGCTAAAACTGTCGGACCCAATAAGCCAAAGCAAAAGAAGCGACGAAACGGGTCTCCAGATTCCCAATCGCAACAAGATGTGTCTCTAACACAAGCACTGCCAACAGTATGTATTTCAACATGTTTCTTGTTATTCTTTTGTTTAAATAATTTCTGATATATACATGCAATTTTTTTTTTTTTGTAGACACTTAAGTGCAAATTCTGGCACACAAAGAAATCAAATATCGTTGCTTTTGGTACCGTATACCAGTCTCATGGAAAGCAAATGCTGCATAACCTACCACTCCCAAATGATTGCTACAGAGTGTCAATTGATTCATCGTTAGTTGATGCAGCATGCATACCGGACGTAGCAAATAATGGGTTCAAAACAGTTAAGGAAGTCGAAGGTAGTTTCGTTGCATGGCCAAAGGATCAAGTTATTTTTGAAGAGGTGGTACGTACATGTGTTTTTTCAACCTACATATATAATTATTCATATGTAATTCAATGTTTGATAGAAGCGTCTTTTGTTTACTACAGGTTACACCAACAAACCATGTGACTAAATGTGTACCACAGGCACCAACGAAGAAACAATATATATCTGCTAACGACTTAAGGCAAACTGCTAAGGGGGTGAAGGTTCAAAAGTCTTTAGATATTTGATTAATTAAGTACGACATTACAATTGTATATTTTGTCCAGTTATATACATTAGAGTTTAATTCAATTTGAAATTTCTTGTGTTTTTTAATATTGTTTTATATATAATATATATACACATTCCAGCAGCACTAGCATAGTACTAGCAGCAGTAACTCTGCTTCAGCAGGACTACCTTGGACTACCTTAGTACTGCTAGCAGTAGCAACTCTGCTCCAACATTATTGGTCACTCTTTGTTTAATTCGATGTGTGACTAAATAGTACCAAAGGCCACACAAAATAAAAATTCATGTGACCATTGGAAGAACAATGGTCACGCAAAATACACATTTCTTCACTTTAAACAGCATATGGTCACACTTATTAACAACTTTGGCCACTTTATGCTTAATTGTATGTGACTAAATACCCAAAACAAGCATGCTTTGTGTGACTAAATATTATAAAAGGCCACACAAACATAAAATTCAAGTGGCCATTGGATGATCAATAGTCACACAAAATACAAATTTCTTCACTTTAAACAGCATATGGTCACACTTATCAACACTTTTGGCCACTTAATGCTTAATTGTATGTGACTAAATAACCAAAACAAACATGCTTTGTGTGACTAAATATTACAAAAGGCCACACAAACATAAAATTCATGTGGCCGTTGGATGATCAATAGTCACACAAAATACACATTTCTTCACTTAAAACAACATATGGTCACACTTATTAACACTTTTGGCCACTTTATGCTTAATTGTATGTGACTAAATACCCAAAACAAACATGCTTTGTGTGACTAAATATTACAAAAGGCCACACAAACTAAGAATTCATGTGACCATTGGATGATCAATAGTCACACAAAATACACATTTCTTCACTTAAAACAGCATATGGTCACACTTATTAACACTTTTGGCCACTTTATGCTTAATTGTATGTGACTAAATACCCAAAACAAACATGCTTTGTGTGACTAAATATTACAAAAGGCCACACAAACTAAGAATTCATGTGACCATTGGATGATCAATAGTCACACAAAATACACATTTCTTCACTTAAAACAGCATATGGTCACACTTATTAACACTTTTGGCCACTTTATGCTTAATTGTATGTGACTAAATACCCAAAACAAACATGCTTTGTATGACTAAATATTACAAAAGGCCACACAAACTAAGAATTCATGTGACCATTGGATGATCAATAGTCACACAAAATACACATTTCTTCACTTAAAACAGCATATGGTCACACTTATTAACACTTTTGGCCACTTTATGCTTAATTGTATGTGACTAAATACCCAAAGCAAACATGCTTTGTGTGACTAAATATTACAAAAGGCCACACAAACTAAGAATTCATGTGACCATTGGATGATCAATAGTACACATTTCTTCACTTTAAACAGCATATGGTCACACTTATTAACACTTTTGGCCACTGTTTTTTAAATTGTATGTGACTAACTCGAAAAAAACAACACACGATGTGTGACTAAATCATCACAAACGTCACATTTATTATATTTTCGTGTGGCCATAGGATGGGAAATAGTCACACATACTGATGAATCCAACAAAACTTGTGCCTAATTAGTCACACATATTCGGGTTTTGGTCACTCTTTTTCGATGAAAACGGCCACAAAATAAACAATGTGACCATATGATACCTACGGTGGCGCGACTTTTTGTCACACACACCCAAAAAAACGTGTGTGACTATATGCATATAGTCACGCATTTCCAGTGTGACGATAGGCAGAATCTGTACCAGTGAGACCGGTGCCGCGTTTTCCTTTCATTAAATCATTTCCTTGAAGATCTCGAACAAAGCATGATTTCTCCCTGAATGCTACTTCTAATTCACCATCACAGAATTGCCCAACTGAAAATAGGTTGTGACCATGGCCTTCCACGTAGTATACATGACTGATTTCAATGTTGTCGTTGACATAGTCTCCATATCCCATAATTGTTGCGAAGTGATCATTCCCAAATCTGACCGTTCTGATGAACTGTTGGGAATCGTTTTTGTATTAGTCAAGTATTGATCATGTTGTATTAAGGTTGCTTAGGCCTTTAGGTTTGATATTAGGCCCAACTCATGTAGAAGGCCCATGGGCTGTGTCGTTTATTTAATTTATTATGTTTAATGTGTATTAGTTTAAGTAATTAGGGCAACAAGCCCTCTACCTTGTAAAAACTATAAATACCCCTTCCCTCCTTAGGGAAAGGGGTTGGTTGATGAATTAAGAATTATTGTGTTATCATTGTGCTAATCATCCTCCATCCTCTCTTTCTCTCTCTAGTTTCTCTCTCTAGATCTAAGTAGGTAATTAGTGGTAATTAGTGGTAGCTTAATTCACAAAAGCTTAAAACATCAAGTGGTATCATTCGCCAAGGGGTAATCTAGGTTGTTAGAAGGTTAGATCTAAGAAAAATCAAAGAAATCCGTAGTATTAGAGAAGTTACTGTTCATCCGAGATACTACTGTTCATCAGTCGAACGAGGGATCTTGATCGAACGAGCTAGTTTTTCTATCGAACGTGTAAGGTGATCGAAGGAGCAAGTCAGTCGAACGAGCAAGGTCATCGAAGGAAGCATTCAACCGAACGAGCAAAAGGGTAGTCGAGTTAGACTTACTCTTCCAATTGATCGAATGAACAAGCTGATCGAACGAGCTTTTTGATCGAACGAACAAACTTGATCGAACCATCATATTTGATCGAACAATCAAATCTGATCGAACGAACAACTTTGATCGAACAATCAAAACCTATTGAACGAGACACTTGATCGAACGACTTACTTTGATCGAAGGACCTGCTTTGATCGAAGGACTCATTGTGATCGAAGGAGCCCTTATCGAAGGAACAAGCCTATCGAAGGACTTACCTAATCGAACCAGCCTATCGAAAAAACTGTCTTTCGAAGGAACAAGTGTATCGAAGGAACCAGTCTGTCGAAGGAGATTACCTGATCGAACGAGAACATTGTACTTGGATTTCTTACGAGTTTCTAATCTTTCAACAACAACCGTCTTTATCCTTTAAAGATCCTTAACCGTTTCAAGCTACTACACGATGTCTCAACCACCACACTTTAACTACTACTACCAACCACCACAATTTCCTCAACAACAGCAATACTCTCAACAACAACAACAATTTCCTCACCAATATCAACAACACCATGCATATGTGCAACAACATCAATTTGTTCCTCCACCACAACTATCCCCACAACAAATAATGCAACAAAATTACCTTCAGAACAATCCTGCAGTGTCAAGAGAACCTCATTGGTTTCATAAGATGTGTGAAGCAATTAGCAGTCAGCAATCGCGTCATGAGGCTGGAAATCAGGATACTCCACCCATGTTAACACCAGGAAACTATGTGCAGTGGGCAAGTAGGTTTATCTGATTCATTGAACTCCGCAAACCCCATGGACCGTATTTGAAGCATGTCGTTGAAGTGGGTCCCTATCCAGAACCAGAAATTGATGTTCCAGCAACTCCTGAAAGAGTAGCAACAACAACTCACGTTTCTGTTTCAAACTACACAACCGAACAAGCCTTACAACAAGAGGCAAATGGAATGGCAATGGCATTCATCCTTCAGGGTATTCCCAATCCTATCTATCGAAGTGTTGATGCTCAGAAAATAGCAAAGGATATGTGGGAGCATGTGCATCTGTTGATGGAAGGAACAGAGCTCAATCAGGAAGATCTTGAATCTAAATTGTATATGGAATTCAACAATTTTGTTATGGAACCAGGGGAGTCAATCGAATCTTACTACCACCGCTTCACCAATGTTGTCAATGACCTTGATCGTAACAACATGCAGTTTCCAAAGATTGCAATCAACTCCAAATTTCTGGGATGCCTAGGTCCTGAATGGCAGAAATATGCAACATTAGTTAGGCAATCAAAGAAGATTGCTGAGATCAAATATGGAATGATTTATGATTTTCTCAAACAACATCAATCTGAAGTGGACAAAGAAGTGGTAGCACGAGGAGGTTTCTTGGCAGCACCACAACCTAACTCGCTTGCTCTAATGGCTCAACCAAACTTCTTTCCACCTTCTCAGGAATTTGGAAACTCATCTTATCAACCAAGCTTTCAACCTCAAAACCAACTGGTCCCATATGAAGCACCACCTCAACAAACAGAAAACCAAATGGTTCCATACAACAACACCGATTCCAACTTGTACTCCAATGCTGACTATGATGAAGAAGAAGATGCTTTCAACTCCCTAAATGAAGCATTCGGGTTGATTGCTAAAGCCTTTGGGAAATTTACAAACAAGTCAAACAACCGACTTCGTTCATCCTCAAATACAAGGAATCAGGCAGTTGTTAATGATGGTCGGGTAGAAATTCAGAACAGATCATCAGGAAGGTTTGGTTCAGGGAACAGAGGAGGATATGGGTCTCAGAGGGTTCAAGCAGGAGGACAGAGGTTTCAGTCAGGGGGTAATAGGAACTACATGGGGACAGAACAGAACAGGAATCAAGTGCATGGGAAAGAATCAAAAGGCATTGCTAACACATCTATCACGTGCTACAACTGTGGGGGGAGTGGTCACATGGCCAATGCATATCCTAGACCTCGAACTATGGGCAGTGCATATCATAAGGAAGCTTTGTTGATGGCTTTGAAAGATGAAGCTGGAAGTTCAACAAATGTGAAAGATCAAAGCTTTATGGCAAATGCAGAATCTGATGATGAAATGGTAGACCTTGAGGTGAATGCAGCCGTAATGCTTATGGCAAATATGCAGGAAGTGAATCAATCCGAGACAGGCCCAGTCTATGACACAGACTGTCTTTCTCAGGTACATGATCCAGAATGCTTAATACATGAAATTGCTTCACCTTCCACATCTTCATCATCAAGTGACAATTCTGTTCAAAATGACTCATCATTATCATCTCCTTTGGATAATCAAATCAATACTGATATATCATTTGATGATGATATAACAGTTGTTTCATTTGATGATTCAATAGAAGATGAAAATCATGATCAGCTTGAACAAAATGAACATTTGTCTGATCAAGATCCGGAGCTTCAGGCCTTAATAATGTCTACCCAATCACGAATCCAGAAGTGCAATGAAATTAACGAGACTTTAAATGCTAAAATTGCTGTACTAACTCGGGATAATGAGTGCTACAAAGAACAACTTTCTGGATATCTAACAAAAGAAAAACATGAACGAGAGTTTGAAATTGCTTTTCAAAAGGAATATGTAAAAGTTCAAGATTTGCAAAATCAAGTTCGTGAATTAACCATTTCAAGAGCTGAGCTTCTCTCTCAAAGAGAAAAGGATCAACTTGAGTTTAAAATTCAAATTGATACTTTAAATTCTGAGTTGTTAAAATCTCAATCCGAGCTTTCAACAACTCACAATACTCTCATTGAAGAAAAGCAAGCTATAAGCAAACGTGTCAGTTCATATCTTGAAGAAATTGTCACTTTGGAAAGAAAACTTAAAGACTTTCAAAAGATTGTGTACAAAACTGGTGAATCCGTCACACAAATTCAACGACTAACGGTGAAACCTAATCCGAAAGGATTTGGCTTTGCCATTGGTAGTGATCAACCACGTTTTCTGTCAAAAGTACTCAGTAAAAATCCCAAGTTGTACAATGCAGAATTATTGTTTGATGACACTTTTGAAAGAGTTGTTATATATGGTAATGATGAGGAACTTGATGATCTTGAACGTCCGAACAAGTTTGAGAGTCGATCAAAAAGAATTCTTTCACTTGGAGATCCTTCAAAAGCAAGAGATTTTTCAAAATATGGTTATGATTATAACGCAAGACCTCATATAAGCAAATCATTTGTGCCACCAAAAGATAAACCAGAACAAACGTTGTTACAAAAATACATGAATACCTCTTCTTCAGTAGATTTTGTGTCCCAAACAGCTGCACAAATCACAGATTCTTTGACAAAGGAAGATGTTAATCCAGAAATGCCTACAGCTTTTAAAATCCTTAGAATTTTTGAGACATTTATGGAGGACATCGAATTTTTAGAAAATGAGATTGAGTTTAACTCAAAGATCACCGTCTCCGCTATTTTCTCTCCGTTGGAAAGAGAAAAGCGAGATGTTCTTCAAAATAAAATTTTACCTCATTTCAAACATCTGAAGAAATGTGCAACTCAATGGGAAGAGAATTTACATACTGAAATGGTATACATAAAGAACATTTTCAAAGCAAAAGACGTCATAATTCATAAACAAAATCTTCAAAAGCATTATTTGAAAAATGAAATTGATCGACTCTTGCAAAACGTTCTTTGCTGCGACGTTGTTTCTGTGTTAATGAATGGATGTTATGAATCTGGCAATGAGGGTCTTAAGAAAAATCATGCTGTTGATAAAGAGCTATTACAAAGAGAGATTGAGAATCTAGTAAATGAGAATGAGAATCTTCATCGAGTCAACAATGATGTGGAAAATAAAATCCTTGAACTTCAAAAGAGGCTTGACTGGTGTCAAAGCCAAAGTGCTAAATTTGAAATTGATATTCAAAATCAAAAAATGTCTTCGTCTTTTCAAAACAGTCATGACTCAAAAAGTCAAGAATTGAGTGAAATTGATGTTTTACGACATAAAATGTTTGAGTACGAAAAAGAGATTGATGAAGTCATTCAAGACAGAAATGAAACAATTCGTCTCAACAGAATTTTGGAGTCAAAAAGTCAAGAGTTAACACACATCATTGCTGATTTGAGAAAGAAACTCAAAGTTTTAGAAACTGGCAAAACCAAAGCTCAAAAGATTGTACCAAGGATGCAAAAAGTAGACAGAGCATCTAAGAAAGCATCATCAAAGACCACCACTAATGCTATTACTTCACCTTCCACAGGATTAGTTGACACATCTAAGGGTAGAAGATCAAAGACTAAAAAGAGACCACAGAAGACTAGTATCTGGCTACCTAAGAGTGGAACATCTAAGACTGAAGAAATAGAAGTTAATGCATCTAGTGCGAATAAGATGCATGTTATGTCCAAAATAGAATCTAGCTTTGTTAAGTGTAATTCTACAAAAGATGTAATGAATGCTGAATCTTAGACTGTTATGAATGATGTTAAGGCTTCTTGTGCGTGCTGTAATACTAGTATCTTATCTGGTAATCATAGAAAATGTGTTGCTAAAACTTTGCTAAAGAGAAAAACGAAACGATCTAGTGGCCTTCCTAAGTCTAAAATAGTTGCCAAATCCATTTTAGGGAAACCACCACTAGAAGTTTCGAAGCAGACCATAGTTGCACCCATGGCAAATCCCAAAAAGAACAAAACACCTAGCACATTCTTTAGGAAGAAAGCAGAAAGTAGTAGGAAATGGAAACGTTGGCTAGAGAACACAGCGAACTTTAAATGGGTACCTAAAATGCTTAAATCATGTGTTACTAACCCAATGGGTCCAACCGTTACTCCATCTGTTTCTACTAATTTTGATGCAGGTGGTTCAAATCGTTCTGTGGGTTGTTGATAGCGGGTGTTCCCGACACATGACCGGCAATCTCAAACTGCTCAAGAACTTCATTGCTAAGTTTATAGGAACGGTCAGGTTCGGGAATGATCACTTCGCCGCAATCATGGGTTATGGCGACTATGTAAATGGGAACATCGAAATCAGTCGGGTATACTATGTTGAAGGTCTTGGTCACAATTTATTCTCGGTTGGTCAATTCTGTGATGGAGACTTAGAAGTAGCATTCAGGGAGAAGACTTGCTTTATTCGCGATCTTCAGGGAAATGATCTGATGAAAGGAAAACGGGGAACAAGTCTTTACACCATCTCCTTTGAAGGAATGACAGCTTCGACTCCTATATGCTTACTTTCCAAGGCTCATCCCACGAAAGCATGGTTATGGCATAAACGCTTGTCTCATCTCAATTTCAAGACCATGACCGACCTGGCAAAGAATAAATTGGTAGATGGTTTACCAAAATTCCGATATGCCAAGGATCATCTGTGTTCTGCTTGCGAACAGGGTAAAAGTCACCGAGCTCATTTTCCACCAAAAGCAGAACATAACACAGACCACGTCCTACAACTGCTTCATATGGATTTGTGTGGTCCAATGCGGGTTCAGTCTGTAAACGGGAAAAGATATATTCTGGTAATCGTAGATGACTATTCAAGATGGACATGGGTGTACTTTCTCCGCACAAAAGATCAAGTTCCGTCTATAGTTATCACGTTTCTCACAAAGATTCAAGTGCAAGTTCGCAACACCGTCAGAATCATTCGAACAGACAACGGCACTGAATTCAAAAATCAGATTCTTTGGGAATTTACAGAGAAACATGGGATTGTTCATCAGTATTCTATCGCTCGCACTCCTGAACAGAACGGCGTAGTTGAACGACGAAACCGTACTCTCGTGGAAGCAGCTAGAACGATGTTGATCAATGCCCAATTGCCAGACTATCTTTGGGCTGAAGCTGTAAACACTGCTTGCTACACTCAGAACCGCGCAATGATCACCAAACGACATAACAAAACACCATATGAGCTCATTCAAGGCAGAAAACCCAACATCAACTATTTTCATGTCTTTGGAGCACTTTGTTACCCAAAGAATGATAAAGATGATCTTGGAAAACTGAAAGCAAAAGCAGATATAGGGATATTCTTTGGTTATTGTGAGAACTCCAAGGGATACAGAATTTGGAACCGTCGGACCGGAGAAATTCAAGAAATGATACACGTCAATTTTGATGAACTCACTTAAATGGCTACTAAGCAAGACCGCTTAGAACCCGCACACCACCGCTTAAACTTCCCAGAATCTTCAGCTGAACCCTTACCTTTCAAAAGGAAAGATCTGGAAGATTAGTTTACTCCCATGTTTGATGACAGTTTGGTTAAAAGTGCGTCAGAGGCTTCCACAAGTTCCGCTGCTCAACAACTCTCAAATCAAGCACCTGATCCATCAGCATCTACCTCTACAGTAGTTGCTAACGATGCACCATAACCTGAACCATCATCATCAATGGATAAAACACCTCATCCAGTAGTTGAAGATTCTTCCCCCATTTCTACACAAGTTCCACCACCACCAGATTTTGACGGTAATGCCTTTTTCAATCCATTTGCTCCACCCCCAACCATTCCCGAACCAGGAGAATCCTCCTCGAGCAACATGGATCCGTCAAATCTGAATCACAACATTCAACACTACCCATCAAAGTATAAATGGACAAGGGATCATCCGTTAGTGAATGTGATTGGCATTCCAGATAACCCAGTTATGACACGACAGAAACTCCACACAGACGGTGAAACCTGCATGTACGCTCTCACCGTTTGTCAAGCTGAACCGAAGAATATCAAAGAGGCAATGACTTACGATAACTGGATTGAATCAATGCAAGAGGAGTTGGATCAGTTCAAGAGATTGGAAGTCTGGGAACTCGTTGAAAAACCTGATGGAGTTTATGTTGTGGGGTTAAAATGGATTTGGAAAAATAAGTTGGATGCTGACGGCACGGTTATTCGTAACAAGTCTCGGTTGGTTGCTAAAGGGTACAGCCAAGAAGAAGGAATTGACTTCGAGGAATCCTTTGCACCAGTGGCTAGGCTAGAGGCAGTGAGAATGTTCCTGGCGTACGCGGCTCATAAGAACATCACAGTGTATCAAATGGACGTGAAGACTGCATTCCTGAACGGACAACTTCGTGAAGAGGTGTATGTTTCACAACCAGAGGGCTTCGTCGATCCAGAACATCCACAACACGTATACAGGCTCAAGAAAGCCCTCTACGGCCTTAAACAAGCCCCGAGGGCATGGTACGACAAACTTTCAGCATTCCTTATTGCTAATCATTTCACTAAAGGATCTGTGGACCTGACTTTGTTTATACAAAAAAACGGGGAGGACATTCTCATCGTACAAATTTATGTGGATGACATCATTTTTGGGTCAACCCATAAAAAGTACTCAAATGCTTTTGCAAAATTAATGAAATAAAACTTTGAGATGTCCATGATTTGGTGAATTAAACTTTTTTCTAGGATTACAAGTTCACCAATCACCCCGTGGTATATTCTTGAGTCAGTCTAAATATGCACAAGAGATACTAAAAAAGCATGGCATGACATCTAGTGACACCTATAACACCCCAATGTCCTCCTCATCCCCGAAGCTAGATGCTGACATACATGGGAAACCCACTGATCCTACAAATTATCGTAGCATAATTGGGTCTCTTATGTATCTCACCGCTAGCAGACAGGATGTTGTATTTGCCACATACATGTGTTCACGCTATCAATCTAAACCAACAGAAAGACATCTATCTGCTGTTAAAAGAATCCTTAGATACATCAAGGGAACCATTCATTTGGGGATCTGGTATCCAAAGGATTCTGGTTTTGCGCTAACTGCTTTTTCAGATGCGGATCATGCGGGATGTATAGATACAAGGAAGAGCACATCCGGTGGCGTTCAATTCCTAGGTGACAAGCTGGTGTCTTGGCAGTCAAAGAAGCAGGATTGTACATCGTTATCATCCACGGAATCAGAATATGTAGCCATGTCTGCTTGTTGTGCTCAAATCATCTGGATGCGATCACAACTAATGGATTATGGTTACGTATTCAACAAAATCCCAATGTACTGTGACTCCAAAAGTGCTATCGCTATCTCGTGCAACACAGTCCAACATTCCAAGTCCAAACACATCGCTCTCCGATATCACTTCATCAAAGAGCATGTGGAGCAGGGTACCGTTGAATTGTACTTCGTGGGAACGGAACACCAATTGGCGGATCTTTTCACGAAAGCCTTACCTCATGATCGCTTTGTGAAACTGGTTCACCAAATTGGAATGAGATGCTTGACTCCTCAAGAATTGGCGAGCTTCCTGAAGAACAAATAACCAAGTCAAGCTCTCACACTATCTTGTACATAATAAATAAATTAAAAAAAAAAAATCATCATCATCATTTAGGTGTGCAAAAGTGTTTTTCTCATCAAAATATGATTTCAATCTTTCAAATTTTTTCCGAAATTTAAAAAAAAAAATTGATCATATTTTGAGGGGGAGATATTTTTGCACATCGACCATCTTATCTCATCATTTTTTATCATCTTCATGACCATTAACTGCCTCATTAGACTAATAGGACCTTAAAAGACTAATAAATTGGACATTAAGGGCTAATAGTGTCAACTTATCAAAGTTATGTTAACTTTGGATCTAAAATTAAGAAGTAGATAAGTTTGAAGTCCAAAGATGTCATATGCTGAAAGTTATGTGGTATATAAAAGGGAAAAATCTGACCTAAGTCAAAACATACAAACACACACACACAGTTTTTACCTCTCTCACTCTAAAACCTCTCAGCCCGCCTATTTGATCGAACGAACTAGATTCTTCAAGTTTCTTAAATCTTTTAACTTGTAAGCTTCTTTAATCAATTGAATATGGATCATAACTGCTTATTTTTCTGTAATTGAGGATTATCCTCTTCTTTCTTGCAAAAAATTAGGGTTTCGGTTCCTATTTCAATCGAATTAGGGGTATTGTTCAAAATTGATATGAGACTTGATTGAGTGTTTGAATATTGAGCTTAACAGGTTTATAAGTGTTTATTGATAGTATTACATGGATAATGAGAGATTGTTCTTGATTTAAGATTCGTATACCTTATCGAACAAGTGGATATGGACTGCTATGATTAAATGGACTTTTGCTTAATGATTGTTTGATTCTAAGGTGATTAAAGGACCCAAAGAAGATCATGTTATCTCCGAGTTAGGAGATAACATCCAATTTTATCGAACGATCGATATTAGTCGAACTACTCAAACTAGTCGAACGACTAAATCTTGTCGAACGAATAAATTAGTCGAACGACTAATTTAATTGAACGACAGAGTTAGTCGAACGACTAGATTAGTCGAACGACCAATTTATCGAACGACTAATTTTTTCGAACGTCAAGTTTTATCGAACGTCTAGTTAATCGAACAACCCTATGGTCGAACGAACCTAACTAGTCGAACGATAAAAATAGTCGAACGACAAAATTAGTCGAACGATCAAATGAGTCGAACGATCTAATCAGTCGAACGACCTATATAATCGAACGACCAATATTAAGTCGAACGATCATATCTGTCGAACGACTATACTTATCGAACGACAAAATTAAACTGATCGAGTCTCTTTTAATCTAACCTTTAGCTAATCGAACGTATCATGTAATCGAGCCATAAGAGTTATCGAACCAGAACTGCTGTCAAACCAGATCAGACTAGTTGATCCATAGGGCTTATCGAACCAGTGCATGTTGTCAAACCAATAGTTTGTCAAATCTGTGAAAGTTAAATGTTGAATAGAGTTTGTATATTGATTCCAGCATGTTGTCTGTTATGCTTGATTGTGCTCTCATGATAGACTTGTGATTTGTCTTATGATGAAAATTGAATCTGGGTGTTTGTCTAAGTCATAGCTTGTTTGATGTATAAGATGAACGTGTCTTGTGTTCTTGTCTTTGCTTATAGAATGATTGCATGATAGAGCATTGTGGTGTTTGTCTAATTTGGTCCATTAACTGAGATTAGAATGTCTTGTTCAGTAATGTATAGTGTTGGATATATGCTAAATGTTATATGATTCTGCTTAGGGTCATCATATCAGTGTCATTTTTTCTAACACATATACACTATGCCCCTATTGTTGTTGGTGTTTACATTGAACAAGATAAAACATGTCTCGCACTATGTCATCAGCATCCATCAACAGACAACCAACAAATCCAGAAGGAAAGAAAAGAGAGATTGGTTACTGCAACTCACGGATTGACTTTCAGAAGTTGAAGTGCCATGAAACTTGTCTTATCATCAGGGAAATTCTGGAAAGACATTTCATAAAGACAACGTTGACTAAAACCGCCAGTGTACCTGAAATCTACATGCATCAGTTTTGGGAGTCATTGATCATAAGCGAAGACGAAGAAAACATGACAGTTACACTAAACAACACAACAATCATCTTCCAAGTTGAAACACTTAGATCAGTGTTGGACCTTCCAAGAGCAGATGCAGAGGGATTCACAACCTTTCAAGAGCCTCCTACTCTTGATGAGATGATTCGAACACTTCAGCTTATTGGGTATGATGATTCAAAAGTTGAGATGTCCTCAATCTCCAAAGTAGAAAGGAAAATTTTCCCACAACCATGGCAAACACTATACTTGATAATCATCAACTGCATCACTGGAAAGGAAACTGGGTTGGAACATCCAAGATTAGAACAACTACAATTCTTCTGCGGAGTAATCAACCTCAAACACCTAGACTTTGCAAAACTCATCTGGAAAGACATGACTTACCTTGGCAGCAAATTTCATTCAAGTGCAGTTTCACCCATTCCATTTCCAAGATTCACAAAACTTCTCATCTCTCGCTTAATGCGAAATCACCCTGAACTCAAAAGTCCACAAAATGAGAAAATGCACTCTGAAACCCTAGACCGTATTTTCACCAAAGTTCTAAGCTATTCCGTCATTCAAGGGGCAAGAATCCCGTCCAACCTACTAAGTAAAGAGCTTATGAACACTGAGGCTTACCGGAAATATGATGAAGCATTTGAGGCTGGGTTAGTAGGAGGTCAACCAAAAGAGCCAAAATCACCAAAAGGAAAATCTAAAGCTATCCCAGCTAGAGCCAAGACTATTCGTTCAAAGAAATCAGAGGTAGCCTAGAAAAAGAAAGCAGTCTCTAAACCGGTTTCAAAGATGCAACTTAGGGATGAACCAGATGATGAAGAAGAAGAAAGATTGGAAATAGAAAAGGGGAAACATGCTGAGAAATTCAAGTCTGCATTGGCTAAATCTGATAAGAGTCTACAACCGGGCAAGGGAAAATCTATCAAGATGAATACTCCACGATTCTCTCCTATCCGAGAAACCGATACTTAAAAAGATGAAAGAAGAGCATTAAAGAAGGCCAAGAAAGAAAGTTTACAAAAACAGGCCAAGGAAGAAGAGAGACGAGCAAAACTGGGAAGAGGAGAATTTGCATCACATATGATGGAACAACCAGAAGGATCAGAAGACCCTAAATCCACAACTCTTAGAAAATCTGAAGAAGAAAGTGAAGGGTCTGATGCTCATGATCAATCAGCTTCTGGTTCTGAAAATGAAGAGTCTGACAAAGAAAAGAAAGATGATGATGATGAAGAAGATGATGATGATGAAGAAGAAGAAGAAGATGATGATGATGACGATGATGGAGATGAAAGAGTAAACACAGAAGATGATGGGAATGGTGAAGAAAGTGAGAAGAATTCACAAGATCAATGATATGACACCAACGTACCTCTATCACCAGCACCTTCATCTATGGGTCAAAGCGCTGTGGATTACAATGAGATGAAACAAAGGGTCCAAGCACTTGAAAATGAGATAAAAAAGAAGGTACAAGACCTCGAAGACAAGATGACAACGAAATCTGAATATGAAGATGAAGTACACAAAGAAATATATCAAAAGATCAGCGACGTTGAAAACAATGCAGCTAAGAAAGTTGATGAAGTCAGTTCTGAGATTACCGGAGACGTTAAGAAACATCTTGAAGAGTCTATTCCAAGAATTATCCAACGATACGTTCAGAAGGACTTGGAAAAGATTGTTGAAAAGATGATCAAAACAACACCAATCACGCTCAGAACAGTGCCACAAAAACCATCAAGATTAGAGAGCAAAAAGATGATGCTACAAGAGTTAGGAGATGACCCGAAAGAAGCTAAACTCAGGGAAGCACTCATGGAATCTATAAGAGAAGAAGAAGAGGAAGTAGTTATACCAACTGA
The DNA here is from genome assembly GCA_021014915.2 of Artemisia tridentata subsp. tridentata. Lineage (NCBI taxonomy): Eukaryota > Viridiplantae > Streptophyta > Magnoliopsida > Asterales > Asteraceae > Artemisia > Artemisia tridentata. The sequence continues at coordinate 54,298,871 of CP139508.1, forward strand.
AACATGCAAGCCCACTAAACCAACCAAACGAAGCAATGATGATGAACCGGATGCACCCGGAAAGAAAAGAAAAAAGCCTTCATCTTCATCAGGTCGGGCTTCCACAACACCCTCTTCTGGCACAACAAGGAAAAGCAGTCAAACAACATTTGTTCCTACTGGAAGCGGAGCATTTGAGGCATCGGAATCCTTTGATGATCCAAGCTCAGATCGCGAAAATCCAATTGCTCCGATCCAAATCCAAGAAGTTGTTGCTCCTTTAGCAGATGTTAAAGATGTTCCATTACCGGAGTGGGTCGATTCCTCAGCTCCTAAGTATGATGGGTTTGATCAAATGGTTGATGCTTACTCAGACGATGAAAGTGCTGAACCGGTGGAAGGAGGATCAGTTGTGGACTTCGCCAAAAGATTGAAGAAAGTGATGAAAGTCCAGCAACTGAGTCTGAATGATATCATCAGAGTTCGAAAGAAGGGATTCACGGAATTCTCAACTGTTACAACATCTGAGCTGGAATTCGAGTATAACGTTGAACAAGTTTCCAGAGCCCTAAATGAGAATATCAACTGGACCCAAGAACAACTAGCTGTTGAACCGTTACCTCCCCGAAACCTCACAGAACCCTTACCTCTTGTCGGACCGCCACAAAACCTCAAGCTACCCATCGCACACTTCTTCAACAAAGATTTAGAATACCTCACATACGGCAACACAAACCCTGAGAAAAGATATGCCACCTCACTTACCAAATATCCGGCAGCCAGGTATGCCTTAGAGGGATTCGAAGAACAAATCAACAATCTGTGGAGCACAAAGATTGTCAAAAAGTATAATGAAAATGATGTGCTTGGAGTCCACCATTGGCCAAATATGCGAAGATTGTACTACAAGTATGTGATGGTCAAGAGAAGGACAGGGGAAGAGGTATATAGCAGTCATAGGATTTTGTCGATCGTCAGTGCTGAAACCGAGTTCATGTATGGATACAACTTCCTATCAAAGATCGTTGTGAGACGAAGTAATGACAAGGAGTATGAGTTCACCGAAGCTAACTATCCTCTTCTCAACCCCAATGACATCGAAGATATGTATCTATTGAAGATTCAGGGAAAACTTGAACACCTCCCTGGACGACTTCAGTATGATATCATCAACTCTCTCCTCATTTTCATCCGCAACATGGTTATTAGACAACGGGTTGAAGATGTTCATCTTGCGGTTGAAAGTTATCAGACAAAGATCAACCTCACCAAGCCAGACTTCGTACCAGCAAGTTCTCATAATCAGGAACCATACACCTTCGGATACAAACCATTTGGGGTATATTATTATAGAAGGAGACATGGTACAAGATTTATGGGATTCGAAGATCTTCGCATGTTCAGTGACCCAACCATCCAACTAGTCAAAACTGAACTTGAGAGGATCTTACAAGACGAGAGGTTGGCCAAAGAGTTGAAGTGGGGCGGGAATGAGAAAAGACAAGCTCGGAAGTTCGTGAAGAGGATTAACAAGAAGCTAAAGCATAGGGAGCAGATGCGTCGGTTGGAAAGCTATGTTGGAGGTCGGGCAAAGGTTCCTAACATTCTCACTTTCCGCCGTCTTGAATGATGTCCACTGGTACAAACTCAATTGTTTCATTTAAATCATCATCTCATTCATATTTCATCATCATTACGGCTTGTGCACACATAACAGTGTACAACCCGGTCTTGTAAAGAAAGGACCCTGAGGTACGCTTCAGTGCCTCAATCCTGCAAAAGGAGCGAAAGCTTCTTTATTATGAGCAGAATTAAATCATAATGTGTTTTCAAAGTTTTACAACAATTCTGCTCATAAGAACAAGTACTCCCTTGTCAAGGGGGAGTATTTGAAAAATCTTTGTTCCAAAATTACAAACGTTCTTGACATTCTTCCACAAACATCTCAAAATAGCATATTTTAATCAAAAGATTGTCAAAAACATCATATCCATGCTATTTTTGAGGGGGAGAATGAAAATGTGATTAAAATATGGAAAAAGCAACGATGACATCTCACGAGTGTAAGACTCGAGAATTGACCCTCGAATTGACGATAACAACAGTCAGTAGTCGAAAAGATATATCCGGGATGGGTAATAATTTCAAGCCAGTTCACCTGGTGATGTAAGCGTGTCTCGCAAAGGATATATCTGAGTAGAATGTACCGATTTCGAGTGACGATCTTTGAACATGACTGGGACGGGTAATAATTTTAAGCCAGTCCAACTGGTGATGTAAGCGTGTCTCACGAAGGTCATGTTCATTGAAAGTCAATCAATTCAAAAAGTGCCTACTCTTCCCGACATGTGCAAATTTCAAAGTTAATATCATATGAGCACATGTTAAGGGGGAGTTCTTCTGAAAATAACAAAACTCTCAAAGTGTTAACAAAACGTGTTTTACAATCATAAACACTTTGAGAGATTTTTCAAAAGGTTTGGTATATGGCATCAATAGGATAGTCATGGTGATATAAGGTGACTAAGGTTAGGAAAAACCGTCCTATGATCCGCCAGAGCCGGAGGTATCTACCCAAGGACAACACCAATAGTTTAGAACTAGAAAGTCCTAGGTATGATTAAAAAAGGAGAAGTGAAATGTACGGAGAAAGAAGGGGTTGAAGAATTAAAAAGAAAAGCAAAAGAAAATGGTGAAAAGAAATAGCCCTCCATTTGTTCAACCTTAGGGCAGACACCGGGTTCAATACATAATCTACTGGTTGATCAAGAATCACCGGTATTGAAGATCAAAGACGTCATGGACCCAGTGACGCACTGCACTAAACCTTCTAAGCCACTCAAGTGTCTCTCAAAAGACACTTGTTTCATTTTCACGGAGAACCCTTCATCAGCTATCGACCTCTCATTACGAGTGTGTTGATATTGAAAAGGAGGCATTCTGCTCCATGCCTCCGACGACCAAAAAAATGTGCACTTATCGAGTCTAGAGCCATGAGATTCATCAAAGATCTCTTAGGAACACTTAGTATTACACTGCTATTCTACATCATGGGTAGTAGTTGTAAAATTAAGAAAGTGTCCTTCGCAGATCTTAGCAATCTGCCGAGAACATTCATGAGAGAATCACACATGTGAGTCTCAGTGATAGAATGGAAATCCTACCAGGGTCCACATCAGACAGCCCTGAAAGCAGGTCACTTCGGTAACTCCTTGTGGGTTACGCTTAGTGTTTGTTCCAATTGGTCTACAGTCGTGGGGTGATCTCCAGCGACTCACTGAATCGTGGGTGCACTTCGGTGTGTCCGTGTTAGCCCTTTCGGGGGTATCTGGTTTAGAACGGCCTGGGCAAGGATTAGAGAAAGTCTTCACACTATGCTGTTGACGATCTCGAAGTCTGAGTCTGTAAGTGCCGGTTGGTTCGTGCTGTTGCTGCTGCGGAGCTTGGAGACCTGGAGTTCAACCACCATCAAGACTCCATCATGCTCATATCCCAAAGAAAAGTTCTCACAAAGACTCACAAATATCAAAAGTTCAGAATTGTTAAAGAAAAGTCTAAAGTTCAAGCACTACAACCTTTCTCAAAGTTAAAGATTGAAGAACTGAGAACAAGTTGAAGAACCAGAGTCAAAAGATATATGAGCATGGTGGAGAAGACGTGAAGACACCGGAAGCAAAGATCATTGGAACACGGCAGATCACTACCATATCATATCACATCACTATCAAGAACAAAGAACAAAGTATTTTGAAGACGTCAAAGCCAAAGAAGCAAAGACGACGTCAAGCAACCTTGATGACCAATACTTAGGGGGAGATTGTTGGGAATCGTTTTTGTATTAATCAAGTATTGATCATATTGTATTAAGGTTGCTTAGGAATTTAGGTTTGATATTAGGCCCAGCTCATGTAGAAGGCCCATGGGCTGTGTCGTTTATTTAGTTTATTAAGTTTAATTTGTATTAGTTTAAGTAATTAGTGCAACATGCCCTACACCTTGTAAAAACTATAAATACCCCTTTCCACCTTAGGGAAAGGGGTTGGTTGATGAATTAAGAATTATTGTGTTATCATTGTGCTAATCATCCTCCATCCTCTCTTTCTCTCTCTAGTTTCTCTCTCTAGATCTAAGTAGGTAATTAGTGGTAATTAGTGGTAGCTTAATTCACAAAAGCTTAAAACATCATGAACTTTGCGACAAAGTTGACTAGAAGTTTTAGGTTGCCAGTCATATGTCCGGAGCACCCGCTATCAACAATCCATAGAACAATTTGGATCACCTGCATCATCAGGAGTGGAAACAGATGGAAAATTGGTAACGGTGGATCCCGTTTGGTTAGTAACATATGTCTTAAGCACTTTTGGTACCCATTTAACGTTAGGTGTGTTTTGTAACCAACACTGCCACGTCCAACTAGTCTCAGCCATTCTCCTAATAAATGCGCTTGGTGATTTGGTTGTCCTAGGTGCATCTTTGGACTTGTCAACTATATTTTCAGAAACTACTAGTGGTGGTTTTCCTAATATGGACTTGGTAGCAGTAGTGAGCCTAGAGGAAATGTCACTAGTTCATTTCTTTTTACGAGACAACAGAGTTTTAGCAACACATTTCTGATGATTTCCAGATAATATACTAGCATGACAAAATACACAACTAGCATCAACCATAACATCATTCATAACATTCAAAGATTCAGCATTCATTACATCATTCTTAGAATTAGACTTAGACAAGTTTGATTCTACGTTTGACATGACATGCTTCTTATTCAAACTACTAGCATTAACTTCTACTTCTTCAGTCTTAGATAGTCCACTCTTAGGTTGCCAGATTCTAATCTTCCTTTGTCGCTTGGTTTTCTTTGATCTGCTATCCTTAGAGGTGTTGCCTAATCCTGTGGAAGTGGAAGTATTCACATTAGTGGTTTGATTTGATGCTTGCTTAGATGCCTTGTCTACTTGATACATTCCTGGGGCAATCACATTTATTTGTGCACCTTTTTCTTTTTCTAAAACTCTGAGTTTCCTATTCAAATCAACAATGATGTGTTGGAGTTCTTGATTTTTTGAATCTAAAATTCTGTTTAACCGTACAGTGTCATTTCTGTTTTGACAAAGTTCATCGATTTCTTTTTCATATTCAAACAGTTGATGTCTTAAGACAGCAGTTTCATCCTTATTCTGACTTTCTGTAGCGTGACTATTTTGAAATGACAAAGACGCTTTTTGATGTTCGAACTTTAACTCAAATTCAGCACTTTGATTCTGACACCATTCCAGTCTTTTGTTAAGTTTGAAAATTTCATTTGCACACTTGGTTTCCACATCATTATTGATCTGTCTAAGACTCTCATTCTCTCTTAACAAATTATCAATCTCAATTTGCAACATTTCAACATTAACAGCATGATCATCAACAAGCAGTTCAATGCATGACTCATATATGGAATTCATGATAACAGATACTACACCAGAACAAAGAACATTTTCCAAGAGTCGATCGGCCTCTTTTCTAAAGCTTTCTGTTGAGATTTTTGTTTTGCAATCTTTTCATCTTTAGCTTTGAAAATGCTCATCATTGATGCTACTTCTGTTTGAAGTTCCTATTCCCACTGTGTGGCACAGAGTCGCAAATGTTTGACATGTGGCAAAAATTGCTTTTGAAAAATGTCTTTCTTTTCTTTCTCATATGGAGAGAGAAAAGTAGAGATTTTAATTTCTGAATTATATTCAATTACATCTTCCAAAAGTTTGATGTCGTCCATAAATGTCTTAAAATATCGAAGAATACGACATTTTTTAGGCATTTGTGGATTGACATTAGTTTTTGTCAATGGCCCATTTACTTGTGCGACAGTGGTGACAGGAGCATCTACAGAAGAAACACTTATTTCTGTTAAAGACACTGGTTGTTCTGGTTTATCTATTTGAGGAACAAAAGTTTCATTAATGTGAGGTCTTTTTGAATAATTGTAAAGTTTGTTGTAAAAGGCATCGTTCAACTTAGATCGACTCTCGTCCTCATGTTCCAATTCTTTATCATTATGATACACAACCACACGTTGGAAAGTTTCATCAAGCAAATATTCGGCATTGTACAACTTAGGATTTTCCCTGAGTGCTTTTTGTAGAAAACGTGGTTGATCATTACCAATTGCAAACCCATTTTATACACAACGTTTTGAAACTCTTTGAGCTTGGATTCCAATTCCACAATCTCCTCAAGATATGATTTAACACGTTTCCTTGTGGTTTGCTTTTCTTCAAGAAGATCATTTTGACATGTTGAAAACTCTGTTTGAGTTTTTAACAGCTCAGAATTTAAGATGTCAATTTGTTTTTTGAATTCAAATTGCTCTTGTTCTTTTTGAGAAAGCAACTCATTTTTAGAAATAGTTAGCTCATGAACTTGATGCTCTAAATCCTTTACCTGAACGTATGCCTGTTGGAATGCAACCTCAAAGCCTTTCTCACGTTTTTCTTGTTTTTCATAATTTGAAAGTTGCGTTTTATAGCACTCAATATCCTTTGTTAACAGTGCAACTTTGGCTTTTAAGTTCTGGTTCATATCATTGCATTTATCAATTTGTGACTTTTGAGCATTCAATTGCGTTTGGGTGGTCAGCAATAAGGTCATAAGCTCTGGATCTGAATCATGCAAAAGCTCATTTTGGTCAATATGATCATGATTAGTATCATCAAGAGGATCATCAAATGAAACAACGGTGTCAAATTGATCATCATCGAATGTGACAATGGTGTTTATTTGATCATTGTCTTGATAGACTAATGATGAATCATTTTGAACAATATGGTCTGGTGCAGATGAAGATGCAGATGCAGATAGTGAAGCAATTTCATGAATAAGACATAAAGTTTCAAGTACCTGAGATAAGCCATCAGTATCATATATTGGGCTTGTCTCACTGATGTTCATCTCCTGCATATTTGCCATCAACATAACTACTGCATTTGCTTCCAGATCCTCCATCTCATCATCAGAATATGCATTGGCCATGAAGCTTTGTTCTTTTTTAGTTACAGTTCCACCAGCTTCATCCTTTAATGCCATGAGAAGAGCTTCTTTATGATATGGACTACCCTGAGTCCTAGGTTTAGGGCAAGCATTTTCCATATGACCATTTCCCCCCACAATTGTAACGAGTGATTGACGTGTTTGCAATGCCTCTCCTTTCTGTTCCAGTATTCTGAACCCTCCTTTGTGCATTTCCCATGTTGTTTCTGTTACCCCCAGATGCATTAAACCTCTGTCCTCCTGAGTTAAACCTTTGAGCACCAGAATTCCCCATGTAGTTTCCTGATCCAAACCTCCCTGAAGACCTATTCTGAATTTCAACCCATCCGTCATTGACCACTGCTTGATTCCTTGGGTTTGAAGAAATCCTTAGACGGTTGTTGGATTTGTTTGAAAATTTGCTGAATGCTCTGGCAATCAACGCAAATCCTTCATTTAGTGAATTGAACGCATCATCTTCTTCATCGTAATCAGCATTTGAATACATCATTGTTTCAGAATGGTTATATGAGTCTAGTTGATTGTCAAAAAATTGATGAGGTGCTTCGTATGGGACAATTTGGTTAGATGGTTGTGGTGCAAAACCCGAATGAGGTGGTGAAGGTTGAACAAATTCCTGGTTTGGTGGTGCGAAGTGTGATTGAGCTATCAAAGCAAGGGAGTTTGAAGTAGGTGCTGGTGAGAAACCTCCTCGTGCTTCTATGTCCTTATCAACTTCAGATTGGTGTTGTTTCAGATAATCATACAATAGCCCATAAGAAACGTCGTTGATCTTTTTGGATTGACGAACAAACGTGACGTACTTCTGCCAATCTGGTCCAAGATATCCTAGAAACTTTGAATTTACAGCAATCTTAGGTAAGGTGATGTTGTGACGGTCCGAATCATTGATGATATTTGTGAAATGATAGTAGTATGAATATAAGTACTCACCAGGTTCTATCATGAAATGAGTGTACTCCATGTAAATCTTGGATTCTAGATCCTCTTGGTTCAATTCTGTGCCTTCCATAAGAAGATGTACATGCTCCCACATGTCCTTGGCTGTCTTTTGGGCATCAATACTCCTGAAGATAGGGTTGGGAATCCCTTGGAGTATATAAGACATGGCTAGCTCATTTGCCTCTTGCTGCAGTACTTGTTCAGTTGTTAGTTGAGCTAAAGGAATGGCAGTTGTAGTTGCTTCTCGTGGAGGTATAGCAGTTGCATCACCTGGAACCGTTGTAGTTGGAACTGGATAAGGTCCTTCTTTGATAACCTTCTAGAGATATTTACCATGAGGTTTCCTTAGTTTGATGAATCGAAGAAAACGATTGGACCATTGCACGTAGTTTCCTGGTGTCAGCATTGGTGGAGTGTCCTGAGATCCTTCTTCATGCCTGGATTGTTGACTGTTGATAGCCTCACACATCTTTGTAAACCAGTGAGGTTCTCTTGAGGATGATTGATAACTTTGCATTGGTGGTTGTGAGATGATTTGTTGCTGAGGTACTGATTGTTGAGGGAAAAATTGATGTTGTTGCACAAAAGCATGGTGTTGTTGATATGGTTGATGAAATTGTTGTGGTTGTTGATGATATTGTTGTTGTGGATATTGCTGTTGCTGATTGAAGTAGTAATTGTAATATGGTGGTTGAGACATTCTTGTGTTTTTGTTGATAGTTTAGATAATTAAAATGTGTGTTATGAGATTTGGTTTTGGTTAAGTGATGTTTTTGTTCAATTGCGATAGATACTGTTCACGCTACCAATAGCGATAAGAGTCAAAATTGCGATAAGGTCCTAATTTGCGATAAGGTTCACAATTGCGATAAAAGTAGATAATTTCGATAAACCTTCTAATTGCGATAGAAATGACAATTGCGATAAGTTATCTTAATTGCGATAGAAAAGTCAATTTCAATAAGTTATCAGAATTGCGATGGATCTTGCAATTTCGATAGATTTATCTAAATTACAATTCTTATCACTATCTCAAATCTTATACAAGATATGAGATTTAAACACCAAGTCGAAGTATTTCCACAAACTTATACAAGCTAGGAAAATACTGAACACCAATTGCGATAAAACCGTAGGTTGCTAAAGATTGCGATAAGTCCTTGACGTTTGCGATAAACCCTCTTTTGCAGAATTGCGATAAACCCTTGTCTGAACCTGATTGCGATAAACCCTTTTCTATCGAAATTTCACCACAATTTCGATAAACCCTCTTTTCACCAACTTTTCAGATCTAACTTTTACGCCTTGAAAATGAAGATCTATTCGATTGTTTTTGGTTTTTAACAATTGTAAATAGGAAGATTTATGCAACTTTGAACGTGAAGAACCAAAATTTGGTGAAGATCTACAACTAGCAACGAACTAAACGAACGCTTTCTACTCGACTTCGAACAAAAACTCACAAATCCACGCGTAACTTACGAAACAAAAGTAAATACTGATTTAATCTACTCTTAAACACACAAAATAACTATCCTTAGGCGAATGATACCACTTGATGGTCCCTATTATTAGCTTAAACACACACGTAAAACCACTTTAACCACATACAACTACTAACTAATAAGCTACAAAATAAGATAAATAACAATAAGAGAATTACGAGAGAATAGATAGAGTAGAGATGAATAGAAGTTGGATGATTATCATTCACTTAACATTCTGACATAGCTTGCGCACTAGAAATGAAAACCAACAAAAAATATGGCATCCCAACCCTTCTATTTATAGGCGTGGGATTAGGGTTGCCATGTGCTAAGTTCTTTCTAGAATAATCATTGGATTCCCACGGCTCATGGGCTCCTAATGAGCCATGGGCCTAATTACAAACATAAAGCCCATTTTCCTAGCAACCTATTTATCGCAAATGGCCAAGACTTGAATTATAATAAAACGTGTTCCTAACAAGTACACGTAACAGTAGAAAATACGTATCATCTTTGCACTTAATGAACCACAAGAACGAAACGTGCAATTTGGCCATACCACAAGTACGATTTTTGCAATTTACTCTAAGTTTGAGGTAGTTTTACTGTTTTGCTTAGAATATTAGCATTATAAATTTTGTTTACCTCAAAGAGTTTCATTTGCTTTGAAAATATGTATACTATGTTTAGAGATATAACTCGACACACCGGATTAAAGGTATGAAAAAAGTGTTTCGGCTTGCATTGGATATTTGGATGAACGTAGTATTGAAGTAATTAAATAGATACATACTTTAGATAAACATACCCAAACACTAGTTAAGTTGCATTAACCACTTAATTGTATTAAAGAGTGCCTCGAACATGCTGCTATTAGACGTACGAACGCTGGATATTGATCCATGATTGGACTAACACATAACACTGATTGGACTAACACGTAACTTGCAGGTAAGACTAGTCGGCAAGGATGGTTAAAACTTCACCAACCAAGCCAAAGTCATGTGCTAAGCCCTTGCCAACCTTTCCATTTCACGCATGATGTGCAGCTCTTAAGAAGACTTACAGTGAAGTCTTCACCTAGCAGCAAGTAAGAAAAATCGGGTCCCATGTTAAAAAAAAAATGGGAGTTAAGTTGAAAGATTGGTTTCCCTTGACAAATAAATGGTGAAGTGAGGTGAAGGGGAGTGAGAGGAAAGAGAGAGAGCTTACGTGGCAGTAATGTGTATGGTGAAAAAATGGCTTCCTTGCAATCTAGCCTAAGAAGCTAAGCAATTACTAGTTACCCTTGGGGGAGATAACAACGAGCATGGTGCGTGGGCATCTACCCCTTTGTGACAAATGGCAAATTTGTCCTAATATTAAATGCATAAAAATTCATTTATTGTGACTGAACTACTTGATTTGGCCTTATGTGATTAAAACGAAAAACAGACCTGTATTTATTGACACCCGAAAATCTCACCAGGGAACAGTGAAACGAGCACATATTATAATTTGTTCACTATATTGTATGGAAAATGGGAGGTTATCCCAAGTTTCACTCGGACTGACATCACATGCAAACCAGGAAATAAGTTGAGATTCAGAAAATATCAATAAATGGTTAAAGACTTAGAAAAATATGCAGGAATACCGAGACGACTCTAGAAATAAAAGACACTCATGGTGGAAACGGTTCCAGGACCCGAATTTAGGACAGTTTGATAAAACACGGGTATTTACTACACTTTAACCATTAACATACCCAAACCTTTAAAATCTATACCAACTCTTAAAAATAAAAACCAAATGTAATATATAATAGAAACACAACACCACTAGCACACCCACCCAAAAGGGCAGTAACCTTATGCCCATTTTCTTATTATCGCCTCCCTCCTCTTCCCTATGAACATCGATCAATCACTATCTCAAAACTCAGCCTTTGACTTAGGAAATTTTGTCCTCTTCCATAGTCACAAGCACCCATAGGGTTTAAGATCCTTGATTTAGAGGTAACACACAAAAGGAAAGGTTATTCACCCAAAACCCGAAAGGGTTATGGAGTTAATATCCAATATACTCTTTAAAACCTTGCCTCCAATGGGATTTGAATCACCAAAAATTCATCTCAATCCACAGGGGAATACGAGAGGTTCTCAGGGGACGGATTTTGATTCGATTCGAGGATAGAGTTTTGGTCTCGGATTGAAGGTCACCCTAGTGTTCAACCACCAAGAAACCTTTGTAAGGATAATCTTAATTTTAGTTATGTTATTTATTTTATTTTTTTAGAATCGGTCATGAGTAGGAAAAATTAGGTCAGGGAGATTAATAAAAATTGTTTTGATATTACTGAGTGCGACATTGATTCAAGTTGAGTAGTCATAATGGTTATATTCTTAAGGTTGAATTGATAAATGAAACATAGGAGTCGAATTGTTAGTTTCAGTTTCTTTCAAAAATTGAGTTCTGAGGAGAATGACTGAATAAAATCAAGTTAGTCTAGTCGAATAAGGAAAAGGGGAAGTCGTTATGTTGACATTAGTGTGGTGGGATTAAGTTGATCAACTCTAGGTGGTGCGTTGGGTCCTTGTTCATGTCGAATGAGGTACCGGGAAATTTAGAACAAGTTCTAAGATAAGTTGTGATTGTTATTAGTATAGTGGGGTCTAGTAGAATAAATCAGGATCTTTTGTTGCTATTGAATGAAATAGGCTAAGGATTTGTGTTATTTTTCTGTCAATTAAAAACCTAAGAACTGATATGGCTTTTAGAAAATCTAGGTAAAGTGGTGATTAGCGGTTCGAATAAGAATTTGGATGCACTAATAGAGGTTACTACCATGGACAAAAGTGAGGCATAAGAAAGTAGTTGATAGTTTAAGTTACTAGATTCGTGGTCCTCAATTCGAACCTAGGAGTTGAAATTAGGGAAGTGCAAATTTTGATGATAATTGTTAGACCCGTATCCCGGTTATGAGTAGGCCCCACCCTAGATGAAATATGCTAAGGTTGGATGTGATTGGTTGGTCAGCGAAGTTACGTGGAAGTCAAACCGATAGACAAACTAATAGTCAAAGTATGACTAATGTAGTAATATAAAATGTGATGCATAACTAAAGGGACCTAAGTTGTCATTGTAGCGAAGTGTTATATTAAGTTAGTTGTGGCTAAAGTGAGAAGAAAGAGACTAGAAGGACCATTCTTGCCAAAAGCCCAAAATTATCACCTAACTTTTATATCTAGGATATTCTAGAGTTATCCACAATTATGGAGAAAAGGTGAGGACCGGATTTTAGAGAGAAGAGAAAGAGAGGGAAAGTTAGATGATGATCCAAGAAGATGAAGATGATCAAGTCCTAGTGCTTATGGCCTTCCTTAGCCATGATTATCTTAACTACTTATAATGGAAAAATGGTCAAATGGTCAATAAGTGAAAAACTTAAATTATTGTAATTCCTAATCTACCCTTTGAGTCTTAACTATGCAACTATGGAATGTCTTGAAAAGGCCATGCGTGGAGGTAGAAGCTGGCAACATTAATACAGCCAATGACTTTGTATAATAAAGGAAACATATTAATACTACTTCAGCCAATTCATTTGAAACAGCCATGCAACTATGTAATGTCTTGGAAATACAGCCAATGACTGTATAATAAAGGAAACACAGCCCATTCATTTGAAACAACCCATGCAATTTGGTATGAAACAACCCATACAAAATAAGCGGGAAAATTCAAATTATTCAACCCTAAACCTTGCCTATATAAACAACCCCAAAAAACCATGGAAATGCAATTTAATTTCGGGTTCCACCAAAAATAATGGAGATGCAAAATCAAAAGAATGTCGATGATGATCTTGAGGTTAGAAATGATCTTCTCACTTTTTTTTTTTTTTTTTTATGTGAAGATGCAAAATCAAAAGACCATGTATGTTTAATGAAAGACAGATGCAATGGTAGTCTGACAGTATGTATGTTTAATGAAAGACAGATATTTCATTTTATAAGATCGATGTTATGTTGTCTGACTGTAGGCTTTTTTGAGGTCCCCTTGGAAAATCAAAAACCATGCATGTTTAACCATGTTCTTATTATTTACTTATTGGTGTTTTTATTTTTATTACAGCTTCACCCCCCTCCTCCTACACATCCTAATCCTTTTTTCAACCCAAACTTAATCAACAAAATCAAAAGAATGTGGATAATGATCGTGTATTTAGTTATTGGTATTTACTTGGGGTCGAATTGGCAACATACAAAATAACTAAAGGAAATACAGCCAATGAAACAGCCCATGCAATTTGGTATAATACAGGAAATATTCAAACAGCCCATGCAATTAGAGGAAATACAGCCAATGTGCTTTTGATATTGATGACTGACGAGAGAGGTGTTTGGTTTTGTAAGTTATATTGTGACTTTCTTTAATATATCAGATTATGTCATTTTCTCTTTTGATATACTTGTCTAGAATAAATATTTCACTCATTTCGCATATAGTAGAAATCATTCCTATATTTAGGGGTCGAATTGGCAACATACAAAATAACTAAAGGAAATACAGCCAATGTATTGAAACAGCCCATGCAATTTGGTATAATTAATAAAGGAAATACAGCCAATTCGATGAAACAGCCCATGCAATTAGAGGAAATACAACCAATGTGCTTTTGATATTGATGACTACGAGAGAGGTGTTTGGTTTTGTAAGTTAGATTGTGACTTTCTTTAATATTCGATGAAACAGCCCATGCAATTAGAGGAAATACAACCATGCAATTAGATTGTGACTTTCTTTAATATATCATATTATGTCATTTTCTCTTTTGATATACTTGGCTAGAATAAATATTTCACTCATTTCGCATATAGTAGAAATCATTCCTATATTTAAATGTGAGTTTGAACTCAAATAAGTACATTTTATTACTATCATTTATCCTATTTATTTGACTTGTTTTACTATATTATGTATGAGGATTGATACTTAATCGTTTACTTTTGTAATCCTCAGGTAAAAACAAGCATTTGGTGAAACTTAGCGATTTTGGACTGATTATGGAGCAAAACATGCATAAAGTTAAGAGTCTACTGAAATGAAGAAGATCAAGACTAATCTGCTCCAGATGCGCCGCATCTCACTCATGACATGCGCCGCATCTCTATCAAGATATCACCAGATACGATCCAAGATACAAGAGGACATGCGCCGCATCTAATCATGGAGTTACGCCGCATCTTCTGGCGGTGTACGAATATTCCTGAATATTATAATCTTGGACCCCACGCGAAGTTAAGTACATGCGCCGCATCTACTCCTTAGATGCGCCGCATCTTCCCTCAGACAGAAACTATAAATACCCCAAGACCAGACGAATTTCGTGTGCATTATCAGAGTTTTCGAAGACCGAACAGGAAAAACCCTAGGACGAATTCAGTCAAGGAGGCAGCACAAGACACACCCAAATCAAAGATACAAGAGCTGTAAGAAGGTGCTGCATGTATTTAATTCATTAAGTAGTTTTGTTTTATTGTGTTAGCAAACTTTAATTCATCAGGATTGGTGGCTTGTGTAATGTGACAACGAAAGATTGCACTCCCTTTAATACTTGCTTTTCCATCAATTAAAGTTTATATGTTGATGTCTTTGGTTACTACTTATTAGTGCATTGATAACCTCTGTGTTTATTAGTGGCTTGCGGGCATTTGACTGCGGGACATAATGTGGCTCCCACGGTTATTACTAAATTGATCACTTAGGAATAACTTTTAGACATAAGTAATCATTAAGGGTTTACTCGCCGATAAGATTAGGACTAACGAGAAAGGGTTAACTACATACACTTCATATAAAGCTATCAATAAAACAAGTGACAATCTACTTAATCATAAGGAAAGCCCTCTTATTGTCTCAAGTATCTATCTGTGTACGTGTGTGCTACTTGCTGATTCATGCCTATTGGTTTATTTTATTATTTAATTGCAAACAAACCGTGCCAGTCTCTCAGGCTGAAACCCCCTTGCGTTAGGATATTAAAATACTGATTAGAATAACTAGATAATACGTTCCACTCTTAGTGATCGACACTCTACTTACCATTATATTCATACTGATCGGGTACACTGCTCGTTAAGTGTGTGTGTTATTGATAAGTCGGCTAAATATAAATTTAAAACTTGAGTAGGCATTAAAACTGCTAAACCGCAACGACACATCACGCGCATCAAGTTTTTGGCGCCGTTGCCGGGGAGTGAATTGTTATTATCTGTTAATTTGATTAGTATTTTTATTAGGTTTTTCTTTTTATTAGATTAATTGCATCATTGTATTAATTTGCATATTTGTTGTACTGTGTGTTATTTGTTTTGTGTTATTTGTTTGCTTTATTTGTTTTTATTTTCGTGTGTTTTTATTTTTTGTTTTTATTTTTCGTATTTTTTCTGTTCTGCTATCGTTGTACTGTGCTAAATCAAACGATACGGCGCATCTGATCTCTCAGATACGGCGTATTGCGTTTAATTTTTTAAAAATACAACGCGTTTAATTAATTCGATACGACGCGTCTTTTCCCCAAGATACGGCGTATCTGTTTTTAATAAGAAAATTTTTCTAAGCGATAAAGTAATACGACGCATCTGCTTTAGCAGATACGGCGTATCTGTTTTTGATAAAAAAAAAATTTAAACGTTAACGCCATACGACGCATCTGCTTTCGTAGATACGGCGTATCTATTATTTTAATTAAAAACAGTTTGCGAATTATTAAACAGATACGACGCATCGATCTATATCGATACGGCGCATCTTTCTGAATCAAAAATCGATATTTATTTTTAAACGTAACGAAAATACGGCGCATTAACTTTCGTTAATACGACGCATTTAATTTTAATTAGATAAGCTGATTTTTGATTATTTAATTCGATACGGCGCATTCGTAAATTCTAAGCGGCGTATCTATTTTCTGGATAAAGTCTGATTTAATTTTAACGTATTAAGATACGGCGTATCCAACTCTTTGGATACGGCGCATCGTCTGCAGATATCAGTAACTTTAATTTTTCGTATTCCGTTTTCGTTGTTAATTTTCTGATATACTACTTTCTTGGGCATACCCTACTGATGCTTTTGTGATTGATTTCAGGAAGTGCATGACCAGGAGTTCGACTAAGAACTTGATTCAACCTTTCGAAGATCCTGAACGAGCCCTACATTCGCTTAAAAGGCTTTTCAACACAAGAAGCTTTGATCTTTCAAGTTCACTCGAGCTTGATTACTTTTCTGAAGAAAAAGAGGAAGTTGAAACAGAAACAATGGGCGAAAACACTACTATGGAGGAATACATGAACAGTACCCGTGCTGATTACACTTCAGGAGTTGCTAGACCAAAGTTTGATGATAAGTCAAAATTTGAGTTGAAGGGTCAGTTTCTCAAAGAACTAAGAGAGAATGCTTTCAGTGGGACGGAACATGAGGATGCTAATGAGCATGTTGAAAAGGTCCTGGAGATTAAAGATTTGTTTACTTCAGAAGGAGTCACTGACGATCAGATCATGCTAAGAATCTTTCCAATCTCGCTAAAAGGAGCTGCTAACAAGTGGCTAAGGAATGAACCTGCTAGTTCAATCACTACATGGGGAGATTTGAAGAGCAAATTCCTGAAGAGATATTGTCCACCTGCTAAGACTGCTAAAAAGATGGAGGCTATCAATAGTTTCAAGCAAGAGCCTGATGAAACCCTTTATCAAGCTTGGGAACGGTTTAAAGATTTATTGATAAAATGTCCTCAACACTATCTAACCCCTATGCAGGAGATAATATTGTTTTATCAAGGATTGGACGTGCCTACAAGACAAATTTTGGATGCTAAGGGAGCTGTACCTCAAATGAGTGCAACTAATGCTAGGAAAGCAATCCAAGAAGCTGCCGATCATTCTCAAAAATGGCACGATGGGACCTCTACTAGATCTAAGAGCAGCACTAATTTTGACGGGATTGCTGCTATTCAAGCTCAATTGGATAAAATTAGTAGAGAAATGAAGAAGCGTGATGAAAGAGCTTATGCTGCCCAAGTTGGATGTGAGAAGTGTGAAGGACCTCACTACACTAAAGATTGCCCGAACAAGAATGAAAGTGAGACGTTTGAAGAAGCATATTACACCCAATTTGGACAACCATTCCGACCTTCAGGAAGATTTAGGGAAGCTACACCGGGATTCTATCAAAAGAACAACTTCAATCCCGCTTATCAAGAAAGGAGGCAGACTTTAGACGATACTTTAAAGCAAATTATGGCCGATGCTGCTAAAAGACATGAAGAGAATACTGCTATGATCAAAGAAATCCGAGCTTCAACGGACACTACTACAAGAAATCAAGGAGCTTCGATCAAAGCATTGGAACAACAAATTGGTCAAATGAGCAAGGTTCTTCAAGAAAGGGGATATGGAAGTTTACCGAGCTCAACTGAAACCAACCCAAGAGATCATGTCAAGGCCATAAGCACCACTGAAGAAGTCACTCCTAATATACCTAGAAGATCGATGAATGGTAATGATGGTGCAAGACCCGAATTTTTCTTTAATTCTTCAATCAGCTTAAGGAGACTACTAAAAGAAAAGACAAAGATTGAAGAGGAGATCAAGGCAACAATGAAAGAAGAGAGCCCTGCAACCAACTCAAATGCCTTGCCTCATAAAGAAAGAGACCCAGGAAGTTTTACTCTACCTTGTTCTATTAATAATATATCTTTCAATAATGTGTTAGCTGACTTAGGAGCTAGTGTTAGTGTTATGCCTCTTAAGACATTCGCTACCCTAGGACTAGGAAAATTAGCACCAACTAAGTTACTTATTGAATTGGCTGATAAAACGGTAAAACGACCTGAAGGGATTGCTAATAATGTACTAGTTAAGATTGAGCAGTTTATTTTTCCCGTAGACTTTGTTATACTAGACATGCCCGAGGATGTTAAGATTCCTTTAATCCTCGGAAGACCTTTCTTGTCTACTGCCCATGCTAAGATTGATGTGTTTAAAAGAAAATTTTCATTAAGGGTAGGGAATAATAAACTAGTCTATAAGTGCCAAGATCCGGTTAAAAGCATAATTAGAGGTGTTTATGTGCTAGGATTAAGAGAGCGTATGGACCTCGATCTTGAAGCTAGACTTATGGGAGAAACATTGATTCAAAACAACTCAACTAGTCCTAATCATGAGAACTTTGAGGAATTCATTGACCTTAATGTACCTAACGAACTTAGACGTGATGTTGTTAATGATTCTGATGATGAGTGGTATGATTGTGTGGTAATTAATAAGCGTAGGAGAATAGTTGAGAAAACGAATTTGAACAATGATGTGTTTATTGAACTACCACCCACCTTGCTTATTTGTGCCTATATGATAATAAGAATTTCCCGTCTATCATTTTGTCATCTCTGCCCGAAAGGGACAGGACTTTGTTTATACAGATATTAAAGAAGAACGGCGTGGAAATTAAAGACGAGCAAGGAGTGTTCAATATTAAGGATTTGGAAGCGGATTTGGAAGATAATATACCTTAAGAGCTAGGTAGAATACCGAGCTCGAGTCAAAGTTGTGCCCCCGAGAGTCTTTTGGTGTTTTGTAAAGTAAGGTCGAGTTTCAAATTGTATGTCAGAGAAGTCATAGCGATTTGGGAGTCTAACGAGTTGTCAAGTGTGTTTTAAGTGTTTTTAGTGAATGTTTAAGGGGCGTTTGGATTTAAGTGTGTTTGTACCCATTTTGGGTTGTAAAGAGTCAAGTGTTGTTGGAACGTGTTGGTTATATTAAATTAATGAAGTGGGTCAAGTTTGAGGAAAACGGAAGTTATATGGGTTAGTTATAGCGAAAAGGGGATGAAAACAAAGAGTATTTTGAGAGTTGCAGGCCCTGGCCGGAGCTTTGGAAGCCAAACCCACGGCTTGGGAGAGTTGGGAAATGACCCAGATGACCAGAAGGGTCTGGGCCGCCCGGTATGGCCCTAGGCCGGCGGCCTGGGGTGATTTTTGGGGCCTGGCCGGTGGCCAAGGTCCTCTGGCCGGCGGTCTGGGCCAAGTTCCAGATTTTGTCGATTTTCAAAAATTTATATCTTTTAATTCGTAAGCCGTCACGGGTCGTACCACCTATCGTTTCGAAGGTAATTGAGTGTACTTTCATTTAAAAATAGCCTCAAGGGCTGAATGTTTATACATTTTTGTCAGTGGTCAAAAGAGTGGTCAGATGTCCATAAAAGTCTATCCTTTTTGCGTAAAAAGTTTAAATTTTTAGTCTAAACGGGCACGGGGTGTTACAATAATGTGTTCGAAGCTCTAGGGACCCAGGTTCATGATTCGAACCTGGGAATGTGATGACTGGTATGGAAAGATTATAGAGGATGTGACGTTACGAGTAGCCATTTTGACCTACCATGAACCACACCCATAACCACTAAATGCCAGGGCACGATAGCAGTAGGTTTTGGCTAAGAATTACCACCTCACTGGAAGAGACTTAATTTGAGTTATTGGAAACTATAAGACGCAACACCTAAAGGAATAAGCCCTCGGTTCAGGGCGTATAAAAGTCCACTTTGACACAAGAACCTACCCACCAAAATAGACACCAAAAACCAACCTCAAACACAATTCATCTAGGAGATATGTATTCGGATAAAGCACCCATTTGGGATGAATTTGCTTACATATTCTTGTCGAATTAACATAGGAAAACTTGAGACATAATAGGCTAGACTTTCTTCGAGGTCATACGAAGAGGCATGTAAAGAGTTAAGGCAGCACCAAACCTTGTAATCCCGAAGACCCTAGTGACACAAGTCGAGTAGTACTCGAACTTGGTCATAAAAATGGCATCATAAGGACCAGGCTAGGGATCAACCTCAGCCGTGGAACAAAGAGACTGCACCCATAAGCGTATTTCCAAGCCTTTAGCTTGGAGCACTATTTTCTGTGATACCAGGCCAACCAAACCCAACAAGAAGCCCATGTAGAAAGCCCAGCGGGCACCCTTTTATCCAGCCCATAAGATGGACCTTGAACAAACCATTTAGGGCCCCTAGCACTACTGTAGATATTAAAGTAAAAGCCCAAATTATATTGTTGAACTTATATCTCCTCTCCTTGCACCCAGTGGACCACAGCCCAATAGATACAAAATATGCAATGTCAATATGGTGAGATTTGTTGCAACACTTAAAATTCACTCAAGCCGTTCGCGAAAACTTTGTAATAACTAACGTGTAAATATGTAAAGACATGAATAGCCGAACAACAAAAATTATATTTCACTTGAATTAGTAAACTCATACATAGAAACTTGGGTAACCAAAAATGTAAACCTCGACAAGGTAATTGAAACATTTAAACTATAATAGCACGACATATATATATACACCGTCTTACGACCTCAAAAATGAATGACATAAACTAGGGAAATAGAGATGTAAAGATTGACACCTTCATTTGTTATATTAAGAACCAGGTAAAGAAAACAACTAGGAAGAGTATATCAATTCTAGGACATACTTAGACGAATCAACAATACATGTAGCCCTAAACTGATAAAATAGATTGTAAGGAACTAACGATAGCAAAGCAAACTTAGTAAGTTTTGATTTACCAAGTTATTAAGGATTAACGTTATATTTCACCATATAATTAGCCGATAATAAACATCACATATATTAAGACATACTCATAAAAACCAATATAGGCTAACCTAACAAAGCAATAGATAAGTATGTATAACATTCAGTTTGAATAAAATTGTTGAAACATAAAATCTTAAACTAACATAGTGTGAATAGTTCATAATGAGAAACTAGATATATATTACCCTAGGAGACAATATATATGTTACCCTCAAAAATCATTACGTAATAATCGTCACCAGTAATAACATAACTATAATAACAAGTAAAACTAGAACGGATTAGACGAGATATGGTACTAAAGAAATAAGTCATAATGGAAATGACACGAACTTTAGAATCTAGGTTAATCCAAGAATATACGAGATATATTAACTCTTAGGACCATTCACTAGTAAAGAGATGAATGCCACAAATATTAAGTCAATTCTAAGAATCAACAGTACCGACTTACGAAATAGGTTACACAATTACAGAATATGTAGATACACATCCCGGCTAGGCTTAAGTTGAATTTGTACCCAGACTATTAGAGATCCCAACCCCTTATTACCCTACCATTTGGTTAGTTGTATGATTACATCACCATATCCTTGGGAGACCGTAGTAACTACACTTATGTTACAACGACTTAAACACACTAAAATATTTAAAATAGATATCCAAAAAGAACAAAAGTTACTACTTGGAACTAAGATAGTATTATTTAATATAGGTTGCGTGTTGGTGCCATGCATTTCCCAGTATTCACTGTTCAGACCAGTGAAAGGTGAGTTTATAGCCCCGTTTTACTTTTACCTGTTTGGGGGGGGGGGGAGGGAGAAACATGCAGAAACTAAATTTTTGTGGACTTTAATAATATTGTTACGTGGATAGCCTAAGCCTGATATGTCACATGCTGCCCGAATTTCATGAACCGTTAATTCCAAGTCAGGAAGTGTGTATGTTATAAATAGATCTATTGGGGGTAACGTCCCCGTTCGGTTTTGGCCAGATAGGCAAACGAGCGTATACCATATCAATGTTCAAGTATCTGGGATAAACATTTGCTAGGGCTTTTATGACTTACATGTTCTAGAGCATGCAGAACTGTTAAACCTTCAGTTACATGAACTTAGTGCTAGCGTAATAAAACATATACATGACTTTTTGATGAAACTGATGTTATGAAATTGATATGTTTGTTTTAACAAAACCTATGAACTCACTAGCTTTTAGCTGACCTTTTTAGCATGTTTTTCTCAGGTATTGAAGTTGTGCAATGAATGGAAAGCAGTGGCAAGGCGGCGGCTTTATGCTTGACCAATGAATTTTAAATAAATAAAAGAGACTTGTTTTTTAGGGACCAAAACCATGTAAATGAATTTGATATCAAATAAATTTTATTCTTTAGAATTATGATAATAAATTCATTTTATGAAATGTGTAATTAGTTCCTTGACGCTTTGTCTTATGATACTCAATTTTGTAGCACCTCATAATGTTATGCTTCCGCAAAAGTCTGATTTTGGGGGTGTTACAGATTGGCATCATAGCCTAGGTTATAGAGAACTAGGTACATATAAACCCTAAACTATAACCACTTTTTCAAAAACAACTCCCTATTACCGCTGCTTGCCTTGCTTGCCATGTTGCCTGAGGTTTATTTTGATTTGACTGCATGTTATACTATGTGACATATTAAGTGTTTACGATGTTGCTTGAAGTTCATTTTAACTTGACTGCATGATATAAATTGCGACATACTAAGCTTACTATGAGTACTATATGTATACCCATATACACTTGACCCACACTAGTTATTATTTTAAGATATTCACATACATATACCATTTTGTCACTCGAACCTACACCACCATCACATACCATACCAGCTACCCAGATTACCCCTCGCCGTATGACACGCATAATCATACGCCCAATCTACCAGACCATTACCCCACACTGCAGAGAGTACCCAAAACCCTGCTCATACCTTTTAGTGTCTCCATCTCGTTATAGGTCCTTACGTTCCCAGATAGACGCCTCAGTATCACCTACCCACTCACCGCACGTTAGAGACTTAGGAAAAGCAATGACTCCTATTCAGCAGAGGGTGTAGGACAAACTATGGATGAGAGTGCTCCTGTCAAGGGTACAGGAGATAATGCTAACTCAGATTCGAGGATGGGACAGAGAGTAGCTGTATCCCGAATCAGCATAGTGTAGAGGATGTGCCTAGTACATTTGAGATTGGAGAGGGCTCAGGGAGAGCCCAGGACGAGATAGAGTTAGCCAGAAATACGCACCCCTCACTCCCAGTGTCATCACAGCAGTTACAACCGCTCCCATCCCACAGATTCAGGCTCACTAGATTCAGTACCGACATATTGGGACTCCACTCCAGATTTATTTGATAGTGTTACATCCAGCTCGTTTCGAGCATATGATAGGGATATCAGTCGAACTCTATGCTAGGACCCACTCCAACAGCCGAGACCTCTCATGACTTAGGAGATAGATCAGGTAGGAGTCGAGCAGCGACACATGATCGTAGCAAGCAGCTCGATGAAGCACAGGGAAAATGCTGATTCTAGAGGCTCAGATTGCAGCATTATTAAGAGCTGACCAGACACACCGTGATGAGAACCTAGCACTAAGAACCCGCCTCGTGGAAGCTGAGGCACAACTTGCAAAGCATGATTTTAGGTCTCGACACATGGATAGGACAAGGAGCCAGTCCTAGATTTGATTAGTAGTGACTTATTTAACTGAGTAGTTCCCAGTCAGTGTAGGACTTTAATAGTGAACTTATAATTTTCAAGCTATGTAATCCAAATCTTAATGTATAACAAGTTCGTTTCTTTATATATTTCTATTATTAACCCAATCATTTCCTTTCTCAAACTGCCGTTATAACTTTACTCCTCCTTCCCAAAAATCCATCAAACATCCTTAGACAAATAACAGCCTTGTTAAACTATACATGACATTCAAAACAAAAAAAAATGCCTTATTCATTTCCTTTTATTTCCCAAAGCCCAACGTTCACACAACTACTACCCCGAACTTATGACCCTCCCTACAGATCACCAATCATTTTGTTATATATTCCCCAAATTGCCTTATACCAAATCCCCCCTACTACTTCCTCCAAATAGCAGACTATATTCTAAACGTCTCATAAAACCCCTCAAAAGAAATACCTTCGTTATCACCAGAAAACATATCCCCGTCAACTGAACTCAACACCTTTTCCATCTAGCCTAAATCCTAGCCTAAATAAATCACAAGAAACAGTAACCCCATATTTTTACCACAAGATAAATTATTTACTCCATCCCGAGAAACCCAATGGATTACATAGGATGGAAAGTTTGAGTATTAGGTACCCTTATTAGTAGTGACAAGAACAAATTTAACCTAGATATCATAAGAGGCTTACCTTTCTCCTATTACGACTAGGTCTGATAGAAAATCTACGAATCTCAATCATCGCCGACTAACGTCTCTTGTTGTCTCTTCTTAATCCTGATTTCTTACGTCAACCTGACCAAATCTTAGGAACCAATAACTAGTAGGCACAGTATAACCTTGTAAATGGCTAAGAAAACTTAGTGACCATAGGGCAAAATAGTTTAAAAGTCATAAATAGATCCTTAAGTCCCACGACCTATACAATGCACGGTGCACTTGAAGGAACGAATTACCCGACTTCTAGTAAAAAATAGCATAAGGATAAACTTTTATGCACCAGGCAATCCATGTCTTGATAAACCAACAATTGGATTACAGGGAATACTCAACATCGTCCTTCTAAAGTTAAAAGTATAGACTTAGAAAACATGACCCACCAAGACTTAGAAACATCGACAGAACGGATAATAGACCCTAAGTACCATAACACTTTGTCAAAGGTTAACAAGATAGGAAACATCCGTTCACAAGACTTAGCCACAAATAAGAAACCTCAATCGGATCGACAGCAAAACATGAAACCTTTAGGAATATAGAAATTTACGTGAGCTAGTTAGTAATCCAATAGAAACTCTAAGACCTCACAAAGTGACCAAAATCTCATCGTAAGGTTTATAGATTCTATCATCTTAGTGGACCTTTAAGTGTTACCAATTCAATCAAAGATTCTAGCAACTCGATGTTAAACTCCAAAAAAAACTTGGGAGAGACTAGTAAAACGCCAATACCTAGATTATAAGTAGCAGCACGACATGCTCAACAAAATACGACTAAGTACCTCTGACCCTTAGAACTCAAGGGACATCTTAGGAGTCCAAACTAGGAGACCGCTACATAGCTATGAGACTTAAAATCTAAGCAAAAAAATCGTTCAGGAACTCCAAGATATTAAAGGAAATTTCAGGCAAGACCCTCACTAGGAAAATAGGATTCAAACCAATACACTTATTTCGGACAATGGATTAAGCCATTTAAGACAAAATGTCTCTCAGACAAGATTTGAAGTAGGACATGTACCTAAGACTATAAGTTTCGCCCATTACTAGAACCCAAATTTTCCCAAATAGACCTCCAAAGTATACTCTAGGATATTAGAAAGGACACGGACCTTATTTATATTTTCTCTCCAGTAATTCCCCTTGGAGACCTATCTATCATAAACCCAGCCATGCTAGACGTGTTGGTTAACCATTTAGCCGCAACAAAAGCCAACAACACGACTGTCGAGACCGGAAGCTCCAAATCTAAGGACGACAACCCCACAGATATTTATCCGAAATTTAGGAAGACCATGTCTGGAAGCCTCAATAGTATAAAAGGAACCATTGCAGTGTTAAGATGGATGGAATGACTGGAAGCCATGTTCCAAGCATGTGAGTGTGCCAAGGGAGATAGGGTAAAGTATGCTTCGCTCACCTTCGCTGATGGTGCTCAGACTTGGTGGAATAACCACCTAAGGATCACGGGCATTGATGCTGCTTATGCAATACATTGGGAGAGTTTTAAGGAAATGATGCGTAGGACGTACTTCACCTACAGTGAACTCCAAAGAATGGAGGAAAGGTTTTGAAATTCCAAAGTGCAAAGAGATAGTGCAACTGCACAAGGGAAAGCACCAATGAGCCCCGAATGAGCCAGACAGAAGCTCGACTCATGGAAAGGTATTTAGGAAGTTTCTTCCCATTCTAGAGAGGGAACAATACTACCTCCAGGACTGCTAAGCCCCAACACGCAAGTGTGGCTTACAAGCCAATGGGACCCATGGATAGGACAAATGCTGGAAGAGCGGCAGAACTTAAGAGAAAATGGGAAGACCACTCCCAGAGTTGGAAAAGTGTTAGTACCCTGCTACAGGAACCGGCACGAATAAGGGATATGCCGAAATTTACCCAAATGCGACAAGTGCCGATTCCACCACAACGGACCTTGCCCCGCTCAGTGTGGGAACTGCCTAAAGATCGGACACAAAGCTAGGGATTGCAAGGCTCCCACCCTCGTGATGGATCCGAACCTCTCAATAACCTGCTATGAGTTGTGAAGTTAAGTTAGATTCAAGTTGTTACGTAGTTCCAACTTGTTGCTTAGCTAAATCTCATGACAGTTCTTGTTTGATGAGTTGTGAGATTAAGCTGAAAACAAGTTGTTACTGGGCTTAAACTTACGGTTTAGCTTAACCCCACAAAGAAAGACCTACGCCTAGATTCTCTTAGATCGTATTCCTGCGAGTAATTGTACTCCTTAAGAGACAAGTTGTAATGGTACTTTGAACGAACCTCTCTGTAGTTAACCCCCTTGACTTTTGGAGTTAAAAATATTTAGACGCGCCTTTTCTTACCCCCATCACTTTTGAGACTTGTTCAGTTAATTGTGCACTTGTGATAACTTGTTGTGATATAAAACCATTAGAAACCAAATATCATAATAACTAAACCTAGCATCGCATAATCAATTCTCAACTAAGCATAGCCTGATCACCTATGTTTAGTTTAGGAAAGATCATGCCTTGATGGGAATAGCCATTGTGAGAGACCTCTACACCCTAGGATTTTCAAGGACATTTTAACCATTGAGTTACACCCGACACTCACTGAGCCCTGACACTACATCGAAATGTAAAAGTAGGACCAGAAAGCACTAAAACCTCCAGAACCCAAACTCCTTCGGGTATTTCTGAGTGAAAACCGAGGACTGTTTTCATTCCTAAGACGGGGAGGATGTGAGAAATGGCAAATTTGTCCTAATATTAAATGCATAACAATTCATTTATTGAGACTGAACTGCTTGATTTGGCCTTATGTGATTAAAATGAAA
This sequence comes from Artemisia tridentata subsp. tridentata, assembly GCA_021014915.2. Taxonomy (NCBI): domain Eukaryota; kingdom Viridiplantae; phylum Streptophyta; class Magnoliopsida; order Asterales; family Asteraceae; genus Artemisia; species Artemisia tridentata. The sequence continues at coordinate 54,326,239 of CP139508.1, forward strand.
AACAGAACTTTATTTATTGACACCAGGAAATCTCACCAGGGAACGGTGAAACGAGCACATATTATAATTTGTTCACTATATTGTATGGAAAATGGGAGGTTATCTCAAGTTTCACTCGGATTGACATCACACGCAAACCAGGAAATAAGTTGAGATTCAGAAAATATTAATAAATGGTTAAAGACTTAGAAAAATATGCAGGAATGCCAAGACGACTCTAGAAACAAAAGACACTCATGGTGGAAACGGTTCCAGAACGGACCCGAATTTAGGACAGTTTGATAAAACACAGGTATTTACTACACTTTAACCATTAACATACCAAAACCTTTAAAATCTATACCAACTCTTAAAATAAAAACCCAATGTAATATATAATAAATGGGCAATTGCATATATACCCACTAAAACTTGCATATTTGCATATATACCCAAATCATGCTTAACTTGCATTGTACATCATGCATTGAAAACTTGTATTTTAGAAAAATATGCAAGTTTTTTAGTTTTAGTGGATATATATGCAATTCTGCATGTAATAAAAACATAACAGCACTAGCACACCCACCCAAAAGGGCAGTAACCTTATCCCCATTTTCTTATTGTCGCCTCCTTCCTCTTCCCCATGAACACAGATCAATAACTATCTCAAAACTCAACCTTTGACTTAGGAAATCTTGTCCTCTTCCATAGTCACAAGCGCCCATAGGGTTTAGGATCCTTGATTTAGAGGTAACACACAAAAGGAAAGGTTATTCACCCAAAACCCGAAAGGGTTATGGAGTTAATCTCCAATATACTCTTTAAAACCTCACCTCCAAAGGGATTTGAATCACCAAAAATTCATCTCAATCCACAGGGAAATACAAGAGGTTCTCATGGGACGGATTGTGATTCGATTGGAGGATAGAATTTTGGTCTCGGATTGAAGGTCATCCTAGTGTTCAACCACCAAGAAACCTTTGTAAGGATAATCTTTATTTTAGTTATGTTATTATATTTTATTTTTAGAATCGGCCATGAGTAGGAAAAATTAGGTCAGGGAGATTAATAAAAATTGTTTTGATATTACTGAGTGCGACATTGATTCAAGTTGAGTAGTTATAATGGTTATATTCTTAAAGTTGAATTGATAAATGAAACATAGGAGTCGAATTGTTAGTTTCAGTTTCTTTCAAAAATTGAGTTCTGAGGAGAATGACTCAATAGAATCAAGTTAGTCTAGTCGAATAAGGAGAAGGGGAAGTCGTTATGTTGACATTTTGTGGTGGGATTAATTTGATCAACTCTAAGTGGTACATTGGGTCCTTGTTCATGTCGAATGAGGTACCGGGAAATTGAGAACAAGTTCTAAGATAAGTTGTGATTGTCATTAGTATAGTGGGGTCTAGTAGATTAAATCAGGATATGTCATTGCTGTCGAATGAAATAGGCTAAGGATTTGTGTTATTTTTCTGTCAATTAAAAACCTAAGAACTGATATGGATTTTTAGAAAATCTAGGAAAGGTGGTGATTAGTGGTTCGAATAGGAATTTGGATGCACTAATAGAGGTTGCTACCATGGACAAAAGTGAGGCATAAGAAAGTATTTGATAGTTTAAGTTACCAGGTTTGTGGTCCTCAATTCGAACCTAGGAGTTGAAATAAGGGCAGTGTAAAATTTGATGATAATGTGTTCGAAGCTCTAGGGACCCAGGTTCATGATTCGAGCCTGGGAATGTGATGACTAGTATGGAAAGATTAGAGAGGATGTGATGTTACGAGCAGCCATTTTGACCAACCATGAACCACGCCCATGACCCCTAAATGCCAGGGCGCGATAGCAGTAGGTTTTGGCTAAGAAGGACCACCCCACCTGGAAGAGAGTTAATTCGAGTCATTGGAAACTATAGGGCGCAACACCTAAAGGAATAAGCCCTCGGTTCAGGGCGTATAAAAGACCACCTTGACACAAGAACCTACCCACCAAAACAAACACCAAGAACCAACCTCAAACACAACTTGTCTAGGAGATATATATTCGGATAAGGCATCCATTTGGGATGAATTTCTTACATATTCTTGTTGAATTAACATAGGAAAAATTGAGACATAATAGGTTAGACTTTCTTCGAGGTCATACGAAGAGGCATGTAAAGAGTTAAGGCATCACCAAACCTTGTAATCCCGAAGACCCTAGTGACACAAGTCGAGTAGTACTCGAACTTGGTCATAAAAATGGCATCATAAGGACCAGGCTGGGGATCAACCTCAGCCGTGGAACAAAGAGATTGCACCCATAAGTGTATTTCCAGGCCTTTAGCTTGGCGCACTATTTACTTTGATACCTGGCCAATCAAACCCAACAAGAAGCCCATGTAGAAAGCCCAACGAGCACCCTTTTATCCAGCCCATAAGATGGACCTTGAACAAACCATTTAGGGCCCCTAGCACTACTGTAGATATTAAAGTAAAAGCCCAAATTATATTGATGAACTTATATCTCCTCTCCTTGCACCCAGTGGACCACAGCCCAATAGATACAAAATATGCAATGTCAATATGGTGAGATTTGTTGCAACACTTAAAATTCACTCAAGCCGTTCGCGAAAACATTGTAATAACTAACGTGTTTAAAGACATGAATAGCCGAACAACAAAAATTATATTTCACTTGAATTAGTAAACTCATAGAAACTTGGGTAACAAAAAATGTAAAACTCGACAAGGTAGTTGAAACATTTAAACTATAATAGCACGACGTATATATACACCATCTTACGACCTCAAAAATGAATGACATAAACTAGGGAAATAGAGATGTAAAGATTGACACCTTCATTTGTTATATTAAGAACCTGGTAAAGAAAACAACTAGGAAGAGTATATCAATTCTAAGACATACTTAGACGAATTCAACAATACATGTAGCCTTAAACTGATAAAATAGATCGTAAGGAATTAACGATAGCAAAGCAAACTTAGTAAATTTTGATTTACCAAGTTATTAAGGATTAACATTATATTTCACCATATAATTAGCCGATAATAAACGTCACATATATTAAGACGTACTCATAAAAACCAACATAGGTGAACCTAACGAAGCAATAGATAAGTATATATAACATTCAGTTTGAATAAAATTGTCGAAACATAAAATCTTAAACTAACATAGTGTGAATAGTTCATAATGAGAAACTAAATATATATTACCCTAGGAGACAATATATATGTTAACCCTCACAAATCATTAGGTAATAATCGTCACCAGTAATAACATAACTATAATAACAAGTAAAACTAGAACGGATTAGACGAGATATGGTACTAAAGAAATAAGTCGTAATGGAAATGACACGAACTTTAGAATCTAGGTTAATCCAAGAATATACGAGATATATTAACTCTTAGGACCATTCACTAGTAAAGTGACGAATGCCACAAATATTAAGTCAATTCTAAGAATCAACAGTACCCGACTTACGAAATAGGTTACACAATTAAAGAATATGTAGATACACATCCCGGCTAGGCTTAAGTTGAATTTGTACCCAGACTATTAGAGATCCCAACCCCTTATTACCCTACCATTTGGTTAGTTGTAGGATTACATCACCATATCCTTGGGAGACCATAGTAACTACACTTATGTGACAGCGACATAAACACACTAAAATATTTAAAACTAATATCCGTAAAGAACTAAAGTTACTACTTGGAACTTAGATATGATTTTTTAATATAGGTTGCGTGTTGATGCCGTGCATTTCCCAGTATTCACTGTTCAGACCAGAAAAAGGTGAGTTTATAGCCCCGTTTTACTTTTACCTGTTTGGGGGGGGGGGGGGGGGGACATTCCGAAACTAAATTTTTGTGGACTTTAATAATATTGTTACGCGGATAGCCTAAACCTGATATGTCCCATACTGCCCAAATTTCATGAACCGTTAATTCCAAGTCAAGAAGCATGTATGTTATAAATAGATCTATTGGGAGTAATGTCCCCGTTCGATTTGGCCGGATAGGCAAACGAGCGTATAGCATATCAAAGTTCAAGTGTCTGGGATAAACACTTGCTAGGGCTTTTATGACTTACATGTTCTAGAGCATGCCGAACTGTTAAAGCTTCGGTTACATGAACTTAGTGCTAGCGTAATAAAACATATACATGACTTTTTGATGAAACTGATGTTATAAAATTGATATATTTGTTTTAACAAAACATATGATCTCACCAGCTGACCTTTATAGCATGTTTTTCTCAAGTATTGAAGTTGTGCAATGACAGAAAAAGGTGAGTTTATAGCCCCGTTTTACTTTTACCTGTTTGGGGGGGAGGGGGGAGAAACATTCCGAAACTAAATTTTTGTGGACTTTAATAATATTGTTACGCGGATAGCCTAAACCTGATATGTCCCATACTGCCCAAATTTCATGAACCGTTAATTCCAAGTCAAGAAGCATGTATGTTATAAATAGATCTATTGGGAGTAATGTCCCCGTTCGATTTGGCCGGATAGGCAAACGAGCGTATAGCATATCAAAGTTCAAGTGTTTGGGATAAACACTTGCTAGGGATTTTATGACTTACATGTTCTAGAGCATGCGGAACTGTTAAAGCTTCGGTTACATGAACTTAGTGCTAGCGTAATAAAACATATACATGACTTTTTGATGAAACTGATGTTATAAAATTGATATATTTGTTTTAACAAAACATATGATCTCACCAGCTGACCTTTATAGCATGTTTTTCTTAGGTATTGAAGTTGTGCAATGAATGAAAAGGAGTGGCAAGGCGGCAGTTTTATACTTGACCAATGAATTTTAAATAAATAAAATAGACTTGTTTTTTAGGGACCAAAACCATGTAAATGAATTTGATATCAAATAAATTTTATTCTTTAGAATCATGATAATAAATTCATTTTATGAAATGTGTAATTAGTTCCTTGACGCATTGTCTTATGATACTCAATTTTGTAGCACCTCATAATGTTATGCTTCCGCGAAAGTCTGATTTTAGGGGTGTTACACCCTTAGACCAGTAGGTGTCATGGCGAGCTACAAGCTCTTCATTCGGGCCCACGGGTGTCACGTCACCACAACAAACCACAACTAACAACGCCCCTTATCATAACATACCACAACTTACTCATACGGGCCCCACCACTATCTATTTTTTTTTTTATTAAAAAACACCGTACAAATATTTTCCGCCAGTCACAAATATACATTTTCCGGCAATCACAAAAAAAACACCATACAAATATATCATCATTCGATCAAAAAATATATCATTATCTCATAAAATATTTTCGATCGAAAAATATTTTCCGGCAATCTCATAAAATATTTTGCGGCAATCTCATAAAATCCTACCAACTCACTGGTATATCATTCAATCAAAAAATATATCATCATCTCAAAACCATAAATCTCTCACCTATGACATCATCATCTTCCATTTATACCTATATCTGATTTTCCGGCGAACCACCACCACCGGCAAACGAACAAGGCAAACCACCAACATATATCTGATTTATGAACGTTACACAATGAATAAATTGCAATAGCCTCTGACAATTCATACAAGAGAGAGGTTCGTTGTGCAAACGATGAACCAAAGGATGGCGAGCAACGGCGAGCTTCGCCGGTATCACGGCAAGGCACGGCGAGCCTGTCATGTGTACTCGGCGAGCTACAACAAGCCCCATACTGATTGCTCTTAGCGACTTTATAATTTTCAACTTGTAGTAATACTGTTGCAGGCATGTGTACCCAACATAAAAGTATTAATTCATCTGTTCACATATTCCGGAAACAAACAAAAGTGTAATACATGAATATAAAACAAAGATACGTGCAAAGAATAGATTGATAGATGTATTTTATTTTTTTTTTCCTTTAGAACGACATTCTATGAGTACAATACTAGCAAGTAGCTAGAATTAGAGCTAGCATATCATGTCAGACACGAACCTATTAAGACACGAACCTGTTAAGGACGAACACGAATACGACACGATAACAAATCGTGTCACTTTTTCCAAACACGAACACGACACGAAAATTAACTGGTTACACGATAAGAAACCTGTTAAGGGACATGTTAACAAAATTAACATGTTACACGAATCTCATCGAACATCAATCTCATCTCATCGACTAATCTAATCCCACTAAATCAAACAAACAAAATTAACATGTTACACAACCAAATCAAACAACAAATCCGACTAATCTAATCCCAACACCAATCTCATCGAACATCATATTAACCACCTCCACTCCACATCCATATCCTGAAAAAACAGAATACGAGTTCAAAACTGATAAGAGGGCAGTAGATGATAATCAAGATACAAAGTGGGGGGCTTTTGTCCTAAATTATTAAGATGACTAAGAAACAACACCCCATATCAAATTACAACCAAAAATGAATATTGAAAGTTTATATAAAAATATGCTTCAATTGGATAGGTTGATTTGAGTTTATAAAAGTGAAGATAAGGAAATTACAAGAAGCCTTCTTGACGGAGTTCTCTAGCGAAGTTAAGGAGACCACGTTCTTTGATGGAGTTCTAGACGCTCTTCACCACCGACGATGCCATTTCTTTTCTAGATTCGATCCAGCGGCTTTACCCTTTACCACTTAATGATCTTGAAGCCTTCTAAAAGGATTTCTTGATTTGGTTTGAGCAGATATTTGATTACACATAACACGAGTGATTTTGCTTAAAAAGATCATGCATACTATTTTGTTTAAACACGTATTCTATTTACATAAAAATTTACATTCGAGTATGTTAACTTGTTTATCATGAAATTTTATTATACCTCCACTTGTCATTATACCAACTGGTTGATAAGTATCGATTTCAAATTGAGCGAAGAACTGCTTCGGGTCGGAGATTTAAAAGCTGAATATTAGATATTTATGACTAGTTTATTAATTGTTGGTTGAAGTGAACTTTTGGAGCTCAAATTCAAGTAGTACGATTGAAACACATAACCTCTATAACAGTCAGCTGTTATGAGATCATGACAGAACTCATAAGGCATCATTGCATATTGCATGCCATCCACTAAATCCCTCGATGGCTAAATAGGCTTTCTTAAACGTCGATGACTAAACAAATGTATCAGATGTCCTCGATAAGCAAAAGACATATAGCACTACACATGAAGCCTACATGAGCTTATATGAAAAGAACTTCTCTTGAGGATTGCTGTCTATAACCGAAATAGTTAAAAACTTTGACCAGTGTAAAGCTGGTATCTAGGTCTTAGGGTCAGTTAGTCCATGGTCCATGTACTACGTATTGTTAGAGTTATGGAAAAATATTAATATGTATATGACTAGAATCGAACACGGGACCTTGGGATTGCACACTTTACGTATGAATGACTAACGGAAATAATTAATATATAACTATGTTATGTATTTAATTATTTAGGACACGAAATATTAACTAACGGACGTTAACTAATTAACGGAATGTAATAACGACCGTTAGGGAATAAAGGAAAGACCATTAGTGAAATTAGTGGCTCAAAGAAGGATCTAGAACCCCTTGTAAAGGGGTGGCCGGATTTTTAAGGGTTATTATAACCCTAATCGATTTCTTGGAGCCCAAGATTAATGTTCACTATAAATACAAACCTTGGGTTCATTAGTTTTTTTACCTTGTGCATGATACTATTACCCAAGGTTTTATTTTCTTCTTCTTTTCTTCTAATAAAAGTCGATCACCTCTTTTAAAGGGTGGATCGATTTGTAGTTTTATTAAACAAATGATTTTGGTTTAATAACGTGTCTTTACACTAGCATCTAACGTTAGTTGGTTATAGTACGTGTGTACAAGACCATGGTAATAACTTACTTTAGTTATTCCATCTTGGATTGTGGAACAAAAGGGTAAGGGGTTCCACGTTAATCCTATGATATGATCAAGAGAAGAAAGAGAAGAATGATCCTTGTTTAGCTAGGATCAAAAGGTATGTAACTTATTTTTATTCGGTAATTCTTTATACGTGTTAAATCATAGATCCTGCTTCCGCTATGCGTAATTGATGTGTTTATTTATTTAGATGCGTGTCATGCTATTTAAATTCCAACAGTGGCATCAAGCGCCTGGTTAACATGTAATTGTAATTACCTAAACGCATAATAAAAATCAATTCTTGATTTGTATACACATGTTAAGTCGATTTAGGGTTTGTTTTTTGTAGAAAACATACAAATAAAAATCGAATAGAATTCAGGTTTAGGGTTTCGACCCTAGTTTAACTAATTAATTAGTTTTTTAACCCTAAATTAAGGACATGTTGTGTTATGTGTTTATTTGAGTAATAAGGGTTACGTTTCTAGATGATCCATGATTCTTAATGCAAGGAATTATGGATTAGGTCTTGTTATGTCCTGCATGTTTTTAAGATAAATCTAAAATTAGGGAAGACCTAATTAATTATATTAATAAATCAGTTATGTGCAATGTGGTATGTAATTATTAAAACTTACGCAGTCAATTATTGGCGTCTGTGGTCCATTGGGTACAATGAGCTCGAAAACCAATGGGAGTTTTAGTAGTTATATACATAAATATTACACATAGAGATTATTAATATGATTTATCAAAAGGTTTGCATGTGGCTATATGATTTAATCATATATGTGTTATTATGTATTTATTTATTTTTTGTTAAATTACTTGATCTTTTTTGTTTTAATTATGATGGATTGTATACAACAAAGAGGGTAATTTTTTGTATAAAAAATAATGAACCTAATAACTATGAAACCTTTGTGGTAAATTATTTATTGTCAAGTCTTATGTACCGATAGTGATTCTCTTCGCACGGTAATTTTCTCTCAGGCGAGACTAGCAATTTAATAATTTACTATATAAATGTTTGAGTTAATGTCAAAAATGGTCCCTCTACGCGACCGATTTTAACACTTTTAGTCCCTGGGTTAAATTTTTCTCGGATTTGGTCCCTGGTGAAGCCAACTTTCTCGGATTTGGTCCCTTGACCATATTTTCCCAACTTTGACCGTAACCTAAGTTGAGTTAGGAAATATTGAGGGGTAATTTGGACTTTTTACATTTCATCCCATAATCCTTACTCTCTCATTTTTGGCGGGATATTGACTGAGCCCACAAGCACACACTGAAACACACACATGAGTAATTAGGTCGTTTTATCCCCAAATTTTTCATCCCCAATGGTTTCTGAATGGAGGGTTCGAATGCAGGGAAGGAAAGTAAGCTATAATGATTATGGTGAGTATTTTTTAGTGTTATTGCTTAACTGATGTTAATTTTATCAATAATCTTGTTTAGATAACTGTTAATTTTTAAATGTAACCAGGTTATTTTGCAAGGGTTTTTTGCTTGAAGATCAACCATGGTGGTGCATTTACCAATCCTCCCAATATAAGCTATAAAGGTGGTAAGGTAGATTGGATTGACTCACTAGATTCTGATGTTTTTTTTTTATTCTTGAAATTAACAACATGATGAAAGAGCTTGGTTATGAAAACTCATCATTTGAGTATTATTATAAGGAACCTAACACTGATTTAGATAATGGCCTAAAGAAGTTAGTTACTGATCAGGATGTTATGCAAATGATGAAGTTAGTTGCTCAGTATAAGGTAGTTGAGTTGTATGTTGGTCATTGTGTTAAGGAACCTAACACTGATTTAGATAATGTAGTAGATAATGCACCACTCCAGTTGGATTTGAGATGACACCACCAGATATGACAAAAAGTCCAGTAAGAATGAGGGGTGGTGGTGTGACAATGAGAGGAGGTGGTGTGAGGATGAGGATGAGGGGTTGTAGGGTGCAGGGGAGGGGTGGTAGTGCAAGTGATGAAGCTGGGGGTTATGCACATCTTAGTATTCACCCAACATTTCTCACAAGCAAATCAACCATGAGTTCAAATCCACCATTCATTGAAATTTCCTCAGATTCACCATTCTCATATTCAACATTCCATGATTCAACATCCTCAGAGGAGCTCAACTCCCCCCCCCCCCAATGGAACATACCTTACATCCAGTTACCACGTGGAACTGCAGCAGCTCTCCTAGCCCTCTGCCCAGTTGGATCTCAAGCTACCATTCAACATCATCTGATGATGATGAAGTTGTATCAACAGCTCAAAAACAAAAGGGAAAGGGAATAGTTTCTAGGGCTAGGGATGTTGAACCTCTTTCTACTTCAACCCCTGCTAAAAGAGAACAGGTTCTAGCCCTTTGCAATAAACACATTACTCCACATGTCATGGCAAGAGGGAAGCATAGCATGCCAGAAACAAAAAGGAAAGGGAAAATGAAAGGGAAAGGGAAGAAGAGCATGGGGTGATGTTTTGTTGATGTTAGGTTTTAGTTTAATGCTTTTGAATAAGTGATGATGTTTATTGCTTTTGATGGTAGGTTTTATTTTAATGCTTTTGAATGTAATCGACTGATGATGGTTTGCAAGTGATGATGTTTAATCACCTCCAGTGTTATGAATGAAATGAAGTCCTTTGTTTTTAATCACCAGGATTGTTTATGTTTTCTGTTTTTTTGTTTATGTTTTGTGTTTTTTTAATCACCAGGTTGAAGATGGACACTTTGAAAGGGTGAAATTACCCCTTAGTATTTCCTAACCCAACCCTGGTTACGGTCAAAGTAGGGTAAAATATGGTCAAGGGACCAAATCCGAGAAAGTTGGCTTCACCAGGGACCAAATCCGAGAAAAATTTAACCCAGAGACTAAAAGTGTTAAAATCGGTCGCGTAGAGGGACCATTTTTGACATTAACTCTAAATGTTTTAATCTTTAAAATCTTAAAGTTTTTAATTGATTGATACAACTGTATATAATGGTCGAAGCGGCAGACCTAATTTTGACAAACTATAAAGTGGGTATAAGGTTGGTTTCGCATTAAATTATGGCCTTAAAGAGACTCCATTCTGTCTCTCCGCTCACCTGTGCGTCAATATTAGACTTACCAAGTAAAACCATAATACATGTACGAAGCATATTAAGGCAAAGTTGTAAGTTTCTCAACGCCATCAATTAAATTTTTGATGATTTTAAGCTGGTGATGAGTTACAGGATTTTGATAAACCTGTTGATAAATTGCAAATTACTCATACTATGAATGCTTAGATGTAGTCCAGGAAGATAACTAGTTTGGTAACGTAGTTGATCTTAAACTCTATAGTTCCACTATAGAATGAAGATGAGTTTTTACAAAGGAAATGAAAATCCTAGAGATTTAAATTCTTGTGTGGAAATCATTATGGACAAATTTGTATACATATTTAATGTGTGAAAATATTATCAATCACACTTACGCAATTAAATGTGATTGACATTCTTTCTAGCACATTAAATGTATAAAGATTATGATTGTCATTCTTAGTTTCATTTGTATGAAATTAATAATGGAATATGAAAACTCTTTCTTGGATAATTACTTGTGCGAGGACGAAAAGTAATTGAAAAGAGTATTTGAATTCAAATAATCTTTGGTAGTATACAAAGTGCAATCGTTTAGATTAATGCATGCATCTAGGAGAAATACTTATGTTTAGTTATTAAATCTAAGTTTTGATTTATAAATTAAAATAAGATATTTCTTGACATTCCTGAAAGTTAGTGGGAGTATTATATTTATTTTCTTATTTCACATATGTTGTATAACATATAGGAAGTACCATTCCATTAACATTAAAATGTTAAGTCTTAGTTTGGAATGAAACTTCACATGGAAATTTAGAAAATAAAACCTTGGAATATATGTTTATTGTTATAAACATAAGCGGAAAAAGAACTGATTCTAATAAACATGATAATCTATTAGAAAGGCTAGATAGATACATATCTTTGAAAAGATATGACATGAATAAAATCTAAGTTTGACACAAGGATTTTTCATGTACATCATGTTACTTGTTGTATCATGCTTGGATGCAAGATGATTTGACAACATTAGTATCTAATTGAAAGTTATTAGATATCTAAGTGTAATGGATATGGTTGGATTTAGAATTAACATCCTCAGCCTGGAGTTGTTCCGAAATTCTAAAAATGAACCATATGAAAAATTATTGCGTAATTGATATAGCTGACAAATCTTGATAGATTTGAAGATATCAAACGTTACACGATGAATATTAAAAGTTTACGGAATTTTAAAGAGCATATCGTTGTTTGGATACAATGATGCTAATAAGATTGAGATGACACTCAATAGTAGTCATGGTGGGAGTTTATCCTAGTTAATGGCCATGTGTACTAGTTATGCTCATTATGAGTATAGTTGCATTATATATTTAAGAATTAGAATACTTTAAACTATAAAAGGTTTGATAGTTTAATTGTCATAAATTTGTGGTTGAGGATGTCACACATTTTATGAAGTATGTGGCAATATCTAGATAGATGAATGCACACATACAAGAATTTCAGTAAATGAATTCTTAAAATAAATATTCTCAAAATTTATGATAGATCAAAATTAGTTGATTTATGCTTTGTCAACAAGTATGTTGAACATGACTTGGGGCATAATTCATTAATGGGATTATCATGCATTGATCTATTTAGTATTTGGATAAGGGATGTTAAGCAATTATTATTTACAATGAATTAAAGTACGTGGTACGTTTGTTTTCATTAATAATAAATTGTATCATATATTTGCATGTTTAAATCCATGAATAGCTTACGTTTTTCTAAATAGTCCGTTGTCGATTAATAATATGGGAGTATTATTGAATTAAGGAAAATGTGAGTGTTGGTAGAATATACTTGAGTATATTGATGCGTGGGCATGCCAAATTCACATGATATTCAAATCGGATAAATTGAATATAGGACTTATCCCAACCACATGATTGTACTTTATGGATCTTGTCATCAAGTAAATCATGAATATTTATCCTCAGACTTGAGATGCCAGATAACTGTCATGCATGTAGTGTATTTCTGTGATTCAATTTAACGCTATACGTAACTGGTAGCTATAAGGATTGTTTTCGGAAGTGTTGCGAAGTGCATGAGTTATGCTCGTAGTCAAGATAGAATATGTTCCTTCAAATTTATTTGAAGTTTAATACTGTTGGGCCCCTCGTAGGGTTGACAAGATGTTTGCATGGCCATGCCCAAGATCTCCCCTGAATGTATTCAGATGATTTGGTAAACTTGTTCAATCATACAAACGAGAAACAGAATTATAAATAAAGAATGACTAAGATCCATATCTTTATTAATGTAGTATTAGAAACAAAAGGATAAGTATGATGATTAATCATCTAGTGGTTTTTCCAGGAGACCACACACCCGAGTTGTACTAGGGGCATTGGCGTGTTGCTAGACTCTAACCAATGTCAATTATACTTTTAATAGATTTCCAAGTGGGAGCTGTTAGAGTTATGGAAAAATATTAAAATGTATATGACTAGAATCGAACACGGGACCTTGGGATTGCACACTTTACGTATGAATGACTAACGGAAATAATTAATATATAACTATGTTATGTATTTAATTATTTAGGACACGAAATATTAACTAACGGACATTAAGTAATTAACGGAATGTCCTAACGACAGTTAGAGAATAAAGGAAGGACCATTAGTGAAATTAGTGGCTCAAAGAAGGATCTAGAACCCCTTTTAAGGGGGTGGCCGGATTTTTAAGGGTTATTATTACCCTAATCGATTTCTTGGAGCCCAAGATTAATGTTCACTATAAATACAAACCTTGGGTTCATTAGTTTCTTTGCCTTGTGCATGATACTATAACCCTAGGTTTTATTTTCTTCTTCTTTTCTTCTAATAAAAGTCGATCACCTCTTTTAAAGGGTGGATCGATTTGTGGTTTTATTAAACAAATTATTTTGGTTTAATAACGTGTCTTTACACTAGCATCTAACGTTAGTTGGTTATAATATGTATGTACAAGACCATGGTAATAACTTACTTTAGTTATTCCATCTTGGATTGTGGAACAAAAGGGTAAGGGGTTCCACGTTAATCCTATGATATGATCAAGAGAAGAAAAGAGAAGAATGATCCTTGTTTAGCTAGGATCAAAAGGTATGTAACTTATTTATTATTCGGTAAATCTTTATACGTGTTAAATCATAGATCCTGCTTCCGCTATGCGTACTTGATGTGTTTATTTATTTAGATGCGTGTCATGCTATTTAAATTCCAACACGTATCATTTACATATGCTGTGCAAACTTGATTTCCTTTAGAGGCGGATACAAAAATCTCACTTGTCACTAGCTGAATCACTGCAGCCTGTATGCGGATAATGGATTGGGCGTGTTGTTGTTGCTGGTATCTACACAATTTAAATTAGAATCATTAACTATTGACCCACCAAACAGAGATATCGGTGTGACCACTGAACCAGGCCAATGTATAGAATCCGCAGAAAGGATATTCTCATTAGTCCTTGAACTATCTGGAGGTGTGAATCTTCGATCCATCGAAACCACATCTATGTTCCCATCACTCGTCAAAGCCTGAGTTATTGATGTATCATCCCTGCGGCTAAACAAGAAAAATAAAATAGTAAAATTACTGAAAGAGGAACCAATTGAAAAATCATGAGTTCCAAAAATTCATAATAAATATATTATTCTGAATGTTGAAATTGAGGTTCATAACGTTCAGACTCGTTAATAGCTCTTGTTCTGCTAGATTCATTATGCATATTGTACTCTGAAATGCAACATATAAGATTTGGTGAATATGACAATCAAATCCCATCTTTCTTTCTTTTTTATTTATTTTTTTGAAAATCTGCACACAAATATAACATGGCGAACATGAGTGATTCATGTGTTGATAAAGACTTTCATTGACTATTTAATGTATACAAAATGATAGGATGTTGATGCGCGTGTATGTCGTTGCGGTTTAGCAGTATTAATGCCTACTCAAGTTTTAAATTTATATTTAGCCGACTTATCAATAACACACACACTTAACGAGCAGTGTACCCGGTCAGTATGAATATAATGGTAAGTAGAGTGTCGATCACTAAGAGTGGAACGTATTATCTCGTTATTCTAATCAGTATTTTAATATATTAAGTTAGCTATACAACCTAATCTAACGCAAGGGGGTTCAGCCTGAGAGACTGGCACGATTTGGTTGCAATTAAATAATAAACTAAACCAATAGGCACGAATCAGCGAATAGCACACACGTACACAGATAAATACTCGAGACAATAAGAAGGTTGTCCTGATAGATAAGTAGTTTGTCACTTGTTTTATTGCTAGTTTTATATGAAGTGTATAGTTCGATGCAACGCACCGAGATTAAGTCCTTTCTCGTTGGTTCTAATCTTATCGGCGAGTAAACCCTTAATGATTACTTATGACTATCCTATTTATCTTTCTTCCTACTTTTCTACAGACGATAGAATGCATAGGCGATCTAATAAATAGGCGAGGGCAGAGGCATGGCGACCCGATCAACGCTCAGCTAGACACAGAGGTTATCAATGCACTAATAAAAGTCACCAAAGACATCAACATATAAACTTTAATTAATGAGAAAGCAGTTTTAAGGGAGTGCAATCTTTCCGTTGTCACATTACACAAGCCACCAATCTTGATGAATTAAAGTTTACTAACACAATAAAACAAAACTACTTAATGAATTAAACACATGCAGCACCTTCTTACAGCTCTTGTATCTTCGTTTGGGTGTGTCTTGTGCTGCCTATTCGACTGAATTCGTCCTAGGTTTCTCTGGTCTTCGTACTTCAGATATAATATGTCACACGAAATTCGTCTGGTCTTGGGGTATTTATAGTTTCTGTCTGAGGGTAGGATGCGGCGCATCTAGTAAGTAGATGCGGCGCATTGACTTAACTTCGCGTGGGGTCCAAGATTATAATATTCAGGAATATTCGTACATCGCCAGAAGATGCGGCGTAACTCCATTCTAGGATGCGGCGCATGTCCTCTTGTATCTTGGATCGTATATGGTGAAATATTGATAGTGATGCGGCGCATGTCATAAGTGAGATGCGGCGCATCTGGAGCAGAGTAGTCTTGATCTTGTACATTTCGGTAGACTCTTAACTTCTTGCATGTTTTGCTCCATAATTAGTCCAAAATCGCCAAGTTTCATCAAATGCTTGTTTTTACCTGAGAATTATAAAAGTAAACGATTAAGTATCAATCCTCATACATAATATAATAAAACAAGTCAAATTAATAGGATAAATGATAGTAATAATATTTACTTATTTGAGTTCATCAAATATCCCCCCACTTGAACTTTACTTGTCCCCAAGTAAACCTTAGATTTAATCTTATGAAAATGTATCCTAAAAGATATTAGGATTTATTTTTATATTTAAGCATGTATTCGTTTTTGCCATAATCACACAACCAAACACTTAACGAATTAGAAGTAGAATAAAATATTTCGATAAAAGCAAATCTAATCGTTTAACTGTCCAGTCGCGACGAATATTCTATCATAAGCTTGGCAAGTATACACATCTCCCCCACTAAAGCAAAGGAATAACAAGTCTAAAGCGGTAAAAAGGGTTTTGAGGTTTAAGGGTTAATCATTCTTAATCTCTATCGATCTCAAATTCCAGAAAAGGCGACAAAATCACAAATACATGATCGAATCCACGAACACGATACTTGCAATTGCTCAAATCCTTAACTCGAATAGGCTAAAGATAGGTCCAAACTTCACCAATAATAATATATCAAAAAGGGCGACAAAATCATAAATACATAGCCGAATCCACGACTACGATACTTAAGATTGCTCAAATCCCTAATCTCAATAAATCAAAGGTTTGGTTGGATAAAGAATAATAAAGGGTATGGATAATTTTTGGGATATAAATTGGTGTAAAACGAAAAATAAACAAAACAAATAAATTAAAATCCTAAGTGTGGTTAATCACTATCCCAACCATCCCATGAATAAGACTCATATCATAGAATAACTCACGCTTTAACACTTGAAAACACACGCTTTAGGTAGACACGAATTATACTCAACAAGATCTTAATCAAAGAATAAACCTTAGTTGGCGTTCCCATAACTGCCAACTCCCATTCAATCCATAGATATGATATACAACAATTAGTGGTGATATCGACCACTTACATAACTTTACATCGTTGGTTAAAACAAACATCCAACTTTCTTCTTTTTTCTTTTTCTTTTCTCCATTTTTTCGATTTTTTTTTTCTTTTTTTTTTTCTTTTTTTTTTTTTTAAGAAACATAAACATAGATGTGTAAAATTTCACCACATCACCAAAACAATAATTCTGGATAATTTTTCCATACTTTTCATGACTTCAGAAATAACGGTAATAGTGAAAGTAGTAAACACACGAAAAATAAACTCAAAGATATACAATATTTACTTTCACTCCAATTGCATTGTGCAATTTCCCGACCTAACCATAGATAATGAATTACGCACGCGAACACAGGTAATGTAAGGAAACACACTTTGCCTAAAGCAATTAACCAACCACGGATTTTAATCTACAGGGTAGGCTAAGGTTTAAGGTGTAATGAAACATTTTAACAAAGGTGTAAGAAACGAAAGGAATGGTTCTGAGGGTTTTTCTAGGGGTATCTTACTCTAAAAATGAGAGTAACAAAAGGTTTATACGGGGGTTAACTAACCAGTGTAGTTAGTTAATATCACATAACATATAAGGCTATTTGGGTGTAATCCTAGAAATTTACCAATTTAGACAAGTCATTCCAATTATATAAAATAATACTTATTATGGTGGTCTCGAATAGTATACAAGCCAAGTTCTAAAGTTTACAAGTCACCGGCACACTCATAGATTTGTGAGTTTTGAAAAATCACAATTTTTGAAAATAACGTCATGTGTGCAGCTATGCAACTTAGACTTTAAACAAAAACATGCTAAAAAATTTTAAATTTTGATATATTAAGCACATTTTAAGCATATTTTGAAAAGTTTAGGACAAGTAAGTGTTAAGTGTTCTAATTCTCCAATCCCCCCACTTAAGTTAAACAACGTCCTCGTTGTTTGTATCAAAGGTTAAAAACTGGAAAATAAAAGAATTAGAACAGAAAAACTCCCCTGAGATTTGCTCGGTATGATCCTCCATTTGTATAAGAGCAAAAATCATCTTTCTTGTGGATTAGAACGTTTAAGCTTCATAATAGATGTATCCACAGGAAATGCAGGAATCTATAATACCACCAAGGCTTTAAAATACACCTAAGTTAAGAAAGGTTCAAACTTGCATAATACATTAGTAGTTAGTTAAAAATAAAACATAAAAATTAAAAATGAAAATCATCAGGTCAGTCGATGCGCCGTATCTTATGGAAGAAGATACGCCGTATCGAGCCTGGAATAAATACGGATCAGAATAGAAGATGCGTCGCATCCTTAACCAGGGATGCGCCGCATTAAAATAAACTGATAAAAAGTTTAAAGTCGGAAATAAAAAATGCAGAAAAATAAAGATATGACCTGTGCAAGAGATGCGTCGCATCTCAGGATTGAGATGCGCCGTATCCTCTGCGGCCTGACTGACTCGACACAAAAAAGAATAATAAAAATTTCTCCGGGTTGTCTCCCGGTAAGCACTTGTCTTTATTCCAGAGTCTTCAAGTTAGACTCACGTTCAGCTCTTCACTCCATTACTTCAGGTTCAAACTCCACCACCTCGTTCTCATTATCCTCAATTTTATTATCAAAGTATTTCTTCACACGTTACCCGTTTACTTTGAATATATAACCATTTTTATCGCATATTTCAATAGTTCCATAAGGATACACTTTCTTGACAACGAACGGACCCGTCCATCTTGATTTAAGTTTACCAGGATACATCTTTAATCTGGAATTAAATAGTAGCACTTTCTCTCCAATAGTAAACGTTTTATCCCCACGTAACCTCGAATCATGCCATCTTTTAGTTCTTTCTTTGTAGATCTTAGTATTTTTGTAGGCCTCATCTCTTAGTTCATAGAGTTCATAAAGTTCCATGAAACGGTTCTTCGTTGCAGCTTCCATATCCATATTACAATTCGTCAAAGCCCAATATGCACTTTGTTCAATTTCGACCGGTAGGTGGCATGCTTTTCCGTATACAAGACGAAATGGAGTGCATCCCGTTGGTGTCTTATAGGCTGTACGGAATGCCCATAAAGCATCATTTAACTTGTCAGACCACCCTTTCGGATTATATCCAGTCGTTTTTTCAAGAATTCGCTTAATAGCCCTATTGGTTACTTCAGTTTGCCCATTGGATTGAGGATGGTATGCGGTGGAAACCCTATGATATACTCCATATTTTTGCAAAGCTCTTCCCAGATGGTGATTACAATAGTGTGTCCCCCTATCACTAATCAATGCCTTAGGAATTCCAAACCTAGAGAACAAACCTTGCAAAAATTTAAGTACTACCTTGCTGTCGTTTGTTGGTAATGCTTGCGCTTCAACCCATTTTGATATGTAATCAACAGCAACCAAAATATATTTATTACCTTTAGATTCAGGAAACGGTCCCATGAAGTCTAATCCCCATATGTCGAAAACTTCACATACATGGATATAGTTTTGTGGCATTTCGTTTCTTAATGTTATATTCCCGGATCGTTGACACGCATCACATCCTTTTATATAATCTTTTGCATCATCTAACATAGTGGGCCAATAAAATCCCGCATCCAGGATCTTTCTTCTTGTGATGACTGCACCGTGATGTCCCCCCGTTGGCCCTGAATGGCAATGTGCCAATATTGCTGGGATGTCATCACCATCTACGCATCTTTGTATAATATTGTCAGGACATAATTTAAAGGCATAAGGTTCATCCCAAATATACTCGCTAGCGCGAGTTAGAAACCTTCTTTTCTCGTCGGATGTTAGCCCTTTTGGAATTTCATTTGCAACAATAAAGTTTATATAGTCGGCATACCATGGTCCATTATTATTGCTCTTAATTCCTACCATCATAAGGTGTTCATCAGGAAAGTCATCAGCTATTTCTCTTTCGTCAAGCACCTCCATATCAGGGTTTTCAAGTCTAGATAAGTGGTCAGCAGCTAGATTCTCGGAACCCTTTTTATCTTTAATTTCAATATAGAATCCTTGGAGCAATAAAACCCACCAAATAAGCCTTGGCTTGGCATCCTGTTTATTGAACAAATACTTCAAAGCAGAATGGTCAGTGTAAACCATAGTTTTTGACAATATAAGATATGATCTAAATTTATCGAATGCAAAAACTACTGCTAAAAGTTCTTTTTCCGTGGTGGTGTAGTGTTCTTGGGCATTATTCAATGTTTTGCTAGCATAATAAATTGGCTTAAATTTCTTATCTATCTTTTGGCCAAGTACAGCTCCAACAGCATAATCACTAGCATCACACATTAGTTCAAAAGGCAGATTCCAATCCGGCGAAATTATAATAGGTGCGGAAGTTAGTTTTTCTTTAAGTATATTAAATGCCTTTTTGCAATCTTCAGAAAAATCAAACTTCGCATCTTTTAGCAATAATTGGGTCATAGGCCTAGATATCATTGAAAAATCCTTTATGAACCTACGATAAAATCCAGCATGCCCTAAAAAACTTCTAACACCTTTTACATTAGTGGGGTAAGGTAGTTTAGCAATTACATCGATTTTAGCTTTATCGACTTCTATACCTTTTCCAGAAATCTTATGTCCTAACACAATTCCCTCTCTAACCATAAAATGACATTTTTCCCAATTAAGAACAAGGTTAGTTTCTTCACACCTAGCAAGCATTTTATCAAGTTTAAAGAGACAATCACTAAATGAGTTACCGAATACCGAGAAGTCGTCCATGAAGACTTCCATAAAGTCTTCTACCATATCATGGAAGATAGCCGTCATACAACGTTGGAAAGTAGCAGGGGCGTTGCATAGTCCGAACGGCATTCTCCTATAGGCGAAGGTTCCATAAGGGCAGGTGAAAGTCGTCTTCTCTTGATCCTCAGGGGCAATTGGTATTTGGAAGAAACCTGAAAAACCATCTAAAAAACAATAATAATCATGACCTGATAGTCTTTCTAACATTTGATCAATAAATGGAAGAGGGAAGTGATCTTTTCGCGTAGCATCATTGAGTTTGCGGTAGTCGATGCAAACTCTCCATCCGGTAACAGTTCTTGAAGGGATTAGTTCATTATCGTCATTGAGTACTACCGTCATTCCTCCTTTTTTTTGGTACAACGTGGATAGGACTGACCCACGAGCTATCGGAAATTGGTAGATAAGTCCGGAGTCAAGTAATTTCACAATTTCATTTTTCACCACATCTTGGACTTTTGGATTCAAACGCCTTTGAGGTTGGATAGTTTGTTTGAATTCATCCTCCATAAGGATTTTATGCGTACAAAATGACGGGCTAATTCCCTTAATATCAGACATACTCCACGCTAATGCTCCTCTTCGTTTATACAGTACCTGCAAAAGTAATTCTTTTTCTTTTGGCGTTAAGTTAGATGCAATAATAATGGGCGAATTAGTGTTCCCATTTAGATAGGCATACTCCAAAGTAGAAGGGAGATCCTTAAGCACAGGTTTAACACTATCAATTTCAGTAGCACTAGCGGAATAAACTTGTTCTTTAATTATATCGCTGCTGTCATCAGATAGATGCGCCGCATCGATATTTTCGATGCGCCGTATCGCGTTACATACAGCAGAGTCAGCAGCTAAATAATAATCAAAAGTATTCTCATCAACTTGATCTTCTATAGCAATTGTGTTTTCTAAATTTTTAAGCAGAAAAGAATCAAGCAAATTACTTTTCAACAATTTCTGAGTAAATTGATTAATCGTGTCATCAGAAACATCGATATTATAGCATTCATCGTCATCGGATTTATCTTTACTCATAGATTGTTCCATGTTAAACTCAACCTCATCTTTTCCTATGGTAAGAGTTATCTTTTTATTAAAAACATCAATTATGGCCCTAGCAGTGGCTAAAAACGGTCGTCCTAATATTATAGGAGTTCTAGAATTTTCAGGCATATCGAGGATAACAAAGTCGATAGGTAATTCAAATTTATCAACTTTTATTAATATATTTTCAGCTATTCCTAATGGATATTGTATGGACCTATCAGCTAGTTCTAAGCACATCCTAGTAGGTTTTGGTTCACCAAGACCTAATTTATCATACATAGAAGAGGGCATAAGACTTATACTAGCTCCTAGGTCGGCTAAAGCATTTTCAATATGCAAATTTTTAATTTGACAAGGAATAGTGAAACTCCCTGGATCCTTTTCTTTTGACGGAAGTTTGTTGAGCAATGCCGCTGAGCTTCTTTTCCCCATTGTTATGGTGCAAGCCTCTTCAAGTTTAGACTTGTTTGTAAGCAAGCTCTTCAGATATTTAGCATATTTTGGCATTTGCACTAGGGCTTCCATAAATGGTATGCTTAGCTGCAGCTGCTTGAGATTCTCCAGGAATTTCTTTTGATAGGCATCTTCTTTCTCTTTCCTTACCCTATGTGGGAAAGGTAGTGTTGATCACTTAGGCTCAACAGAAGGTTCGTCATCCTCGGGTGTCTCTCCGATTTGAAAGGTTGACTTTCCGCCTCTAGTTGTAATCCCTTTCAAGTCTTGCTTTACCAAAAGAACCCTATTAAGCACCGTTGACAATTGGTGCACTTCAATTGCCAATCCATAAATCATGTTGTTTTGTTCCTTTAGTAAAAGCTCATGACTGCCTTTGAATTCATTAATAAAGTTTCTTGCTTCATGATGTTCTTTTTCATTGGCTTGAGCGATTTGTAGTGCAAACTCTTCCATGGTAAGATTTCTTTGGGGTCTTCCGAACAAGTTGGGGAAAATATCGAACATTGTTCCTGAAAATTAAAGAGAGGTAGATTTCAAAGTAAAAGTTTCCAGGTATAAGGGTCAGAGTATTTTCCGTTCGGAGATAAGAAAAATAAAAGTTGCTGATATCTGCAGACGATGCGCCGTATCCAAAAAGTTGGATACGCCGTATCTTATAATCGTTAAAATTAAATCAGACTTTATTCAGAAAATAGATACGCCGCTTAGAAATTTGAATGCGCCGTATCAATTTTAATAATCAAAAATCGATATTTATTTAAAATTAAATGCGTCGTATTAACAAAAGTTAATGCGCAGTATTTTCGTTACGTTTCAAAATACGAGATTTTTGATTCAGAAGATACGCCGTATCGACAGAGATCGATGCGTCGTATCTGTTTAATAATTCGAAAACTGTTTTTAATTAAAATAATAGATACGCCGTATCTGCTAAAGCAAATGCATCGTATGGCGTTAACGTTTAGAAAATTTTTTTTATCAAAAACAGATACGCCGTATCTTGGGGAAAAGATGCGTCGTATCGAATTAATTAAACGCGTTGTATTTTATAAATTAAACGCAATACGCCGTATCTGAGAAATCAGATGCGCCGTATCGTTCGATTTAGCTCAGTACAACGATAGCAGAATACAAAAAATACGAAAAATAAAAACAAATAAAACACACGAAAATAAACAAAATAAAAGCAAACAAATATCACACAAAAACAGAAAATACGCAAAATAGTACAATGAATGCAAATTAATCTAATACACAACAGAATTAGCGGTTAGATAAAAAAAATTAAAAACCTAATTAAAATAATAATCAAATTAACAGATAATAACAATTCACTCCCCGGCAACGGCGCCAAAAACTTGATGCGCGTGTATGTCATTGCGGTTTAGCAGTATTAATGCCTACTCAAGTTTTAAATTTATATTTAGCCGACTTATCAATAACACACACACTTAACGAGCAGTGTACCCGGTCAGTATGAATATAATGGTAAGTAGAGTGTCGATCACTAAGAGTGGAACGTATTATCTCGTTATTCTAATCAGTATTTTAATATATTAAGTTAGCTATACAACCTAATCTAACGCAAGGGGGTTCAGCCTGAGAGACTGGCACGATTTGGTTGCAATTAAATAATAAACTAAACCAATAGGCACGAATCAGCGAATAGCACACACGTACACAGATAAATACTCGAGACAATAAGAAGGCTGTCCTGATAGATAAGTAGTTTGTCACTTGTTTTATTGCTAGTTTTATATGAAGTGTATAGTTCGATGCAACGCACCGAGATTAAGTCCTTTCTCGTTGGTTCTAATCTTATCGGCGAGTAAACCCTTAATGATTACTTATGACTATCCTATTTATCTTTCTTCCTACTTTTCTACAGACGATAGAATGCATAGGCGATCTAATAAATAGGCGAGGGCAGAGGCATGGCGACCCGATCAACGCTCAGCTAGACACAGAGGTTATCAATGCACTAATAAAAGTCACCAAAGACATCAACATATAAACTTTAATTAATGAGAAAGCAGTTTTAAGGGAGTGCAATCTTTCCGTTGTCACATTACACAAGCCACCAATCTTGATGAATTAAAGTTTACTAACACAATAAAACAAAACTACTTAATGAATTAAACACATGCAGCACCTTCTTACAGCTCTTGTATCTTCGTTTGGGTGTGTCTTGTGCTGCCTATTCGACTAAATTCGTCCTAGGTTTCTCTGGTCTTCGTACTTCGGATATAATATGTCACACGAAATTCGTCTGGTCTTGGGGTATTTATAGTTTCTGTCTGAGGGTAGGATGCGGCGCATCTAGTAAGTAGATGCGGCGCATCTAGTAAGTAGATGCGGCGCATTGACTTAACTTCGCGTGGGGTCCAAGATTATAATATTCAGGAATATTCGTACACCGCCAGAAGATGCGGCGTAACTCCATTCTAGGATGCGGCGCATGTCCTCTTGTATCTTGGATCGTATCTGGTGAAATATTGATAGTGATGCGGCGCATGTCATAAGTGAGATGCGGCGCATCTGGAGCAGAATAGTCTTGATCTTGTACATTTCGGTAGACTCTTAACTTCTTGCATGTTTTGCTCCATAATTAGTCCAAAATCGCCAAGTTTCACCAAATGCTTGTTTTTACCTGAGAATTACAAAAGTAAACGATTAAGTATCAATCCTCATACATAATATAATAAAACAAGTCAAATTAATAGGATAAATGATAGTAATAATATGTACTTATTTGAGTTCATCAGATGTTGAAAAATCTGATCCAAATCGATGTATGAAGTATGAACCGAATTAAAATAAGGTTAACTGATGTGAATTTAGTTCACCTCCAAAATCTTTTAAATTTGAATTTCTAATGCATGTGAAATTACTCTTTGCAAACAATTACTATAATTATCTTTATAGAGGTGGATTTGTAATATGTTCCTTTTTGTAATATATTATCTTATGTAAAGGATATGGGTTTTCTTTTATGTTCTGGGTTTTGTTCTTGATGTTCTTGATTTAGGAATAAAATTAATTAGAAATTTAAAAGAAATTCAAATGGGGAAGAAGATGAGGGCATTTTAGTCATTTCACTGCATTTGACCTTGACTTAACGAGAGAATTAACGAAAGTTAGCAAAAAGTAGCTCTCGGTGGCTGTTTTGCGAAAAAAAGAAACATTAATGTCGTTTTTGCAATACTTTTTGTCTCAGTGTATTTTTTGCGCATTTGAGCTACTTTAGGGACCATTTTTGCAATTTAGCCTTTATAAAATTTAGAGTAAATTGCAAAAATCGTCCTTGTAGTTTGGCCAAATTGCATGTTTCGTCCTTGTGATTCAATAAGTGCAAAGATCGTCCTTTTTTGCAATGTTACGTGCACTTTTGGTCCTTCAACAGTGAAATTTGGCAACCACAAGGACGATTTTTGCAATGATGGAGGACAAAAAGTGCATGTAATAGTGAAAAATAAAGACGATCTTTGCAATTAATGAACCACAAGGACAAAACGTGCAATTTGGCCAAACCACATGATTTTTTCAATTTACTCTAAAATTACGATATATATAATTTGAGCTGTTCAACGACGACAGTAACGTCGTTTTGATCTTAGGCCGGTTTTCGTGGGATTCTTCTTCGCGTCTTCTTGGGCCCACTGGCTTTGGTCCTTTTTGATCCAGTATGACTGAGATAAATTGCGCTGGCTTTGCACGTGTTTTTCTGGTGGTTACGCGAAGCTTCTCCTGTACTTTCATCGGCGATTGTTGGCGATCTACTGTTCACGGCTACGACGGCTTCCATCGGTTACTGTTGGCGGTTACGACGGATCAAAACGGTAGTAAGTTTGTGTGGTTTTAGCGTTTTCGTATTTATTTTTTGTGTTGTGTAGTTTTAACGTATATTTTGTGTCTTTCTTTGTAGTTTTATTTGGTAGTGCTTTTAAGTATCTTTTGGTATAAGAACTAAGAATGTACCTGTGTGTTATGAGTGATGTTTGTGTATGTAAGTGCCTTTTCCTATAAGAACTTAGACTCTACCTGTGTGTCATAAGTCGTGTCTTTAGGTCTATATGTGTGTGATAAGTCGTGTCTTTAAGTATGAGAACTAAGAGTAAAGCTGTTCGTAGAAAGGATTGTAACCAACTGTCAGATGAAAGCGGGTCTGTTAGAGATGGTATTTGTGAGGGATTAGCCCGTGGGGTTGCTAAAGATGTGGATACTCATTTAGATGCTGATAGCGATAACATATATAGGCCGATTGATACAGTGAATTCTGATGGTTACAAATTCGTGCATACTGACGATTCATTGTACCGTAGCGATATGCGTAGCAATTCTTCAAATGGTATATCGATTAATGAACATCAACAGGCTTATAAATGTGGACCTACGGATCTTAGAAATGTAATCGGGAAAGGGAAACAAAAGATGGACGATACAATTGGTAATGTATATTTTGTTTCTATAATTTGATCGTGTAGACTTTTCATTGATTTAAATCATTTGAGAATATATGTTGCAGGTTATTCAGAGACTATCCAATGTGATGATAATTGATAACGCTCAAATTATACACATTTTTAGTAGCGTTATCTGTGTTTTTATATATGCTTTTTGGTTGTATTTATATGCTTTTGTTGCTTAATCGTACCAAAGTGTGTTTGCAAAGTAGATATAGCCAAAACACAGGAAAAAGGAAGAAAAAGATGCAAAAATGAGGAAGAAGGAAATATTTATGATTGCATGAAGATTCTTGTGACAAGTTCCGCACCAAAAGGTACTTTAAAGAGTAAAAGTTCAAATAGCCAAGTCAATAAGCCTAAAGATGAAAGAAAAGATCTAGTTTGGATGAAGAACCAAGAGCTATGAATGAGGAACAAGTCAAACGATAAAGTCCAAGAAAAGTCCCACCAGTGGTCACCATCCGATCGGTAGCCGCCCGTAACTGATTCGAATGGATGAAGGTATCGAAGACCAATCGATCGGTTGGATGTAATACCGATCGGTTAGATGTCCCTGACTTGCCAAAACTTCATCATTAAGTCTTGTGCTTAGTTCTATCCATTTCCAAGGCCTTCTAATGACAATTCTAGACCATTCTATCTGCTTGGAGGCCAAGGGAAGCATTAAAGACCCATGCTTGGAAAATAAGTATAAGTAGGAGTATTTGAGAAGTCTTGTGTGTGTTCACTTCAATTAATAAACTTCCAAATCATAAACCACTCATCAATTACTCTTAATTTCGTCCTTAGAAGTCCAGGAACAGTTGGAGAGTCGAATATTGGTTTCCAATCCTTTTGGTTATCATCATCTCATCATTTGTAATCTTATTTCAATCATTGTAAGACTTTCAATTATGGTTTTTGGTATTCAAAGTTATGAGTTTATGTTTATGTTTGCTATGAGTGGCTAGTGCCTTTATGCACTTGATTAGATGATGTGTATTACTTATTGATTGGCGAATGATTGTGATAACATGTTTTAATTCAATTTCAAGTCGATTCTAAGAACCAATTGTGATTAAGTTTCATAGTGACATTTGTTGGTCAAGTTTAACTAGTTGCTAGTAATTTTAAGGGTCGAAAGAACTATTGTTATTCAACTAGTTATAATCATTTGTCTATGAATGATTGTTGTCATCCACTATTCTTGATTAAACAAAGAAAGTTAATCGTGATTGTAATGAAAATACTTTTGTTTATCAAAACGGATTGATTGTAAACCATTTTAAGGGTCGAAAGATTAATAGTTTACATTCGGTTGTGACCTTTTGTCTATAATCGGTTACCTTTTGTATTGACCATTTCTTAAGCTTGTTTGATAAAACAAAAGATTGTTTTTGTGTTTATGGTACACCAACTTATGAACCTTGAATTGATTGGTTAAACTTAATGCTTGTTTTTATAAACTAAGATCTTGACGAAGGTTTAATTTGTAGAATCAATAGATTAGTCACCAA
The DNA here is from genome assembly GCA_021014915.2 of Artemisia tridentata subsp. tridentata. Classification (NCBI taxonomy): domain Eukaryota; kingdom Viridiplantae; phylum Streptophyta; class Magnoliopsida; order Asterales; family Asteraceae; genus Artemisia; species Artemisia tridentata. Next base: position 54,354,594 of record CP139508.1, read on the forward strand.
ACTGATTATCATAACCAACATGTTATCCAAAGTTATCACAATCATACTAGTCAATGGTAGTACAATAGTCTAAGGAAGTGCAGTTTTTATTAATCGAATTTTCGTATTATCATAATTACTTGTTTAGAAATTTGCTTTTAGCTTACGATCCGATTCACTACACAAATCCCTGCGAACGATCCCGACTTACCATCAAAATCTTGCTACACCGGACGAGTGCACTTGCTCGTATGTGTTGTTTCTAGATTTGGTAATTCAACCTTTTATAAATTTAAAACTTGCACGTATTACGACACATCAAGTTTTTGGCGCCGTTGCCGGGGATTTTGATTGTGTTTCCGTAAGTTTTAGTCCATTTCTCACCAAGTTAGTTTTCAAAAAAAAAGTTTTCCGAGCTGCCCAGCCGATCAGAATTTCATCCATCCGATCGGTTTTCTTCATTTTAAGTTTTACTGAGAAAACCATCCGATCGGTAGTTCACCCATCCGATCGGTTTTCTTTCAAAAATCATTTACCGAGAGTTCTATCCGATCGGTAGTGTCATCTAACCGATCGGTTGCTCAGTTCTGACGTGCAAATTATTTTCTTTCTTTGCTCGTGTGTTTAGACATTACCTCGATTCTCTTGGGAATTGTATGAACACTAGATCAACCGGAAGAGAACCAATTCCACCTCTTTTCGATCCCGAAAGTTTGATTCGAACAAGAAGAAGAAGAAGAATACCCTTTGTTCCATTAACCAACCGTGTGCCAAGAGTACCAAACCCACCGTTTGATAACCTTTTTGAAGCTAAAGTCGTTTATAACCCATTCACTGATCAACCTTTTCCCATGGCTGACGATCAACCCATGTGGGAAGCCAACCGAGCCGTAGCACCCACTCCTGGAGCTGCTATTGTTGCTGTCAACCTAGGTGACAATTTCACCGTGAAAGGTCACCATCTTTCTATGATCAAAGACCGTCAATTCGATGGCCGTTCGAGGGCCGATCCTCACAAACACATTGCCGAATTCATTGAAATTTGTGGCATGTTCCGATACGGTGATACCAATGTGGATGCCATAAAACTCAAACTCTTTCCATCATCACTTGCTGGAGATGCAAAAGTATGGTATAACGAATTAACACCAGGAATCATCAATACTTGGGAGGAGATGAGGCAAGCTTTTGTAAGCCGATTCTTTCCACCTGCCATGTTTGACCGACTCATGGGAGAAATTCGTGCTTTCACACAAAACCCTAACGAATCACTCGTTGAAGCCTGGCTTCGTATGAAAGATTTACTTCGAAGTTGTCATGGACATGGTTTAGGACGAGGAACCATTATCCAAATTTTCTACCATGGACTTGATGAATCATCTCAAGGAATTCTTGATGCTGGAGGAATTTTTCTTTATAAAACTCCTAACCAGGCATACCAATTGCTTGAAGATCGAGTTCTTCTCAAACTCGATTGGTCAAAAGATGCCAAAACCAAACCCTTCAGAAAAACCGTTGCTTTTGCTGAAAGTTCCGATAACTCTAAACTCATGGAGAAAATGGAAACCTTGGTTTCCAAAATTGACTCGCAATACAAAGATCTTAAAGGAGAGATGAAAGAAATGCGAGATGGCTGTAACAACTGTGGAGGTAATCACCCATCTTCAGAATGTGATGATCAACCAATGGACCAACCCAAAGAAGGAGAAGCTAATTATGTCCAAGGAGGATACCGTGGAGGCGGATATCTCGGAAATTATTACGGACGAAACTCTGTTAGCTGGCAAGATCGCTAACAAAGGGATAACAACCGTGATTCTCAACCAAGAGTTGATAATCAAACTCCGCAAAACTCTGATAAGAAACCCGAAGAATCTGATTTTGAAAAGATGATGAGAGAATTCGTCACAGCTCAAAAATCAACAAACGAGTTCGTCAAGAACCAATTTTTCAATCTCAAAACCAAAGTTGAGCAAGGTCAGAAAAATCACCAAGCATCTATTCAAGATCTTGAAAACAAATTCGGTAGACTTTCTGATCAAATTTCTTCCCGACCATCAGGTTCGTTACCAAGTAATACCCAAACCAACCCTAAGCCAACATCATCGAATGATAAGACTTATCATCCACCACAGACTAGAAACGAGCATATCAATGCTGTGTTCACAAGAAGTGGCCTGTCTTATGATCCACCACCCAATCCAAAGGATACCACGATCATCAATGATGATAGTGAGGATGAAGATGAAGAATCCAAGAAGGAAAATACCCCAAAAACACCACCCAAACCCAAACCACAAGTTAAGGCATATACACCAAAAATTCCATATCCTCAGAGCCTTAAGAAAGAAAGAATGGAAGAACGTTATAAGAAGTTTGTTGAGATAATCAAAGAAGTTAGACTCAATGTACCCCTCATTGATGTTCTAGCTGGAATGCCCAATTATGGGAAATTTTTGAAAGAACTTCTTAATAACAAAAATAAGCTGGAACAAATATCCGCTACCTTTCTCAATGAAGAGTGCTCAGCCATTGTTCAAAACAAAATTCCACCGAAACTCAGAGATCCCGGAAGTTTTCTAATTCCATGCACGTTAGGAAACAACATCACATGTGATGCTTTAGCCGATTTAGGTGCAAGTATCAATTTGATGCCCTATTCGTTGTATTCTAAACTTTCCATTAGTATCTTGAAACTCACAAGAATCTGTATTCGATTAGCCAATCATTCCTACCAATATCCTGTTGGTATTGCTGAGAATATGCTTGTCCAAGTAGGTAAATTCATTTTTCCAGTGGATTTTGTGATCTTAGAAATGGAGGAAGATAGTAGAGTACCCCTTATTTTAGGAAGACCTTTTCTAAACACCGCTGATGCGATCATCAAAGTAAAAGGAAAAGAACTCAATCTTGGAGTTGGAGAAGATAGAATCACCTTTTTAATCGATAAAGCAATGCAATATCCACATTCCAGTGATGACACTTGTTTCAACATTGATATAATCGATGAAGTCACTGAGGAAGAATTGGATGCATTACTTGATGATTCTAACCCCTACATGACCACCTCAGAGAAAATTAGTGAAACAAATTTTGATAAAGAATTCGATGATTTTATGGAAGTAAAGATTGAAGAAGAAGAAGAAGTTGAAGAAGGAGAGATAATAGAAGAAGATTTTGAGGAAATCAGTTTTAATGATCAATTGAGGATCAAAACATCTCTTCAAGAACCACCAACTGATCTCGAGTTGAAACCACTTCCCAAAAATCTTGAATATGCTTACTTGGAAGACAATTCACTCCTTCCAGTAGTCATATCTTCGTTGCTCAATGATTATGAGACAGAATGTCTCATTTCTGTTCTAAAGAAGCATAAGGAAGCTTTTGCATGGAAAACCTCTGATATCCCAGGAATTAGTCCTGATTTTTGCAAGCACAAAATCAATTTTGAAGAAGATGCCAAACCAGTTGTAGAAAGACAACGTCGACTCAATCCCAACATAAAAGAAGTTGTTAAAAAAGAAATCATCAAACTTCTTGATGCTGGTATTATTTACCCAGTCGAGGATAGTCCTTGGGTGAGTCCAGTTCACTGTGTGCCAAAAAAAGGAGGAATGACTGTTGTGACCAACGAACGGAATGAATTAGTTCCTACTAGAACTGTCACGGGATGGCGAGTATGTATTGATTACAGAAAATTAAACAAAGCCACCAGAAAAGATCATTTTCCTTTACCTTTCATGGATCAAATGCTTGAGAGATTAGCAGGGAACAAGTACTTCTGTTTCCTTGATGGTTTTTTAGGATATTTTCAAATTCCTATTGATCCGGCTGATCAAGAAAAGACCACATTCACATGTCCCTTTGGAACGTATGCTTACCGGCGTATGCCTTTCGGATTATGTAATGCACCAGCTACTTTTCAAAGATGTATGATTGCAATATTTCAAGACATGCTTGAAACGTCTATGGAAGTTTTCATGGATGACTTTTCAGTATTTGGAAGCTCATTTGAAGCTTGTCTTTCTAATCTAGATAAAATGCTTGAAAGATGCAAAGCTGCACATCTTGTTCTCAATTGGGAGAAATGTCATTTCATGGTGACTGAAGGAATTGTGCTAGGACACAAAATTTCCAGTGCAGGATTAGAGGTTGATAAAGCAAAGGTCGATGTCATAAGCAAATTACCACCCCCAACAAACGTTAAAGCCGTTAGAAGTTTTCTAGGACATGCCGGTTTTTACCGCCTTTTATTAAGGATTTTTCCAAAATATCTCGTCCAATGACGAAACTTCTTGAAAAAGATTCTGTTTTCGACTTTAATGCAGATTGCATGAAGGCATTCGAAACATTGAAAACACAACTGACTAGTGCACCCATTATGGTTTCCCCTAATTGGTCACTACCATTCGAGCTCATGTGCGATGCAAGCGATTTTGCTGTTGGAGCTGTATTAGGACAACGAGAGGAAAAACATTTCCGTCCTATATATTTTGCCAGCAAAACACTCAACAATGCTCAACAAAATTATACGGTTACGGAGAAAGAATTGTTAGCCGTTGTTTTCGCTTTCGATAAATTCAAATCTTATCTTGTACTTTCAAAAACGATTGTTTTCACTGATCATTCAGCATTAAAATATCTGTTTGCGAAACAAGATGCCAAACCGCGTCTCATCTGATGGATTTTACTACTCCAGGAATTTGATATCGAAATCAAAGATAAGAAAGGAGCAGAAAATCTAGCTGCTGATCATTTGTCACGTTTAGGAAATCCGAATCTGGAAGAATTGAAAGAAGATGAAATTGATGATTATTTTCCTAAAGAAACTCTTATGGTTGTTGACACAGATGAGGAAGATGAAATTCCATGGTTTGCAGATTTTGCAAATTATCTCGTTGGAGGAATTTTAAAGAAAGGTTTAAATCATCAACAACGAAGTAAATTCTTTTCTGAACTAAAACACTACTATTGGGAAGAGCCATATCTTTTCAAGATGTGTCCCGACGGGATGATTAGAAGATGTGTTTATGGTTCTGAAACAAGAAGAATTCTTGATGAATGTCATCATGGCCCGACTGGGGGACATTATGGTCCTTCCACCACAGCTAAAAAAGTTTTTGATGCTGGATTCTATTGGCCGACTATTTTCAAAGAAGCTCACACTCTTGTTCAAAATTGTGATGCTTGCCAAAAATCCGGTAGTCTTTCTCGTAGAGATGAAATGCCACAAAATAGCATTCAAGTCTGCGAAATATTTGACATTTGGGGAATTGATTTCATGGGACCATTTCCTAAATCACACAAATACGAATATATTCTCGTTGCTATTGATTACGTTTCCAAATGGGCTGAAGCTGAAGCTCTACCCACAAATGATGCACGAGTAGTTGTTAATTTTCTCAAAAAGCTTTTCGCTCGTTATGGAATTCCTAAAGCTTTAATAAGTGATCGAGGAACCCATTTCTGTAACAAACAAATGGAGAAAATTATGAAACGATGTGGAGTTCATCATCGTTTAGCCACAGCTTATCATCCACAGACCAGTGGTCAAGTCGAAAATACCAACAGAGCCTTAAAAAGGATACTCGAAAAAACGGTCAAAGACAATCCCGCCGTTTGGTCGAGAAAATTAGATGATGCTCTGTGGGCATTTCGTACGGCTTACAAAACACCAATTGGTACAACACCATACAGACTTTTGTATGGAAAAACATGTCATTTGCCGTTCGAAATTGAACATCGCGCTTACTGGGCACTAAGAAGCTGTAACCCTGATCTCAAAATAGCTGGAGAAAAGAGATTTTTGCAATTGCATGAACTCGATGAGCTAAGACTCCAAGCTTACGAGAACTCCAAGCTTTACAAAGCTAGAACCAAAGCGTATCATGACAGAAAGCTAAGAATCCGAAAAGAATTCAAAGCTGGAGACAAAGTTCTGCTTTTTAATATGAAATATAAGTTCAAAGCTCCCAAGCTAAAACCGAAATGGTTCGGTCCGTATATAGTGAAACATGGATTTCCATCTGGATATGTTGAATTACATGACAAACATGGTGGAAGTTTCATTGTTAATAGGCACCGAATTAAATTGTGCTATGACAAGGAGCAAATGAATGAAGTTTCTGTCAAAGAAATTCTGTCTAAATCAGAATATGAAGCTATAACATTCATGACACCTTTCCCGGCCGATTTCAAGAAGAATACCCCTTGGGCCGAAGAAACTGGTTATATCTATGATGTTCTTCCTAGACCATGGGAGAAAATTCAATTGGAAGACATAGATGAAACTGGAGAAGGAATAGTGATAGGAAATATGGTGTATGTTCCAAAATTCTCAAAGAAGAAATCAAAAATTGCACCAACATAAAGAAGAGAAGTTCGAGTCCGGCTGATGACTCGTTAATAAAACAAGCGCTTCTCGGGAGGCAACCCGTGTGTTTGCTGTTTTTAGTTTTTTTTAGTGATTAAACCCCAAAGTTTTTTCTAAACTCCTTAGTTAAACTTAAGTGTGGGGGTGTATCACTGACCTTTGAATAAAACGTAGAAATATTTCTCGTGTGTGTGTTTCTTTTGTTTTTAGATTACTGCAGGAGATGATTGCGAAGCTACGATACTTGGATCAAGAGTCAAATTGAGCAAGGAAAATGCGGTTTATTCTCTTATTTCCCGATTTCATTCTTTGAAATCGTTTATCACATTGAGGACAATGCTTAACTTAAGTGTGGGGGGGGGGTGAATAGGAAAATAAGAATAGATTGTAAGTTTCGATCCAAATTTTAAATTTTGTTTGCTCTTGTAATCTAGTCGTTTGTCATTTTTAAGATTTATATATGAAAATAACTGGATTTATCCACTGGTTAAGCCTGTAATTTTGAAAATTCGAGATGTGTCCCGATTAATATTGCAATCCATTCTGGGATCGATAACATTAGCTAGCACATATTATAGCCCTTTCCACTAAAATGTGAGGATTTGAGCCTGTTTCGTATATAGCATACATCTTTTATGCTTAGATCTTTTGCTATGAGTGTGCCGGTGATTTTATTTATTCTAGAACTTGTGCTTGGAAATCATTACGAGACCATTGTGAGATCACATTTCATTTGTGATATAAGTATATATGCATGATAAGAGGCAACCTTAGGAAATAAAACCAAATGGCCTTCCGTTTACATCTAATTGATATTAGCTAGCCGCATTGGTTAGTTAACCACTCGTATGGACCCATTTGTTAGTACTCATTTTTAGTACTAGATACCCCTAGTAACACCTTCTGAGCCTATCCTTTTCATTTTGTAAACCCCAGAAAAATACAAAAATATTTTACACCTTTTTAGCCTAGCCTTACCCTTAGTCAAGTCTTGGTTGGTTGCTAGTTATTTGGCAAGATGGATGTTATGTGGAAGTCATGAAGTTCGAAGGAAGTTGCAAACTCCAAAAGTGTTACCTATGAGAAGTCATCGCAACTATAAGATGACATGAGTTTATGTTAAAAAAAAAAAAAAAGAGTCATCGCAATTATAAGGTGACAAGAATAAGCCAATGGGCTAGTGAATAATGTACGAATCAAGGAAGTATGGAGTTTTTCACAAGATTGCATGATAATGGTTTGTAATAGCTAGCAACATTTGGTTAATAGACTTTGACTAGTTTTTATCATCAACCCTCTCTTAAACATATCCCATGCCTTATCCTTACCCTTTTGACTTTGTGAAATTATCAAGTGTATTGACATGTAGTGACCATCCAATTTCTTGAGGAATTGACTAACGTTGTTAGCGAGCTAGGGCGTGTTTTGGTGACCATCCGTTATGCAAGTAACGTTGTTAGCGAACCAAGGTACAACCTAGTGACCATCCGTTATTTGGTAAAGCAAGAATTCGTTGTTAGTGAGCTGTTATGTTTTGCATGAGATAGTTGCACATAAGTATAGTATAACCCCTAAGCCTTAAAACCGAATAAAGTCCTCTTTGACATGTGTACTTGGCGCTCACACCATTGGTTTAGTTTTGTTTCTTGTACAAGCTTATGGTAATATTTAGATCATGACTGTGCAATGAGTGTGATTTCTCTTATATACTCACCCAATCATACAAATGAGTGTTTTGAGTGAATTATATTTCATTTCCCTTTCGTGAGGTGTTTAGTAATGTGTATCATGCAAGAAAATCATTTGGGTATTGTCAAACATCTCGATGCTTCAACCATAAAAAGCTTAAAATGATGAATCTAACTTGTACTTGTACTTGGTAGATTTGCATCACATTTTTCTAATCATGTTCGTAGACCATGTGGATAATTGTTTTTATATCTAGATTTGCTTGAGGGTAAGCAAAGTTCAAGTGTGGGGGATTTGATAACGCTCAAATTATACATGTTTTTAGTAGCGTTATTTGTGTTTTTATATATGCTTTTTGGTTGTATTTATATGCTTTTGTTGCTTAATCGTACCAAAGTGTGTTTGCAAAGTAGATATAGCCAAAAACAGGAAAAAGGAAGAAAAAGATGCAAAAATGAGGAAGAAGGAAATATTTATGATTGCATGAAGATTCTTGTGACAAGTTCCGCACCAAAAGGTACTTTAAAGAGTAAAAGTTCAAATAGCCAAGTCAATAAGCCTAAAGATGAAAGAAAAGATCAAGTTTGGATGAAGAACCAAGAGCTATGAATGAGGAACAAGTCAAACGATAAAGTCCAAGAAAAGTCCCACCAGTGGTCACCATCCGATCAGTAGCCGCCCGCAACCGATTCGGATGGATGAAGGTATCGAAGACCAACCATCGGTTGGATGTAATACCGATCGGTTGGATGTCACTGACTTGCCAAAACTTCATCATTAAGTCTTGTGCTTAGTTCTATCCATTTCCAAGGCCTTCTAATGACAATTCTAGACCATTCTATCTGCTTGGAGGCCAAGGGAAGCATTAAAGACCTATGCTTGGAAAATAAGTATAAGTAGGAGTATTTGAGAAGTCTTGTGTGTGTTCACTTTAATTAATAAACTTCCCAATCATAAACCACTCATCAATTACTCTTAATTTCGTCCTTAGAAGTCCAGGAACAGTTGAAGAGTCGAATATTGGTTTCCAATCCTTTTGGTTATCATCATCTCATCATTTGTAATCTTATTTCAATCATTGTAAGACTTTCAATTATGGTTTTTGGTATTCAAAGTTATGAGTTTATGTTTATGTTTGCTATGAGTGGCTAGTGCCTTTATGCACTTGCTTAGATGGTGTGTATTACTTATTGATTGGCGAATGATTGTGATAGCATGTTTTAATTCAATTTCAAGTCGATTCTAAGAGCCAATTGTGATTAAGTTTCATAGTGACATTTGTTGGTCAAGTTTAACTAGTTGCTAGTAATTTTAAGGGTCGAAAGAACTATTGTTATTCAACTAATTATAATCATTTTTCTATGAATGATTGTTGTCATCCACTATTCTTGATTAAACAAAGAAAGTTAATCGTGATTGTAATGAAAATACTTTTGTTTATCAAAACGGATTGATTATAAACCATTTTAAGGGTCGAAAGATTAATAGTTTACATTCGGTTGTGAGCTTTTGTCTATAATCGGTTACCTTTTGTATTGACCATTTCTTAAGCTTGTTTGATAAAACAAAAGATTGTTTTTGTGTTTAAGGTACACCAACTTATGAACCTTAAATTGATCTTGAATTGATTGGTTAAACTTAATGCTTGTTTTTATAAACTAAGATCTTGACGAAGGTTTAATTTGTAGAATCAATAGATTAGTCACCAAACTAATTATCATAACCAACATGTTATCCAAAGTTATCACAATCATACTAGTCAATGGTAGTACAATAGTCTAAGCAAGTGTAGTTTTTATTAATTGAATTTTCGTATTATCATAATTACTTGTTTAGAAATATGCTTTTAGCTTACGATCCGATTCACTACACAAACCCTTCGAACGATCCCGACTTACCATCAAAATCTTGCTACACCGGACGAGTGCACTTGCTCGTATGTGTTGTTTCTAGATTTGGTAATTCAAACCTTTATAAATTTAAAACTTGCACGTATTATGACACATCAATAATTTCGATGGTGTTAATGGTTTTCTTACGATTAATACACCCAAATCGGCTTGGGAAAGTATGATGATCCCGGCGTGTGACATTGCTGAATTCATGTCTACAGACAATTCTTTATGTAGTACTGGTGATTGTCAAGACGATTTTTTTATTGTGCATATGAGATCTTCTGGTGGGATAACGATAAACGAACCTTGCGAGAGCTCTCGACATACTATGCTAGATTCCACGGAGATTACCAGAAAAGGGAAACAGATAGTAGATGGCGCACTACCATGTGCAACAACTGGTACTGCATAATTTTTCATTTAGTGATTTTAAGAACATTTTTTTACTGTATTTTCATTTGCAGGTGCATCTAATATGGGTGCATATGTTGGTACACCTTCGGAGATTCTTTAGACTCTTGCTACACGTTCGGAGACTATGCAGCCTTTTGGTAATATTTTCTGTCTCTGGGGTTATATTCTTTTTATATTTTGTTTGTTAATATACTATTATATGTTGTTTTCATTGTAGGTGATATGGGAGTAGGGAGTAGTCATGGTTTACGCGCAGATGCTTTTAATGGTCAGTTGTAATATTTTGTTTATAATATTACGTTAAATAAATCACCTGTTGATATGTCTAAGTTTTACTTTTTGTGTGTTATTCTTATCATAGGTGATGTTGGAGTAGGAAGTAGTAATGGTTTAGGCACGAATACTTTTAATGGTCAGTTGTAATGTTTTATTTATGTTTGATTCTTATGCTCCGTATACGTTTCAGTAATTCATTTCCTCTGTTTCCAACTATATAGATCCATTTTTTTTCCCTTTTTTCTTTTCGCCGCTGATCTTTTATCATTGTTTACACAGTTGGCCAGCGGCCTCTTCCTACTGTGTCCTGCAACAGTAGCCCGACTAATCTTATAACCAGTGCTAGAACGATAACGCCATGACAAAGGCAGATACCGAGAATGCCGCCTGCTAATAGGTAGGAGCAGACAAGTACTATCTCTCTCTTTTTTTCTTTTTTCTTTTTTTTTTTATAACCTCTTCTGTTTTGTGCCGTTAACTTCTATTTGGCTTTTTTTCCTTTTGTAGGATCACTGGATGAGAGACGGATTGGTAGGATGCCGCATGCTACTGGCTATCGACGTGCAGGTATGATTAGTTTTATGCTTCAGTATTTTCTAGGAATTCGCTTACTAATTTGAAGAGTATTTCCGTTATGCCATTAAATCAAATATCCTATAAATGTATTTCAGCCACTAGACATAACGCTATATACTGATACCTAATGTGTCTCATGATTTTGACGGCTGCTCTGTTTTATGTATTCATCTTCTACTTTATATTGCTATATTTTGTTGTTAGATTAAAACCTTTTTTTCTTTTTCTTTTTTTGGTATAGGCCCACCGGATACGTATATGTCTCTAGGGTCCTGTAACAGGATCTGTCAACATTGCAAGGCGTTGTTTTGGTATGAAGAAAGGCTGAAACACCAAAGTCCCATATTTCCAAGTTACAGCAGATGTTGCATGGGTGGTCAAGTAGTTCTACATCGCCAAACTGAATACCCTGCGTATATCAGGCAACTGTTAACGAATCACCATTTTATGGAAAATATCAGAGCTTATAACTCGATGTTTGCTATGACTTCGCTAGGGGCTCAGATTGATGATTCGGTTAATAGAGGTCGTGGCCCATACGTCTTCAAAATTTCGGGCCAGATTTATCATTGGATAGGTAGCCTTTGTCCAGCTCAGAATACTGATCCGCGCTTTCTCCAATTATACATCTATGACACATGAAACGAAGTGCAGAATCGGTTAAATCATTTTGATGATGGAAACCATGCCTTAAGAGCAGAAATTGTTGATGGTTTGATTCATATTTTGGATGAGCATAATCAATTGGTTCGTATATTCCGAACAGCAAGAGACTTACTAGCATCTCAGGAAGTCCCTGAATTCAAAATTCGGTTGTTTGCAGTCAAGGGTTCTCGCCAGCATGAGCTGCCATCTGGAGATTCTATTGGAGCTATTGTTTACGAAGGAGGTCCTGATACAGGATCAGAATACGATATTATCATTCAGAAACATGCAGGTGAACCGCAAAGAGTAAGCAAATTACACCCCTGCTATATGTCGTTTCAGTTTCCGTTGCTGTTTATTTTTGGAGAAGATGGATTCCACATTGGTTTACGTTTACGTAACCCAGTTACTCAGGCATTGCAAGAAAGTAAAAATATGTTTATGAAAATGTACTACGCATATCAATTGCACGATCGCTTTGAAGAGTATAATTTGTTGACAAGATCTGGAAGGCTGTTCCAACAATATGTTGTTACAGCGTATTGTAGTGTTGAGCAGTATCGGTTAGATTATATTCGCGCACACCAAAACGATATCAGAAACGATTATCTTCAAGGGATATAAGATGTGATTGCACGTGGTGATCAGAATGGTTCTAATGTGGGGATGCGCACGATTCTTCCAGCATCATTTGTTGGTAGCCCGCGATATATGTACAGCCATTATCTTGATGCACTTGCAATCTGCCGGGTGCATGGTAACCCTTCTTTCTTCATCACATTCACATGCAATGTTAAATGGCCAGAGATTATAGAATATATGGAGGATTTTCCAGACGTCTCAGTTGCCGATAAACCTGATGTTGTTGACCGCGTCTTCGAGCAGAAAATTCATAATCTGATTACATATGTTCGTGATAGCAGGCCATTTGGCACAGTTGCAGCAAGTAAGATACAGTCTCTATTAACATGTACTTATTCATAAATATTTAACGATATACCTGACTTGCTTTTTCCATTTAACTTTCCAGTTTTGTACACGGTCGAGTTTCAGAAGCGTGGTTTTCCGCACTGTCATTTGTTGCTCTAGATACGAGAATGCTCAAGGATACATACAAATGCAGATATCGATCGATATATTTCTGCAGAGTTACCTCCTAGGGACATTGATCCGGAAGGCTATCGAATTGTCAGTGAGTTTATGATGCATGGTCCGTGTGGTATAGCAAATAGATCAGCACCATGTATAAAGGAAACTGATGTATGTTCAAAAGGTTTTCCTAAACCATATGCTGATGCCACATCGATTGACAAACATGGTTACGTGCACTACCGGGGGCGGGCTTGGGGTGATGTACCTACTGTGCAAAATGTTGAACTAGATAATGGATATGTCGTACCGTATAATATGCTACTTCTTAGAACATTTTATGCGCACATCAATGTAGAATACTGTGAATGGACAATGCTCATCAAGTATTTATTCAAGTATATTTCAAAAGGGACAGATCGGATAGTGACACAAATAACAAGATCTATTGGAGACGCACCTTCTACTAGCCAGGCGCAGCCTATTAGAGTTGATGAAATAAGGAATTATCAGGATGCAAGATACGTGGGACCGCACGAAGCCTGTTGGCGGCTGCTCGGATTTGATATTCATTACAGGGATCCACCTGTACAAATACTGGCTGTCCATCTTGAGAATATGCAACGTGTCAGTTTCAGAACAACAGAAAGTTTAGCATCCGTTGCTGAAAATCCCAATAACAAAAAAAACCACACTTACACAATGGTTAGATTTTAATGCCAGGTCCACACTATGTCATCATCTCACACATCTAGATTTTCCAACAGAATTCGTTTGGCATAACAAGCAAAAGTTTTGGGCACCTAGACAAAACCTTAACAAGCCATCAATTGGTAGGTTAGCATATGTGCATCCCAGTGCTGGTGATCTGTTCTACCAAAGGCTTTTGTTGTGTCATCAAAAAGGATGTTTGTCGTTTCCTGCTATACGAACAGTCAAAGGTCGGCTTTATCCAACTAACAGGGCAGCATGTGAGGCTTTGGGTTTGTTAACAGGCGACGGAGAATGGTCACTTGCTCTTTCAGAAGCAGCCTTAACTGCTACAGCATCATAAATGCGACAGTTGTTCTGTCAGATTTTCCTCTTTTGTGAAGTCACCAGCCCAGTATCTCTTTGGGACCGACACTAGAGGCTTATGAGTGATGATATACCCAGAATGTTGTCCCAGCTTTTGCACATACCTGAAGTTAATCTAACTGATGAAGGAAGCCATTCTTAGGTTTCATGGGAAATCGGTTACAGAATTAGGTATGCGTCTCCCTAGCCGACGGCTGCTTCAGATCCTCCAAAACAGAAAATCATGGAAGAACGGAGCTATGATACAGAAACTATGGCCGCTGAAAGAGATCGACTGGTGCCAAATCTTAATACTCAGCAACGACAACTATTTAACTCTATTATTGAAGGAATCCAAAATAATAGACAGGTCTTATTTTTCGTATATGGTTACGGGGGCACTGGAAAGACTTTTGTATGGAAAAGTATCATATATACACTGAGAGCACAACGGAAGATAGTTCTTGCAGTCGCTTCTTCTGGAATTGCATCTCTCTTATTACCGTCGGGTCGTACTGCTCATTCAAGGTTTAAGCTGCCCCTAGACGTAACAGATGAAACCGTGTGCACTGTGAAAAAACACACTCAGCTGGCTAATCTATTGATACAGGCAGATCTCATAATTTGGGATGAGGCGTCGATGAATGACCGTAAATGTTTTGAGGCTCTTGACCGGACTTTGCGCGATCTACTTGATAGACCATCAGCTATCTTTGGCAACAAATCTGTCATTTTGGGAGGTGATTTCAGGCAAACATTACCAGTAAAAAAAAAAGGTACAAAACAACAAATCATTTCCTCATGTATCACTGAATCGTATATGTGGTAACATTTCAAAGTTCATTTGTTAACAGAAAACATGCTACTGACAAGGCTCCAGGCGTATTCTCAACAATTGCAAGATACTGCTACCTTTTCCAAATGGTTGGTCGACGTTGGAGATGGTTGTATTGGTGAGCCAGATGAATCAGATCCCGAAGATAGCTCATGGATCCATATACCTGAAATGTATTGCATTCCAGATACTGAAGACGCTAGAATGCAGCTCATACGGTTCATATATCCAGATAGCATACTTCAATCACCAACTGCTGAAACCCTGCAAGAAAGAGCAATCGTTTGTCCAAAAAATGAAACTGCCGATGCCATTAATTCAGATATCTTGCGAATGTTATCTGCTATAGCCCATATATATGCAAGCGATGACGAAGCTATACCACGTGGAAATGATGGCGGGGCAACAGAACCTTTATATCCAAAAGAGTACCTTAATACATTTTCATTTGCCGGAATTCCACCACATAAGATTGAATTGAAAAAAAGGCGCACCTGTGATGTTACTCAGAAACCTTAATTTGGCTGGCGGCTTATGTAATGGCACACGCATGATCGTCACACAGATGCTTACAAAGGTCATCGAAGTGAGAATTGTTACCGGCACTTGCATGTAACAGAAAGTATATCTTCCTCGGATTATGTTGTTTAATAAAGACGGGCACCTACCATTCTTATTTAAAAGGAAATAGTTTCCGATCAAAATATGTTATGCAATGACCATTAACAAGAGTCAGGGTCAGTCACTGAACAAGATAGGTGTCTACTTACCTGAACCTATATTCGGTCATGGCCAGTTACACGTAGCGCTTTCAAGAGCCACAGCTCCCGACGGGTTGAAAATTCTCATCAAACATCAGCCTAACAGACCACCGAATACAACAAAAAATATTGTCTACAGGGACTTTTTACAAAACATTCTCAGAAACCAGGTTTTGCTATCACCTATGTTCTTTGCTGTTTTCATGTTCGTGTTTAGTTATACGAGCCGAATGCAGTTGCAGAATCAAATCCTGCTACCATTTACTTTATATATGCCCTTAACATACATAATATATTCTTTCAATCCCTACGGATTATATCTCTTTTAGTTATATTTTTACAGATTTTGCCACTTACCGCTAAAGACCAGGTCAGTAAACCCATATAGGGTGTTACTTTCTTAGTTAAATTTCTGCACATTTTGTTATTTATAAGCAAAGGCGAAATTAGTGAACCCATATAGAGTCACTACTATGCGTCTACTGACAAAACATTGTCCACAGACTTTGCTGTACAGATTGTCTCTGTTTTAGTTATATATTTACAGATTTTGCAGCTTATCGCTATAGCCCAGGCCAGTAAACCCATATAGGGTGTTACATACTGCTTCAACCATTGTACACCGTCACTTTCTTTCTTAGATTTTTGCACATCTTTAGCGAGCTCACTGAACCCATATACAGACTTTGCTGTACATATTATCTCTGTTTTAGTTATTTATTTGCAGATTTTTCAGCTTATTGCTATAGCCCAGGTCAGTAAACCCATATAGGGTCTTACATACTGCATCAGCCATTTTACACTGTCACTTTTTTAGCAAGCTCACTGAACCCATATAGGGTCACGCACATTCTATGTTGGGAATTAAATATTCTGAAGTTAGAGTATTAGAATTTACTCTAAGTCGAAGGTACTGCTAGTTCATGATCAAGGTACTGCTAGTACATGAAGGTACTGCTAGAGCAAGAAGGTACTGCTAGTTCAAGTTGAAGGTACTGCTAGTTGTATAAGGTACTGCTGATCAGTGACTCATAGGATAAGATCAAGAAGATATTTATTGTATTTTGGTCAAACATATACGGTAGATAATATCTTACTCCATGTGCTTAGTTAACAAGTTGTGTACATAAATACATGTTGTATCTTATGTACTGACACCAATATGCATAAGTTAAACAAGTAAGTCGGTCAAGACTTTTAGCAAATTTGTAAAGATCTCTTGCAACTATAAAAGAGATCTTAGACTTGGATTTTAAAAACATAGACACACATGCATAACATAGACTCATAACTGTTAAGACATAGAACAAACACAAATCACAAGTTGTAACATAAGATTCAAAGTTTTGTAACCCTAGTGAAAAACTCAAGATCACTCGTATTATTTGGAATAATATTGAATCGTTTAGTGAAATACTTTCTTTGTTCATTGTCAAGTAACAAATATAATTCTTCCATTTCCATAACATACATAACCTTCTAAGTGTGGTTAAGTAAATTCCGCGTGCTTAATCATATTAAGTCAATATATCTTATACACAAAGACACAAGGTTTAACCACCTTAACCGTGTATCAAACAGAAGAGGACCTCCACAGTTGGTATCAGAGCTAGAGGTTGATATATTTGAATTAGAAGAAACAGAAATGGAAGCTCATGATGTTCAAACAAATGTTGCTGCAAAGTTGCCCATAATCAAACCCAATGAGTTTGAGTTATGGAGGATGAGAATTGAGCAATATTTCATGGTCCAAGATTATACTCTTTGGGATATAATTATATATGGTGATTCCTTTTCACCAAGCTACTCAGAGGTTGTTCTAGAAGGTAAAACAAGTAGAAAAAGAAATACTGGACCAGTGTCAAATGAAGAGAAGATACTGAAGAGAAATGATCAGAAAGCAAGAAATTTGCTGCTTATGACCATTCCTGGTGAGCAGATGCTATCATTCAACAAGTATCTTGATGCAAAAACTCTTTTTGAAGAGATTTGTGCATATTTTGGTGGTAATGAAACTACCAAAAAGACACAGAAGACACTACTAAAGCAACAATTTGAAAACTTTACTGCTTTTAGTAATGAGTCTCTTGATAAGCTATTCTCAAGATTACATAAGCTTGTCAGTCAGTTAGCTGTGTTGGGTGTTGAGACAGAGAAGGAAGATCTCAACATGAAGTTTTTAAGAAGTCTACCTGATGAGTTCCATACTCATGTTATTGTCTGGATGAACAAACCAGACATTGAAACAATGAAGCTCAATGATTTGTACAACAACTTCAAAATTGTTGAACAAAGCCTTAGAAAGTCTGGAACTTATGGTACTAGTTCTGGAAACGTGGCACTCTTGTCAGTTCCTAGTATTAGTAAGAATGAAGAGGTAGATGAAGGTGAAAGTGCTCCTTCTACAAGTTCTCACAAGGATGTTGCTGGTCTTGGAGATTCAACATTCTATGCTTTCATTACCAGTCAATCTAATGGCTCTCCTCTCAACCATGAAGACCTTGAGCAGGTAGATGGTGATGATTTGGAAGCTATGGATATTAAATGGCAGGTTGCTTTGCTTAGCATGAGGGCTAAGAAGTATTGGCAAAGAACTGGGAAGCAGATTACCATAAATGGTAATGATACTGCTGGGTTTGATAAGAAGAAAGTAGAGTGTTTCAACTGTCATAGGTTAGGACACTTTGCTAAGGAGTGTAGAAGCCCAAGAAAGCAGGAGAACAGAAAAACATGGTATAAGCAAGATAGGAAAAAGGAAGTTACTGTTGAAGAGCCAAAGGCTATGTTGGCTATTGATGGTATTGGTTATGATTGGAGCTCTATGACTATTGAAGAGGATGCACCACCAAATGCTGCTCTTTTGGCCAATGAATTTGCTCTAATGGCTCATTCTGATTCAGAGGTAAACAATATTACATCTTGTACTGAATCATGTCCTAATCTTAAAGCTTATGAAGACCTTAATAAAAGATTTGAAGCTCATAAACAAGAGCTGCTTGATTCTTTGTTTAATTTGGCTAATCACAAAAGAGGTCTAGGTGTTTTAGAAAAACAAGTTTTACATTTTAAAAATAATGAAATTCATTTTGCTGATGACATCAATATACTAAAAAATGACATTAAGATCAGAGATGAGTGTATTGTTGAGTTGAATGAATCATTAGCTAAACATAAGAATGAAAGAGAAAATGTAAAGGTTTCTGTGGATGTATTAGCACATTCCTCAGAAGGATTCAATAGACTTTGGGAAGCCCAAGTTATTGATAAAGTTAATTCTGGTGTTGGATTTAAGTCTGTACCCCCACCATACAGAGGTGTTCATTCACCTCCAGGTATTGATTTAGCACACACAGGGTTACCTGAGTTTCAAGAACCAATCATGGAATATGGTTCTAAGGTCACTAAATCTCCAAAGATAGAGAAGGTAAGTAAAAGTTTAGATAAAACTTTATCTTATCAGGACAAGGTGTCCTTTGTTAAGAAAGGAGATGCTATAGTTGTTGAAGATTGTACAACTGATAGTGATAGTGAAGAACAACAGGTTATGTCTAAACCTGTATTGGTTAAGAAAGTAGGAACAAGTCTTCCTAAGATAGTCAATCACAACACTAACAGGCCTAAGTCAAATGTTAAGACAGTTAGGAAACCAGTTAGATATTGTGAACAATATAGAACTACAAACAAGCCCAGAGGTAACCAAAGGAATTAGAACAACCTCAAGTCTAACCAATTAGGTGATGACTTTGCATTTTACAATAAAGCTTGTTATACATGTGGTAGTTTTGACCATCTTGCAGCTTTCTGCAACCAAAGGGTAACTGGGTATGAAAACAATAGGGTGAACTACAAAAGGCAAACTTCTCAAACTCTTTTTCACTCTAATACTCATAGAATTAAACCCAGAACAGTCTCAAACAAGTCTGGACCCAAAGGTCCTGTTAGACAAAAAGGTCCTGTTAACAAGGTACTGCCAGAACAAATTAAAGGTACTGGTAAATATAAAGGTACTGTTAGACCTTTGATGACTGTTGATGCGCGTGATGTGTCGTTGCGGTTTAGCAGTTTTAATGCCTACTCAAGTTTTAAATTTATATTTAGCCGACTTATCAATAACACACACACTTAACGAGCAGTGTACCCGGTCAGTATGAAGATAATGGTAAGTAGAGTGTCGATCACTAAGAGTGGAACGTATTATCTCGTTATTCTAATCAGTATTTTAATATCCTAACGCAAGGGGGTTTCAGCCTGAGAGACTGGCACAGTTTTGTTTGCAATTAAATAATAAAATAAACAAATAGGCACGAATCAGCAAGTAGCACACACGTACACAGATAGATACTAGAGACAATAAGAGGGCTGTCCTTATGATTAAGTAGTTTGTCACTTGTTTTATTGATAGCTTTATATGAAGTGTATGTAATTAACCCTTTCTCGTTGGTCCTATTCTTATCGGCGAGTAAACCCTTAATGACGACTTATGTCTAAAAGTTATTCCTAAGTGATCAATTTAGAAACAACCGTGGGAGCCACACCTTGTCCCGCAGTCGGGTGCCCGCAAGCCACTAATAAACACAGAGGTGGTCAATGCACTAATAAGTAGTAACCAAAGACATCAACATATAAACTTTAATTGATGGGAAAGCAAGTATTAAAGGGAGTGCAATCTTTCCGTTGTCACATTACACAAGCCACCAATCCTGATGAATTAAAGTTTGCTAAAACAATAAAACAAAACTACTTAATGAATTAAATACATGCAGCACCTTCTTACAGCTCTTGTATCTTAGATTTGGGTGTGTCTTGTGCTGCCTTCTTGACTGAATTCGTCCTTCTCTTCTGTTCGGTCTTTAGGTTTTCGAACTTCCGAATCTCTTTAATGCGTCTGGTCTACGGGGTATTTATAGTTTGTGTCTGAGGGAAGATGCGGCGCATCTACTTAAGTAGATGCGGCGCATGTACTTAACTTCGCGTGGGGTCCAAGATTATAATATTCAGGAATATTCGTACACCGCCAGAAGATGCGGCGTAACTCTTTATTAGATGCGGCGCATGTCCTCTTGTATCTTGGATCGTATCTGGTGATATCTTGATAGAGATGCGGCGCATGTTGATAGTGAGATGCGGCGCATCTGGAGCAGATCAGTCTTGATCTTCTTCATTTCAGTAGACTCTTCACTTTATGCACGTTTTGCTCCATTATTAGTCCAAAATCGCCAAGTTTCACCAAATGCTTGTTTTTACCTGAGAATTACAAAAGTAAACGATTAAGTATCAATCCTCATACATAATATAGTAAAACAAGTCAAATTAATAGGATAAATGATAGTAATAAAATGTACTTATTTGAGTTCATCAAATATCCCCCCACTTGAACTTTACTTGTCCCCAAGTAAACCTTAGATTAAATCTCATGAAAATGTATCCTAAAAGATGTTAGGATTTATTTTTATATTTAAGCATGTATTCGTTTATTTCGTAATCACACAACTAAACACTTAACGAATTAGAAGTAAAATAAAATAAGTCGATAAAAGCAAATCTAATCGTTTAACTGTCCAGTCGCGACGAATATTCTATCATAAGCTTGGCAAGTATACACATCTCCACCACTAAAGCTAAGGAATAACAAGTCTAAAGCGGTAAAAAGGGTTTTTAGGCTTAAGGGTTAATTATTCTCTTTTCTATCGATCTCAAATTCCAGAAAAGGCGACAAAATCACAAATACATGATCGAATCCACGAACACGATACTTGCAATTGCTCAAATCCTTAACTCGAATAGGCTAAAGATAGGTCCAAACTTCACCAATAATAATATATCAAAAAGGGCGACAAAATCATAAATACATAGCCGAATCCACGACTACGATACTTAAGATTGCTCAAATCCCTAATCTCAATAAATCAAAGGTTCGGTTGGATAAAGAACAATACAGGGTATGGATAACATTTGGGATATAAATTGGTGTAAAAATAAAAATAAAAATAAACAAAACAAATAAATTAAAATCCTAAGTGTGGTTAATCACTATCCCAACCATCCCATGAATAAGACTCATATCATTGAATAACTCACGCTTTAACACTTGAAACACACGCTTTAGGTAGACACGAATTATACTCAACAAAATCTTAATCAAAGAATAAACCTTAATTGGCATTCCCATAACTGCCAATTCCCATTCAATCCATAGATATAATACAACAAATAGTGGTGATATCGACCACTTACATAACTCTACATCGTTGGCTTAAAATAAACATCCAACTCTTTTTTTTTTTTTTTTTTTTTTTTTTTTTTTTTGAAACATAAACATAGATGTGTAAAATTTCACCACATCACTACAACTTTCTTTCCGGATAATTTTTATTCATACTTTTCATACTTTCAGAAATAACGCTAATAGTGAAAGTAGTAAACACACGAAAAATAAACTCAAAAATATACAATATTTACTTTCACTCCAATTTGCATTGTGCAATTTCCCGACCTAACCATATATAATGAATTACGCACGCGAACACAGGTAATGTAAGGAAACACACTCTGCCTATAGCAATTAACCAACCACGGATTCTAATCTACAGGGTAGGCTAAGGTGTAAGGGTGTAACGAAACATTTTAAACATAGGTGTAAGAAACGAAAGGAATGGCTCTGAGGGTTTTTCTAGGGGTATCTTACTCTTAAAATGAGAGTAACAAAAGGGTTTATACGGGGGTTAACTAACCAGTGTAGTTAGTTAATAACACATAACATATAAAGGCTATTTGGTGTAATCCTAGAAATTTTACCAATTTAGACAAGTCATTCCAATTATATAAATAATACTCATTATGGTGGTCTCGAATAGTATACAAGCCAAGTTCTAAAGTTTACAAGTCACCGGCACACTCATAGATTTGTGAATTTTGTAAAAATCACAATTTTTGAAAATAACGTCATGTGTGCAGTTATGCAACTTAGATCTTAAACAAAAACATGCTAAAAAAATTTTTAAGTTTGATATATTAAGCACATTTTAAGCATAATTTTTGAAAAAGTTTAGGACAAGTAAGTGTTAAGTGTTCTAATTCTCCTATCCCCCCACTTAAGTTAAACAACGTCCTCGTTGTTTGTATAAAAGGTTAAAAACTGGAAATAAAAGAATTAGAACGGAAAAACTCCCCTGAGATTTGCTCGGTATGATCCTCCATTTGTATATGAGCAAAAATCAACTTCTTGTGGATTAGAACGTTAAAGCTTCATACTTGATTTATCCACAGGAAATCCAGGAAACTATAATACCACCAACACTTTTAAAACACACCTAAGATAAGAAAGGTTCAACTTGCATAATACATTAGTAGTTAGGTAAAATAAAACTTAAAAAAAAAAATCAAAACTGAAAATCATCAGGTCAGTCGATGCGCCGTATCTTATTGAAGAAGATACGCCGTATCGAGCCTGGAATAAATACAGATCAGAATAAAGATGCGCCGCATCCTTAACCAGGGATGCGCCGCATTAAAATAAACTGATAAATAGTTTTAAAGTCGAAAAATAAAAAATGCAGAAAAATAAAATAAGATATGACCATTGCAGAGGATGCGTCGCATCTCAGGACTGAGATGCGCCGTATCTTCGTGCGGCCTGGACTGACTCGACTCAGAAAACAGAATAATAAAAGATAAATCCGGGTTGTCTCCCGGTAAGCACTTGTCTTTATTCCAGAGTCTTCAAGTTAGACTCATGTTCAGCACTTTAGTTGGTCCTTGTCACGGTCCATCCTTCTTCCTTCATCCGAAAGATTTTCCCGTATATCTCTGCGACGTTTTCCTCCGTTTGACTTAATCTAATATAACTTTTGGTCATCACAGCAGTATATTCTTCATCAGGACCCAAAGAATATTTGATGATTTTAAATTTTTCGGAAATAATCATGGGTGGCTCATTGTATGGAATCCCAAGTAGTTGACACTTTCTTTTGGTGAACTCTTCTTCGTCCTTGTCAACAAACTTAAAATAAGGATCCTTAATCAAATAGTCATCTAGTTCCTCAATCAACGACTCATTATTATTATCATCTTGAATCGCCTCCCATTCTCTTTCCAAATCATATTGTAACCGTCGACTAAGCTTTGTGAAATCATCAAACTGTTTATGCACCCATTCCCAGAAAGTAGTATCCGATGTCCCCTTAAGTCCTTTCAAGCGTTCAATCCTGCCCTTTTCTTGTAAAGCCTCCGATTTTCGTGGGCAGTCTTCAACATTATCGTACCACTCATAATCTTCAAAGGTTACATCCTTTCCAACTCTTTTCATCCCAATTATACTTCCCCCATTACAGGTTCCGTCACTTTTATAATCACAGGTTGGCCAAACACTACTCCCGTCTTTGAAAACGAAGGGTGTACAGGTATGATTAATGTGCTCAAATTCCCATGGTTTATCCCAAACCCATGGTACTTGGTCATTCCATTCATAGTACCAGGTGTTTTTGAA
The DNA here is from genome assembly GCA_021014915.2 of Artemisia tridentata subsp. tridentata. NCBI lineage: Eukaryota > Viridiplantae > Streptophyta > Magnoliopsida > Asterales > Asteraceae > Artemisia > Artemisia tridentata. The sequence continues at coordinate 54,378,667 of CP139508.1, forward strand.
ATCGTCATAAGTCTTAAATCCTGGTAGATCTCCAGTAAGCACATCATCGTTGACTTGAAGAAGGTAGTTAAATTCCTTGAACTGCTTGCACAAGGGTGTCTCATATTCTAACAAATCAATGTCAATTCTGAAAAGTTCTTCAATGCCCTCATTGATTGTTGAATCATGATGTGACAACCCATAATCGCTTTCTACTTCTTCGTCTTCTCCTCTCATCCAATATACCCATAATGCATCCTTAGTAGCTCGATCCATGCTCTTATGGTTATTAAACTTACTAGCTAACCATTCTGAAAAATCAACATCGTTAGGGTCATGGTTAACGTCAAAGCAAACCTTTCCAATCATATTCTTTTTATCTCCATGAACTCGTTAAATTGCTTCTTAAAACTCCGAGTCAACCATGAAGTCATAATCTCCTTGACTTCGTTTGCAGGGGCAAATTCCGGACTACCATATTTGAGTTCTAACCAATCATTGAGGGAGAGGTCTATCAATCTTACTATCCTGCCATGAAATAGTAATTCCGCCAAAGCATAATTCATGTCATTATCCTGATAGTTCTCATCTAATCCCTTGTACCACTCGAAATAAGGCATGTAAGAGTTTTGGGTATTGTCTCCACTACAGTTGTTGTTGCTTGAGTCCATGTATGCAAGAGAGAATTTCCCATCATCCTCTTCGATAGTAGTCCAGTTCAATCCTTCTGCTTCAATCTTAGGCCATAAGAGCGACAATTCTTCTCCAGTGTACCTCACAAATACATCATAAGAGAATACCTCTTTGTCAATGTTGCATAAACGCATAAATTCCTTAAAAGCTGCTTCAAGAGGAGTCTCCCAAGAGAATAAATCTGCATCGATCATGAGTACATTGAATGAATCTGAAAACAAGCATTCCTTAGCAAGATATCCGTTAACTGACATGTCTTCCATAGCAAAATCTGTCATCCAAGGTAAAATCATCAGTAGGATTTGTTCGCTAGGAGAGAAATTAATGAATATAGAAACGGATATAAGAATAAAAATAGCTGATATCTGCAGACGATGCGCCGTATCCAAAGAGTTGGATACGCCGTATCTTAATACGTTAAAATTTAATCAGATTTTTATTCAGAAAATAGATACGCCGCTTAGAATTTATGAATGCGCCGTATCGAATTAATCAATCAAAAATCAATTTATCTAATTAAAATTAAATGCGTCGTATTAACGAAAGTTAATGCGCCGTATTTTCGTTACGTTTAAAAATAAAAGATTTTTTATTCAGTAAGATGCGCCGTATCGACGGAAATCGATACGCCGTATTTGTTTAATAATTCGCAAACTGTTTTTAATTAAAATAATAGATACGCCGTATCTGCGAAAGCAGATGCGTCGTATGGCGTTAACGTTTAGAAAAAATTTTTATCAAAACAGATACGCCGTATCTACAAAAGCAGATGCGTCGTATTACTTTATCGCTTAGAAAAATTTTCTTGTTAAAAACAGATACGCCGTATCTTGGGGAAAAGATGCGTCGTATCGAATTAATTAAACGCGTTGTATTAAAAAAAATTAAACGCAATACGCCGTATCTGAGAGATCAGATGCGCCGTATCGTTTGATTTAGCACAGTACAACGATAGCAGAACAGAAAAATACGAAAAATAAAAACAAAAAATAAAACACACGAAACAAAAATAAAACACACAAAAATAAAAACAAAAGCAAACAAATAACACACAATACAACAAATATGCAAAATAGTACAATGATGCAATTTAATCTAATAAAAAGAAAAACCTAATTAAAATACTAATCAAATTAACAGAAAATAACAATTCACTCCCCGGCAGCGGCGCCAAAAACTTGATGCGCGTGATGTGTCGTTGCGGTTTAGCAGTTTTAATGCCTACTCAAGTTTTAAATTTATATTTAGCCGACTTATCAATAACACACACACTTAACGAGCAGTGTACCCGGTCAGTATGAAGATAATGGTAAGTAGAGTGTCGATCACTAAGAGTGGAACGTATTATCTCGTTATTCTAATCAGTATTTTAATATCCTAACGCAAGGGGGTTTCAGCCTGAGAGACTGGCACAGTTTTGTTTGCAATTAAATAATAAAATAAACAAATAGGCACGAATCAGCAAGTAGCACACACGTACACAGATAGATACTAGAGACAATAAGAGGGCTGTCCTTATGATTAAGTAGTTTGTCACTTGTTTTATTGATAGCTTTATATGAAGTGTATGTAATTAACCCTTTCTCGTTGGTCCTATTCTTATCGGCGAGTAAACCCTTAATGACGACTTATGTCTAAAAGTTATTCCTAAGTGATCAATTTAGAAACAACCGTGGGAGCCACACCTTGTCCCGCAGTCGGGTGCCCGCAAGCCACTAATAAACACAGAGGTGGTCAATGCACTAATAAGTAGTAACCAAAGACATCAACATATAAACTTTAATTGATGGGAAAGCAAGTATTAAAGGGAGTGCAATCTTTCCGTTGTCACATTACACAAGCCACCAATCCTGATGAATTAAAGTTTGCTAAAACAATAAAACAAAACTACTTAATGAATTAAATACATGCAGCACCTTCTTACAGCTCTTGTATCTTAGATTTGGGTGTGTCTTGTGCTGCCTTCTTGACTGAATTCGTCCTTCTCTTCTGTTCGGTCTTTAGGTTTTCGAACTTCCGAATCTCTTTAATGCGTCTGGTCTACGGGGTATTTATAGTTTGTGTCTGAGGGAAGATGCGGCGCATCTACTTAAGTAGATGCGGCGCATGTACTTAACTTCGCGTGGGGTCCAAGATTATAATATACAGGAATATTCGTACACCGCCAGAAGATGCGGCGTAACTCTTTATTAGATGCGGCGCATGTCCTCTTGTATCTTGGATCGTATCTGGTGATATCTTGATAGAGATGCGGCGCATGTTGATAGTGAGATGCGGCGCATCTGGAGCAGATCAGTCTTGATCTTCTTCATTTCAGTAGACTCTTCACTTTATGCACGTTTTGCTCCATTATTAGTCCAAAATCGCCAAGTTTCACCAAATGCTTGTTTTTACCTGAGAATTACAAAAGTAAACGATTAAGTATCAATCCTCATACATAATATAGTAAAACAAGTCAAATTAATAGGATAAATGATAGTAATAAAATGTACTTATTTGAGTTCATCAACTGTTAACCCAAAATCAACAGCTAAGGATGCAAAAACAACTTTCAAACATGCATCTAAAACTGTTCTAAGGCCCATTCAATCAAAAGCAGTTGTCCACAAACAAATTTGGAGACCAAAGGGTGTGACTTCAAAGTTAGCAGACTCTGCTGAACATGTTACTCACTCTGCTGCTAAGGGTAATAGGGCAAATGCTGTTAAGGCCTCAGCATGTTGGATTCAAAAATCCAATGTTGCATCAACAGTCCTTAAAAGATTAAACTATATTGATGCAAGAGGCAGATTCAAGTCAGTAATGGCTTGGATCCCCAAAGAAAACTAACTTTCTTATTTGTGTGCAGGAACATTCTATTGATCATCAAGATCAAGGATACTCAGATAGTGGATGTTCCAATCACATGACAGGCAACATGTCTTATCTTTCAGATTTTCAAGAATTCAATGGAGGATATGTTACCTTTGGAGGTGGTTTTCGTGGCAAAATTTCTGGTAAAGGTACTATTAAAACCGGAAATTTAGATTTTGAAAATGTGTACTATGTACAAGAGTTAAAGTATAATCTTTTTAGTGTTTCACAAATGTGTGACAAAAAGAATAATGTCCTTTTTACTGACACTGAATGTCTTGTTCTATCTAAGGATTTTAAGATGCCTGATGAAAATCAAGTACTTCTTAGAATTCCTAGAAAGGCCAATATGTATAGTGTTGATATGAAGAACATCATTCCTAAAGAAGATTTAACTTGTCTTGTATCAAAGGCCACATTGGATGAATCAATGCTATGGCATAGAAGGCTTGGTCATATTAACTTCAAAACCATAAATAAAATTGTTAAGAATGGTTTGGTAAGAGGTTTACCTCACAAAAGATTTGAAAATGATCAAACATGCATTGCTTGTCTAAAAGGCAAACAACACAAAGCCACTTGTAAGCCCAAAATTTTTAACTCTATCAATCAGTCATTGTTTATGCTGCATATGGACTTATTTGGACCAGTTTCAGTAAGAAGTATACAACATAAAAAATATTGTCTTGTTATAACTGATGACTATAGCAGATTTACATGGGTTTTCTTTTTAGCCACTAAGGATGAGACATCAAGCATTCTTAAGGAATTCATTACACTGATAGAAAACCAAGTAAGCAAGAAAGTCAAAGTCATTAGGAGTGATAATGGGACAGAGTTTAGAAATAGAGTTATGGATGATTTCTGCAAAGAAAAAGGTATTAGGAGAGAATATAGTGTTGCTAGAACACCACAACAGAATGGAGTGGTTGAAAGAAAGAATAGAACACTAATTGAAGCTGCTAGAACAATGTTAGCTGATTCTAAGCTACCTATAATCTTTTGGGCAGAGGCAATTAACACTGCTTGCTATGTTCAAAATAGAGTTTTAGTTGTACAGCCTCACAATAAGACATCATATGAACTCTTTAATGGTAGAACTCCTGCAATAGGATTTCTTAGACCTTTTGGATGTCATGTGACAATTCTCAATACCTTAGACCATTTAGGAAAATTTGATGGTAAAGCAGATGAAGGTTTCTTAGTTGGATATTCTCTTGTTAGCAAAGCTTTTAGAGTTTACAACTTAAGAACTGAGAAAGTTCAAGAAGAACTACATGTGGAGTTTCAGGAAAACAAATCCAATGTAGTAGGTCAAGGACCAAAATGGATATTTGATCTTGATTATCTAACAAACTCTATGAATTATTTACCTGTTGTTGCAGAAACTAATAATTTTTCAGGTTCACAAGCAACAAATGAGGTGGAGTTAGATAAAGATCAATCTGATGTCATTATGCCATTGTGGTCAAGTTCCAGTGTGGATTTAGCTTCAAACAATGATGAATCTTCTTCTGGTAAAGCAAAAGAGGATGTTGAGGCTCAAAGAAAAGATGTTGGAACAGAGGAACAACTCAATATGTTGAATATTGAAAGTACTGCTGAGACAGAGCAAGGTACTGTTAGTACTTCTCAAGGTACTGGTAGTTCATTTGAAGGAACTGTTAGTTCAGTTGAAGGTCCTGCTGGTCCTTCACACTCAAAAGATGCAGAATTCCAAGAAGATGAAGTGGATTTGACTAATCTTTCATCATCTCATCATGTTCCTACTACACCACACACAAGAATTCACAAAGTTCATTCCCTAGATAATGTGATAGGAGATATACAATCTGGTGTGAAGACAAGAAGACAATTGGTCTCTTCAGACCAACAAGGGATTCTTGATGCCCTTTATGCTTCAAAACAACATGAACTTTCAAACTCATGTTTATTTGTATGTTTTCTCTCTCAAAAGGAACCAAAGAATATTCTTACAGCCCTAGATGATTCAAGCTGGGTAGAGGCTATGCAAGAAGAGCTTCTTCAGTTCAAGATTCAAAAGGTTTGGGTGCTAGCTGATTTACCTACAGGTGAGAAGCTAATTGGCACTAGATGGGTTTTTAAGAACAAAAGGGATGACAGAGGAATTGTGATCAAGAATAAGGCTAGACTAGTAGCACAAGGGTACACACAAGAAGAAGGAATAGATTATGATGAAGTTTATGCTCCAGTAGCAAGGATTGAGGCAATTAGGCTGTTTCTAGCTTATGCTTCATTTTTAGGCTTCACAGTCTACCAAATGGATGTCAAAAGCGCATTTTTATATGGTGAAATTGAAAGAGAGGTGTATGTTTCACAACCTCCTGGCTTCATTGATCCATTACATCCAAACAAAGTGTACAGAGTAGTGAAAGCTCTCTATGGCCTTCATCAGGCACCAAGAGCTTGGTATGCAACACTTGCTTCCTACTTATTAGAAAATGGATTTCAAAGAGGAAAGATTGATCAGACACTTTTCATCAAACAGCACAAGAAGGATCTTCTGTTAGTGCAGGTGTATGTGGATGACATTATCTTTGGATCTACAAGGAAGGAAATGTGTTTAGAATTTGAGAAGCTTATGAAAGATAAGTTTCAGATGAGTTCTATGGGAGAACTTACATTCTTTTTGGGTTTGCAAGTTAAGCAATCATCTGAAGGCATATTTATTAGTCAAGACAAATATGTTGCAGAGATACTTAGAAAATTTCAATTTGCTGATTCAAAAATAGCAAGCACACCAATGGACTCAGAGAAGCACCTTCTGAAAGATGAAGATGGAGAAAATGTAGATGTACACAATTACAGATCTATGATAGGCTCTTTGATGTATCTTACATCATCTAGACCTGATATCATGTTTTCTGTTTGTGTCTGTGCAAGATTTCAAGTTACTCCAAAGGTTTCTCATTTAACTGCAGTCAAGAGAATTTTTAGATATCTTAAAGGTCAACCAAGGTTGGGTATATGGTATTCTAGAGAATCTCCTTTTGATTTGGTAGCATATTCGGATAGTGATTATGCTGGTGCTAGCTTAGACAGAAAGTCAACAACTGGAGGATGTCAATTCCTTGGGTGTAGACTTGTCTCATGGCAGTGTAAGAAGCAAACAAGTGTGGCAAATTCAACAACTGAAGCTGAATATATAGCTGCTGCAAGTTGCTCTAGTCAAGTTCTATGGCTTCAAAACCAACTTCTTGATTATAGGTACAATTTCTTAAACACTGTTATTTATATTGATAATAGTAGTATAATTTGTATTATTAAAAATCCGGTACAACACTCTAAAACAAAACACATTGAAATTAGGCATCACTTTATAAGAGATTGCAATGAGAAAAGATTAATTCAAGTTCTTAAAATTGCTTCAGAGCATAATTTTGCAGATCTGTTAACTAAAGCTTTTGATGTTTCAAGGTTTCAGTACTTAATAGCAAGTATTGGAATGCTTAATCTTTAAATTTTCAATATGATGTGTTTTTGTACATAAATTTTTAAAAGTACTGCTGGATTTATAAGGTACTGCTATATCAAAATTTGAATTGTGTTATTCATACAGTTGGTTTTATGACTATTCTAATGCAAGACAAGTACTTTGTACATTGTTCTTTTGGTTTTAGACTAACTATTTCAGGTATGAATATGTAAACACAAAGGATATTTCAAGTGAAATGGGAACAGCAGAATGCTTATCAAATTGCTGACCATAGTAGATTTATGATGGACTGAGTTTAGGAATTAAACCTCCTTAAAACTTCTTTCTTGAAATCTAGTTATGATATTTCACAATTGAATTGATGACTTAGTTGATCAGATAGTAACTGATACAACTCACTTTCTATCATTTTATACTTTCAAGTATAATGAGTTAGTCTAAGGACATCTGATAGAAATAACAGCTAGTAAAAGTGAATCTAACACTTGTGTTGGAGGTAACAATTGCTATGAGCTGGAAACCCTGTCAAGAAAATCTTTTGAATAGATTTATCTTTTCACAGGCAGTTAGTGATAACTGAAATACATTGGTTCTCACACAACCAGAGGTTATTTTTAAACCGAAATTTTGATTAGGTGTCTGTTACACACTTGATTTCTTCAAAATGGTTGGAAGTAGTATGATTTTTCAATTCTCAAAATCATGAACATACTACTAAGTTAAATGATTTCTTAAAAGGATTTTCAAGGATTCAGAAAAACCATTCATTTATGGACTATGAATCAAAATGTTCACTGATTCACCTCTCATAGGAGTTAACACACCTAGAAGTGATGAGGACAGCAACTTAAACTCTTAAGGAATTGATGGCTTCATGTACAATATTGTCTGAAAATAAGTTCAAACTGATAGATCAGGTGATATGAAGAGAAGTTCTTTAGTACATAGTGAGATCTTCCAAACAAGGGGAGGAAACAAAAGTTATTTGCTTCAGGGGAGGTTATAATCTCAGAGAAGGAAATAATTTCCCAGAAAAGGAAGAATAAACCAATATATGGAAGGAGAAGACAAGAGCATACAAGATGATGATGTAGAGGTTGAAAATGATTAGAATAGATCAAATATCTAGAAGGGATGAAGCATTTCTAAAGGAGAAAGTTCTATCTAGATCAAACGAAGGAAAGTTTCAATTTCAGTTCATTATGTTTGTTTATCACTTGCAAAGGCATGCTGATAGATGATTTCACTTGTTGAAATCATTGCCTCTTACAATTCCTCCATCCAAGGAAATTGCACCATCTTTTGGTACAATGTTTTGAATTGCTGAAGTCAAAGAAGAACAAAGCAGATGAGTTCAGAATAGAAGAATAGTTCAGATTCATGAAGTGTTTGAAAGATCTTCACAAGTCCTCATTTAATTCAGAAAACATGTTTGAATTGATTCACATGTTTAGGGGAGGATTGTTGGGAATTAAATATTCTGAAGTTAGAGTATTAGAATTTACTCTAAGTCGAAGGTACTGCTAGTTCATGATCAAGGTACTGCTAGTACATGAAGGTACTGCTAGAGCAAGAAGGTACTGCTAGTTCAAGTTGAAGGTACTGCTAGTTGTATAAGGTACTGCTGATCAGTGACTCATAGGATAAGATCAAGAAGATATTTATTGTATTTTGGTCAAACATATACGGTAGATAATATCTTACTCCATGTGCTTAGTTAACAAGTTGTGTACATAAATACATGTTGTATCTTATGTACTGACACCAATATGCATAAGTTAAACAAGTAAGTCGGTCAAGACTTTTAGCAAATTTGTAAAGATCTCTTGCAACTATAAAAGAGATCTTAGACTTGGATTTTAAAAACATAGACACACATGCATAACATAGACTCATAACTGTTAAGACATAGAACAAACACAAATCACAAGTTGTAACATAAGATTCAAGGTTTTGTAACCCTAGTGAAAAACTCAAGATCACTCGTATTATTTGGAATAATATTGAATCGTTTAGTGAAATACTTTCTTTGTTCATTGTCAAGTAACAAATATAATTCTTCCATTTCCATAACATACATAACCTTCTAAGTGTGGTTAAGTAAATTCCGCGTGCTTAATCATATTAAGTCAATATATCTTATACACAAAGACACAAGGTTTAACCACCTTAACCGTGTATCAAACAGAAGAGGACCTCCACATTCTACTGCTATGCCTCTACTGACGAGACACTATCCACAGATTTTGCTACATTTGGTTCCACAGTAACATATGCTGCCCATTAGAGAAGAAAATAGACCTGTCCTTTTATTATGTTCTATGAATGGGTACCTTCAGAGACTTCTATGGCGCATACTTTTGAAAACTTAAAAAGAAGATTGCCGAGTACTTGACAGACTATATTCATTTAGAAGCCCCATATGGTATCCATACATGTTTCAATATAAGGTAAAATTATAGTAGGCTGGTGCCTGCTAAAATCAACTATAATCTGATGGTTATTTGTAAATGATATGTTACTTATTGTAGTCGTTTATATATAGTTTGATTTATCAATGCATTATTATGATACAGGAAAATGTCGCATGATACTACACTGGCAGCCATAGCAAAATCTGCAGGGAAAAAAACAGCGAAAAATCTTGAAATAGTAGGAGTTGCAAATCTAAAACCATCATACATAGGGAAAGGCATCCGTGTAAGAGTATATCGTAAATGGACCATTACATCCACTAGAGGAGCAAAGCAACCGATTCTCATTTTTATGTTACTTGACCAACAGGTGATATTAATCTATACAACCTCTTGCAATACACATTATATTATCTAATGTTAGTATCTTTATTATTCTGTGATGTTATAGGGCGGCGCGATACAAGCAAATGCAGAGGGCCGCGAACGGGCAAGATTTGATACCAGTCTACAGATAAATAACACGTATACAATCACTGGATTCGGATTACAAGACACAAAATGATATATGCAGACATTACCAAATCATTTCACTTTAATCCTAGGAAGGCTAACAGATGTCCAGCAATATATTGGAAATGGGTTCCCGCTACATCATTTCAACTTTGCATCATACGATGACGTGGCTCGACGTGTAGATAATAACACGACAATACTGACAGGTGCTTAGCCTTAACACTATCAATCTTTCATTGAACAATCTTATAGCCATACATTTTATCATTGCAGATTACATTGGATGTGTACTTACTCTTGGCAACATAAGAGAACCGAAAACGCCCAGTCAAAAGCAGGTTGTCTGGAGAGATATCATTATCCGTAACCTCGAGTAAGTTTTTAAACTTATTTCCAATGCTAGCCACATTGACCAGTAATTTAGTAATGCATCCATACATATGCAGAGGAGATACTGTCAGATTTACCCTTTGGAATAACAAAGCAAGAGAATTCGATACTGATGCCTACGAAAAAGAACCTAAACCAACTGTTATCGCAGTCAGCTCATGCTGGGTCAAAACATGTGGAGGTAAAACAGTTAGCTACTTACAAATTTAAGGTAACAGTTTCTAAAAAATATCTGATTAAACGCAGGGTTACAGCTTTCAAGCACACCTGCAACTTACTACTATTTTAACCCTCCTATTCCTGAAACTGATTACATTCTAAGCATGTAAGTTGCTCACACCATTTTTCCATACTATTTTATCATATATTTGTTTTTACTTACCATCAAATATTAAATCATTGAACTTACCATTAGGTATGACCAGCTGGTGCCGCCACCAGTAATACAGAATGTGCGTGCTTACCGATATGATAACATAGAAGATGAAAAGCAAAGAAACAAAGTCACAATAGACGAACTTCTGAGAGAAGATCCTAGAAACCAAACAGTTAGTATTTTTAACAAATAACAGTTGCAATGTCCTTTTTATTATTATTAGTTTCTGCCTTTAAATACAATTAACCTTTTTTCCCGAAACTGCCTTCTTCAGAATGTCAGGTTCACTGTTATTGCAACAGTTGTGGAGATCGTTACTGGCAGAGAATGGTACTTTCGCAGATGCCATGATTGTAGACGAAAGATCTTTCATAATCGGCCACATGTGCAGTGTGAAATACCGGATCCAGCCCAACCAAATGATTACAGGTATGGATATTTGCTACAAACCTTCAAAATGACTACTCAACACAAAACAAACACCGTTTACAAACATATCTATTGTGCATGCAGCTACTGCTTCAGGCTGTTCATATCAGATAATAGTGGAATGTTAACACTAACTTGCTTTAGCAACGAGGCACACTCAATGGTCAAAGAATGTAACAAAGTTATACTTGAAGAAGGTTAGACAGACCCATTTATGTTGCCGCCACATTTGACCGCCTTGGAAGGAACTGTGCATTTGTTTCAGCTCCATTACTCGACAGAATCTACGAAAGAAAATCCGATCTTTGTGCTTGATATAGTCATGCAAAGTGGCCAGCAGTTACTTTTGCCAGGTGAAGCTGTGCTTCCTGCTGATGAAAGACTCTTGCTCACAGGACCTGAATCAAGTACAGTAGTTGAAGAAGGTTGTAATTTCACCTGCTGTTGTAGCTTTGATATACTCAATCAATATTTTCTACGTAATAATTGACTGTCGTCTATCAGGTACTACTTCTGAACCTCCAGTTACTCCAGTTTCGGCTGAAGATTCACAAGCCTCTACTCCTATTACTGTAGAGCCTACCATTGATTTGCAGCATCAACCAGCAAAGACTGAAGCAACAAGAACTTCAGCTTGAAAACGCCTCTTTGTAAATCAAGTGCAGCAAGACGGAGCCAATTCAGCCAAAAAAACAAAACCAAAATATTCGCAAGTAATTTGAATGTTTAGAACAATGCTATCGTATGTAATATATAGTATCACAATAATCTTTATCATCTTTTAAATTTTGATCATGTAAATTATTATCCGCTATATTAATAGTTTATATTAAAACACAATCCAAACGACACCGTTTTACTTGCTTTTTTCCCGCCAAAAACACTGGACCAGCGCTTAGCCCACTTGGCCGGTTTTTGTGGCCTTTTTTTTAATTCTTAGGCCTGATTCATTTGAGGCGTTTTTTTATCCATATTGTTACCCCTGATTCATTTGATGCGTTATGTGATAAGCTTTGCTACACATTCCGAGAACAAACCCTAGATCTAAAACAGTGTGCGGCGCTAGATCTTAACGGCGGTCGACTCCCGTATCTTGGCGGGGTAGCCACGACGACTTTGTGGTTTCAGCCATGGCGAGGAGTTGCTGTCGTTTCTCAACATTTTCAGAACAAACCCTAGATCTAAAACAGTGTGCGAAGCTAAATCTTAACGGCGGTCGACTCCCGTATCTTGGCAGGGTAGCCACGACGAGTTTGTGGTTGCAGCCATGGCGGGGAGTTGCTGTCGTTTCGGCAACAACTTTTAGGTAAACGCCAATTGTTTGGTAGCTGTTACATTTCGTTTTACGAAAAATGAAGGTGCGGTGTTTCTATTTATTATGAATTTGAGTTCTGATATTGGTGTTGCTGAAAAAATTAGGGTTTTAATTAATTTGGGTTTTTGTTAGCTTTACATTTTGTGTTTTCATTAAATCTGAAACTGGGTTTTGATATTGGTGTTTGTTGATTGTGGTTGATAGTTGGACTTAGCTGTAATTAGCTTACTTTTGTGATAGACTGATTTGTATGTGATGTAGCTTACTTTTGTGATAGACTGATTTGTATGTGATGTAGGTTAGTTTTAATTAAAGGCCTACCTGGAGGTTAGTTTTGTCGATTATTAGCTTACTTTTGTGATACACTGATTTGTATGTGATGTAGGTGACTGAAGCACGTGATTAACTTTTCCGGCTTATTATGAGACTTATGGGCATATATAAGATTATCATATTGTAATAAACTTCTATAAGCCCACAAGTCTCATAATAAGCCGCAAATTTGAACCTTATGAAATATAATCCGAAACATAAATGACCTCACTTATGTTTTTTGCTTCCTGCATACAGCATATGCCGTTACATCAAGTTGCATACACCATATGCCGTTAAGCATGCTGTATGCAACTTGATGTAACAGGCCCAATGCGTCGCATTTATAAGTTTGACATTTTTTTTTTAATTAAAAAGCTTTGTACCATACTTAAGGATGCTACTGCTGATATGTTTGAAAATGATTCAGGGTCTACAGTTAAAAAGTCTGCAAGTGATCAGATTGATAGCTTTAAAGAAGATGAGGAATCATCAAGGAAACAGGAACCTGAATTAAAGCTTGCTGGGAGGAAAAAAATAGGTTAAGAAGTCTGTTGCGAGAAACAAAGATCAGTCGGGAAAAAAAAGATGAAGATCTTATGGAGCGTCATGATAAGATTGTAAGTGAGATTTCTTTAATAGTTCCTGCTACAGCACACAAAACTAAAAAATTGTATTTAATTTTGTTTCTTAAAAAAAGGAAGGTATAAAATTATTTTATGTAAAATCTAATCGTAAATTAGGGTTTTGTTATAATTTAGGGGTTTTGCTAATTTCAGGTTTATTTATAAATTTTACGTGTTTTGTAGGTTCTTTGTCTCTTGCCTTGCATTTACAGGCGTTTCATTGCCTGATGATTCAATCATGTTTGTTCTGCTGATGTTCGAATTCTGCCAACGGTTATTGGTATTTGCTTATTGCAGTTCCGTTAATTTTTTTTTATATATTTGTATGGTGTTAGACTGTTAGTTGTGATTGTAAACGTTTGCAGCCATCGCGGATGCACCCTTTTTTCGATTGTTTCCTGTCTCAGCTTCTTACATAATGATATTGAACACGGTTAATGTACTTGGATAAGGGGCTGTGATGAGCATGTACGGGTTAGATAAAACTGAGATGCTCCGTACCTTGGCGAGGCAATTTATTACTTTTGCAGCCATGGCGGATGTATCCTCTTTGTCGTATCCCTATCTGAGCCTCCTGTACAACCATATGGACACCTCTGCTGTAGTTGGTGGGGAAACAGAATGGGTCGTTCAGACTTTGAAGGTAGTGCCGGCCCAATGACCGGATGGCATAGTATAAACGGTAACTAAGCAACCGGCTCTGTTTTGCAGCCACCGTCAACTTCAGTTGTTTATGTGGCCCTTTCCCCATCTGCAGGTCTGTATTTGCAGCCATGTTATTAAGGCGGTGATGACTATTTTGTACAATTACATTATTTCGACGCGCGTTCATTGGCGGGGCAACTGAAACTGTAGTTGCAGCCATGGCGTGTCTTTAATGTTGATTATATATGTACATGTCTGACCCTTATTTTTTACTGGCCTGCTACATTTATTCAGCATATATAACATTATATATACATAGTAATTGATAAAGGTAACAACCTATGATGATTGCTATTAAGGCGATGATGATAACTTTGTAGTATAAGCAATTACTATGCAACAGGTTTTATTTTCTATTTAGTTGGCAGTTCGTAGTGGTTCTGTATTTGCAGACCTGAGTTTCGATCACATTTTTTTATATTTGTATGATGTTAGTTGCCATTGTAAGAGGCTGTGATGCATGTCAGTGGGTTCGATAAAATTGAGATGCTCCGCGTGTTGGCGAGGCAATGTATTACGTTTGCAGCCATCTTGGATGTGTCCTTTTTTTTCGATTGTTTCCCTGTGTAAACCTCTTATACAATGGTATTGATACTTTTTACAACATGAGTTGTTGATACTTACCACATGCTCTAATGATGCGTCCCTGCATTTTTTGATGCTGGATTTGCCTATAAACGCCGCACATGAGGTGTCGTCGTTTCACCTGCCATTCATGAACGAGAACCGGTTTGGCTTCCAGGTTTGTTTCATTTCTCTGCTATACCGCCCTTTGAATGGCTGATGATTTATTCATGTTTGTTTATAATTATAACATTTTTTATAATTATACCATTTAACAAGTTTTGTATTTTTTTTCTTTTGGGCTGAATACTTTTATAAATCTATTATATATTTGTAGGATGCGTTTTTGTAGTGCTATCTTCACATGATTGCCGCGTTCCGCGAACTCCCAACCTCATAGGCCTTTATTGCATAGGTAGTTCGAGGTAAATATATAAACTAACATTAATTTAGACTATATACGTAGAGGCAAGAGCTAATTACATATGTGTTAACTGCAGCTACATTACTATTGATGTTAACGAATTACATGGCAACCTGAGTTGTAAACTTTGTGAAGGTAATGTTAACAAAATCGACACTCGATCCTAGATATATACCATGTATAGTTTGTCACTTAAATTTCAATGCAAATTTATATAAACCTGTTGATTGTTCCTTATTTTTTTCTTTTCATTACGGAAAGTAATAACAATTGTCGTTGTTTATGAATAGGTATCATCAAACACACAAAGGCAATCAAAAATTGTCTACATCGCTTCTGTGGAGCCTGTATTGATAAGTCGTTCAATGATGGGTATGTCAATTTCATGTGTTGCTATAGTATTTATCCACCATTATCATGAACGATGGCTGCCACAGCTATTTGTAATTTGACAGCTCTAGATTATTGAAAATGGCCTATTGCCCTGTTTGTCAATTATGGACAAGTAAACAAAGTTTTCGATTTTAGCTTGAATTTGCAATTCTTCCGATCCTCATTTGGTTCTTTATGTATTGCAGCTTCCTGCTTTGGCCACCTATTTCCGTTTTTTATTAGCCTAGATGCTATGATTGAAGTCACACGCCTGCGCCTATTGATGAAACTTTAGACAACGGAAAAACTCACAGACCAGGTAACAGATTCTATGAATTTTATCCGATGTTCATTTTCTTAGTATATTTGGATATATTGTAATAAAATTTGCCCTATCTGTGTAGGTGCTTGACGAGATTGTTGTAATTGTGGTATCACAGGTGAGTTTTATATACTATTTCTATCTTACTTTGTAAAATAGATACTCACATAATGGGTACTGAAGTCAGACCGTTAATGGTTATAGCAACTGGTAACCATGTTATGAAAATTTACCTACTTAATTACTTGCCTTAGAATTTTACAATGTTCTTTTCTAAGCAATTTTACCGGAAGTTGAATTATGCAAAAAATAAGCTGTTAGTTTGTATATATCTGCAACACATTTACTATATAGAAAGAATAAGCTGTTAGTTTGTATGGTTTCATGTCTTTCAGTTTGATCTGATTTATTTTCACATTATCTGGCAGCTCTTGCAACATGGCATGGAACATGCCGAACATTCGTTCCTGCCTTAGTATACCTACACAATGACACGATTCAGGCACCTGCAACTGATGTGAATACATCTGATGATGCACTGACCACTATTATCGCAGCACTGATTATTCAGGTAAGTTTTTTTATATCAAGTATATGAAACTAAAATAGGCCAACTGTGAAACTAAAATAGGCCAACTGATTATTCAGGTAAGTTTTTTTATACCTGCAACTGATGGGAGATTGACAGGAAGACTGGACTTAAAGCTGCTACAAGGACTTATGAGCGAAATGAATTTGAATCGCAACTGTTCTTGAGCGAGGAGAGGTGAACCAACTGATACCCATAGTCTTTTTGTGGCCTGAGATAGGTGAGTTACTGACTTAGATGTTGTTTATAGAACAATACGGTTGACTGTACTGGAAACTGATGAGCACCAAATTCAAGGTTAATAACTGGATCATTTATATTCGTTGCAGATGGTGAGGACATTTTTATGGTCAATAACAGCTGCAGCAGAGTTATACCTGAATGTGTTACATATACCTCCACGGCCCAAGCTGCAGGCCCTTCATCTAATGAAAGTCGTCAAAGCTCTGTTGCACTAACAGAACCCTGCAATGTAAGTACATATTGAACTTTGCTTATACGAAAAAGAACCCGACAAAAATAAAACGCAGAGAAACCAACAAAGACAATAAACAGGCACGCCCGCAACGCGTCGTTGAAACATGAAGCTTGAAGATGGGGTTGTGGTGCATCCGAGAGAGACCCTCAACTTAAGGCTATAATACAATGGCTTGCCACCTCTCAGGTAAATGTTTTTTGAGTCTGTGCACTTTAATATGTGGCTTTTGTCTGCAATTGATATGCAAACTTTACTAATTCTCATTCTGTGTTCCAATAGACACGATCTTTTTATGAAAAGTAGTCTAAGGTTTTTGACTTGCATTTATGTTTTCATCTTTCAAGTGAAAAACAATTGGGATCATGAATTCTCTGTTTCCTTACACGTAATAAAAAAATGTGGAAGTTACATGTAGGTGCACTTAACCACTTTATAAAATAAAACATGTCGAGAATAGGCTTTGCTTAGTAATGCACATGATTTATATGTTCTGCTATTTCGCCTGCAGAACCACCAAACTACCATCATTGGTATTTATATAGTTACATTCAGCCAACCTTTGACTAAATTAGCAAAGCATTCGACCTTAGTATGACCAGCGCACCCATATACATTTCATTTATTATTACGACACAAAGAGGCAATATTCAAACAAATATGCATACAATGATTTTTTTTTTGGCCCATGATATAGATTTTGTTTCAACCTGTACACAAAATGACTCATTTTGTCCCTTGCCCATTTTGCAGATTGAACATTCGATGCAACCAAGATTCGCCGCGTTGGTGACTTCACAACATAAAGCATTGTAGAAACAACCACTGAAAAAAAATTGACGGAATAAACAGGCACGCCGGCAACGCGGCGACCATCGCCAATCTTGTAATATTAAATGTTTTGAACTGCTATCGGCTCTAAATACAAACAAAGTATCGCTGCAACCGCCGCAATGCGGCGTTTTGCAGCCGATCTCGTTTATAAAATGATAAAGCCCATAAAAAAAAATCCGGTTTTAGGCCCATGGATATATATCTATTTCAACGGGTCCGTTTAAACCCGCCCATATTCGTTCATAAATA
>CP139508.1:54396583-54569835 GCA_021014915.2 Artemisia tridentata subsp. tridentata
CTAAGTAAGTAATGTTTTTATTTGGCTAATGTATTTACCATTGACCAATATTGAGGGCCTGTTTGGTTTGTTGTCATGAATCACAATGTTATGATCCCACATTGGCCAAGTATGGGATTGGTTGATGGTTTATAAAGTCAAGGTGTCCCCTCCTCTTACAAGCTAGCTTTTTGAGTGAGTTCTACATTTGGATTTATGAACATCGACACGAGCCTAGTATGGGATAGGTTCGTATTAATTGGTATCGGAGCTAGCCCTACCTTTCGAGGTTCCAAAACTCGGAGTGGTGGCTTGGACCCGAAAGAAGGGTGCCAACCGTGACCAACATAGGCGTGACCAACGAGCTCGGAGTGGTGGCCTATGGAGTGGTGGCTTGGACCCTCAATGGGTATAGGGAATGGGTATCATCATACCACCCAAATTAATAGGATATGAGAAAACCTATACCCTTGGGTATCCTCATTCCATTGTGGTGGCCTCAATAACCAACCAAACAACATGAATGGGTATCAAAGTCATAGATTCATACCCATAACCCCAAACCAAACGGGCCCTGAAATGATGCAAGATGAACAAGGAAGGATACCAATACCATAAAGTGAGTTTACAAGTAATAACTTGTATCAAACAATTGATTTTTCTTTTCATAATCTTGATGCTCAATGAACAATTTCATGAGACAAGAGCATATAGTCACATTTCAATTTCACAAATGAGTACCAAATTTAAAAATATTCAAAGGCGTTTGGTTGGAGGGTTTAGCTACTAGGAATGGGAATGAAAATCAAATAACATGTTTGGTTGATGGGGGATAGGTTTCTGGAAACCCACAAACTATGGATTTGGCCATACCCCACTGAAATGGCAGGTTTAGTAACTTCCTTTATTTTCTTGATGTGTTACCTAAACCCAACTACAAACCAAACAATCTAATTGATATATCCATACCCATTGCTATCCATTTACACATTGTCATTTATCTCCACAAACCAAACAAAGGTTAAAAATAAACAATTTAAGATTCTAAAATCTATATCATATAAAAAAAATTATCTAAAGTCACGAGTCAAAAGAAAAATCATTGTTTGCTTTTAAAATTATTTATTCGTACAAGTCAGTTACATTGGAATACACAACAAAAAAAGACGAGCATTTTAATTAATGTTAAGGTTTGGGGAATGCGAATGCATATGGCAACACTGCTATTCTGACGCAAGATAAAATGAAGCCTCGTCATGTCACCTTACACAATTACACACATTTCACTTAATTATGTAAAAAGACAAATAAGCACAGTTGTTAACCTAAAAGGTCAGATCCCTTATTGAGTTAGATCATTTTGTTGTTGCTTTTTTATTTTTATAATGACCAAGTTAACGTCTAGCATGAGTTAGACACACTTGAGACAGAAGTTATACTCGGACGTACATATCTTTCAAGAAGTATTCGTATTGTAAAATAAAAATATTTATTCATTTTTAATACTTTAACACTAACCGTATATCTTCCTCAAAAAAAGTTTGAAAATGCATATTTTATGATCCATGTTTACGTCTGTCAGTGCTAGCATAGCACGTACGAAAAAAAAAATGTTAACTCAACTAGCTTAGGACTTTATGCTTTTAGCTCAAGCTTGATTCGCAACATGTTTAAAATAATTAAATTCAATACCATTTTCAAATATTATCTGTATACTGCGTGTAAAAAGAATGGACATTTGTTTAAAACTCGCCGTTCAAAAAAAACATTTGTTTAAAACTTATAAAACTTAAAAAATGAGTAACGTTGTTAGATTAAAATAATTCTACTTAAAAAAAGTTTATGCAAGGTGTGATTAAACACGTGTTAAGCTCGAAAGGTACCCCCGTTAGAACAGTCCCGTTGGAGATTTACCTATGTAGCCTTCTAGACGAAAACAAGAAAAGTGTAGCGCCAGGTTCATTTGTGACACATTGAGGCATATTTGAATATGATGGTAAACCAAAATATGAACCGGATATATCAGGGTCCAAAAGGGACAAGGGGTTAGAACCAGTTGTAGGCGTTCAATACATGAATAGAAGGTGGTGTTTCTTGAACCCGAAGGTCAAAGACTTAGAAGGGATAGCTAAGGAGATAGACTACGCCTGCAGCTTATCAGATTGTGCATCTTTAGGATACGGGTCATCATGTAACCATTTAAGTTTGTCGGGAAATGCTTCATATGCTTTTAACATGTATTATCAACTCTAGGCTCAAAATGCATGGGACCGTGATTCATTGCTTATGTACTATAGATGTGCGTCCTTAATCCTTTTCGTGGGTATCTGATTTTTTGTGTGGGTCCCTGATTCATTGCTTATGTATCTTTTGTGAAGGATTGTAGCCAATTGTCTACAAAAATTGTCAGTTCCTAGGGTGCAGATTAATATCATGGCAGTGTAAGAAGCAAACTGTGGTTGGCAATTCTACAACTGAAGCTGAATATGTGGCTACTGCTAGTTGCTGTAGACAAGTACTCTGGATTCAAAATCAAATGCTGGATTATGGGTATAATTTTATGCTCACCATGATTTATATTGACAATAACAGTACTATATGTGTTATTAAAAATCTTGTTTTACACTATAAAACAAAACACATAGAGATTAGACATCATTTTATAAGAGATTGCAATGATAAAAAGTTAATTCAAGTTGTTAAAATACACACAGAAAACAATTTTACAGATTTACTTACCAAAGCTCTTGATGTTGGAAGGTTTTAGTACTTGGTTACAACTATAGGAATGCTAAATCCTTAAAGTATTAATCTCTTTGTGTCTTTGTAATGTTTTGTAAAGGATTAGTACTGTTAGATGTGTCAATTTGTACTGCTAAGTATACCTAGTACTGTAAGTTATACTTAAGACTATTATGTTAATACTGTTAGTCATAATTAATACTGTTACGAAGAAAATGCTTTGGATTGTGTTTTCTTGGTTTTATACTAACATTTGCAGGATAAGCAAAGCAGTATGATTGGAATTGGTGCTGTGTGAGAAGCAAAAGTGGTGGATTGTTTGATGTTGTGTTGTTGCTTAATGATGGAGTAACTGATTTATGATAGAAAAGATTTAGGGATCACTTGACAAGGGTTAATGATTCTTTAAAATCTTTTTCTTGAAATCAACCTGTGAAAACGTAGAGGGTGGTGAATACGTTTTCGTTTTTAAATCTTAAAACTTGTTGTATCAAATTTCCAATTTGGCTTGTTCTAATATGAAAGATGTTTGTTGTAGTTTATGACTACCAAGTTGTCACACAAGTATTATCAAATAATCACAACACAAGCAATCACATAATGCAAACATAAAAGTAAAGAGATAAGTAAAAGAAAGCGCAAACCGAACACGATGATTTATAGTGGTTCGGTCACGGAGCTCCTCTCCGCCCTACTCCACTCCCCGAGTACCCAACTCGAGAGTTACTTCACTAGATCAACAAGCTCCCTTCTCGGCGGAGAAAACCTTACACACGTCGCTTACACTTTTTCCGGTACTAAGCTAAACATCGGGTTCTAGTTCGAGGTAGAACCAACCTAACGTCGCCTATACAATTTCCGACACTAAGCTAGATGTCGAGTTCTTTACAAGGGTACAACCACTCCCGTTGGTTCTTTGACAAGGGTACAACCACTCCCGCTATGTTTTATGGCCCAACATAGAAACCTTGTGTTTTATGGCACAAACACATAAACCACCTAATCTAGTATGGTGTGTTACAATGATGTTTACAATGATCAATGATGATCCATGACATAAGTGTATCATGGATATGAATGCCTACTCTATATGAACTTTCATTGATCGGAAGCCTTCAATGGATGAAGATCACAAGCTCCCTAAACTTGTTGTGATGGATCTTCATGTATGCAAGTGAGATCTACATGAACTTCTAGAATGAGAAGTCTTCAATCATTGAGGATGTCAAGTGACCTTGAATCTTCATATGTTGGAATGATTTGGTGGATGATGACTTCAAGATCTTGTAACCTTCATGGTGGATCAGGAAGTATGCTATGGATGATGACTCATGATCTTGAGCTTGCTTCACAGGATCATAACAAGTGTATGCTTACAACATAATGAAAGTTAGTAACATTATGATCATTATGTAATGGGTGATTAATGTATGAATCTACATGGTTTGCTACTGATCTAAGTGTGTGAAATGATGAAGGGAATGTGTGTTATAATGGCTTAAACAATGGGCTGCTATTTATAGCCAACAAGAATTTTACCCGGCGGATCCAAATAAAGGGATCCGTCTGGATCCTTCCTTTATACCATTTGGATCCGCCGGTGTCTGCCAGCTAATAGATTCTCAAATCTTTCCATATCTTACCATATCTTGCCATATCTTGCCATATCTTCAAAAGTCAACTTGTTAGCTTGAAGATCTAAACAAAATATCACAAAATCTTTCCAAGATTGTGTACATGATGCATGCCATGATGTCATCCTAATATTTGAAAAATAAAGTTTCTAATTTAGGAAATAAATGTGTATATGTTTGTAACATGTATCCTAGTGATCATGTAGCATGTATATACAAGCTTAGCTTAACTAATATATGTTAACCAATATGTATCATGTTAGTTTGACACCTAAAGTGTATTTATCCTATTAAACTTAGAAAACATGATGTACAAGTAAGAATACTTGTATATGCAAAATGTGAAATGAGGTTCTAAGTAGAATGGTAAGCCTTTTTAAAATACTTAATGACCTAGCCGTATTTTAAACATTCTAAATGGTTTGTTAAGGGTTTGATCATAATGCCACATAACAAACATGTACGAACCTGTGTTGTATCATACGAGGACTCGAGAGGTGTTGAATGTATGTTGAGACAAGATATGATTACAAGTAACTTGTACATTTTACGTTATGTATCAAGTTACATGTTTGTCATCTATCAAAACAAACGAGACTGCTTGCACTAATAATCTCCCTAACGAGGATGTTTGCACTAACAATCTCCCCCTTTTTGATGATGACAAAATATGTAAACGTGATAGAAAGTAAAATGTAAAAAGTTACTTGTGTCCGTAATTACTTACTTTCTTCTTGTGTCCGATTCTTCGTTTACACCTTTCTCCCCTTTCTCCTTGTGTCCGTAATTACTTACTTTCTCCGTTTACACCTTTCTCTCCCCTTTTTGTCAAAGCAAAAAGGGTGTGTCCTTGGAGTTAACTTCATTTCTCCCCAAAATGGAGAGCTTGCATCATCCCTAGTGAAGTTAATTATACTACTCAAATCTCCTATGGTTGTTGCGTCTCCTAGGTTGTAGGCTGATCCATGGATCAAATTAGGACTCTTATCCTACATCAAGGTTAGTGGTGTGCAACATAAAAAGAATATATATGAAAAATGCATGATGAATGAAATGCGCATAGCAAACGATATACGTGGGTAAGCTATGTTGGACTATGTTGACCTATCTCCTCCTTTTTGTCGAAACACAAAAGTGTGTCGAAGAATGAGAATTCTTAAGAATGCGAGCATGCTCCCCCTTGACTGTAGCTCCCCCTTAATCAATACTCCCCGTTGCTAGGGTACCAACGTATATGATGTAAGGATTATGAGTGCTACAAAACAAGGATTAGTACATGATATGCTCCCCCTTGATCAATACTCCCCGTTGCTAGGGTACCGACGTATATGATCCAAGGATGAAGAATCCTACAAAGTAAAGGTTAGTATAAAACGATATTTGTCCCTGGACAAGTATGTGATATACACCAATGCGTGTATATGATATAATGATGCATTCTAAAAATGTTTGACGAAGGCTCCCCTTTGCTTTAGGATGTCAAGATAAACCTATAAAACAAAAATTAGCACAATAGAGACTATGTCTTAAGACATATATGTCATATACGACCAATGTGTATAGACGATGCAATATGAATACTAGACTGATAATTCTCCTGATTTGAGGATGTCAGGAAGCACCTACAATAAAGACGAAAAATAATCGATGCAAATTTCATCTTTAGATAAGTATGCTATATACGATCGAGCGTGTATGTTGATGAACCTACAATGAAATGGTTAGTGCAATATATTTTATCTCAAAGAAAAATATGATGCAACATATCAATAATCTAATCACAATCAACTTAAGTCAGAGAACTATGATTATTTGGCAAACCATGTCATACCAATAGTGATACCGATTGTGATTATCTAGTAAACCATGTTATAAAGTGTGTAATCTTCTAATAAGAATTACAATCACAAGAATATAATATGATAAAATTCTACAAAACAATGCTTATGCGGAGGATATGAAGTGAAGTTAAAGTGAGTGATGCTAGTGTTGGTGTTAGTTTACTAGTGATAACTCAATTGATAACTAAAGGTTGATGCAAGTAGGTTTTTCGCTAATCCATGGGGTTGATGATTAGTGAAAGAGGTGATGGAAGGTGGTGGTTATAATCAATGCAATGAATTTAGAAACTCTAATGTATAGCAAATGCTATAAGAGTATTGGAGACGGTTATGGTTATGATATTATCATCTACCAAAGATGATGAATCGTGCCATAGTAAATGCTCGAATGGAAATAAGAGGAAGTGAAGACAATGATCACTTAGGAATGGAGATTCCATATGCAACAATTAGAAATACTAGATACCTATATGTGGATGAAAATGACATCATATGATGAGAGTGTTGGTTGGACCAACGTGTTGAGAATGATGGTTCTGTTTGCACTGACAATGACGTGCTTGATATGTATCAAGAATGAAAAGGATGAGATCCTATGATGGTGTTCTAGACAATAAAGTTGTGAAGGAAAATTCTAGACTCGGTTGTGAGAGGATGGTCTATTTTAAATGGTTAAAAACTAAACCTGGTACCCGCTGATTGGGTGGAACCAAATATTTGGTTCCATCCATCTTATCGAAGGGTTCCGTGGGACCAGAATTTATTTGGTCACGTTTTGTCATTTTTTGATCAAACGAAGGTTCATGCTAAGGTCTATTTACTTATAACTACTGATTTGGTTTCACTAATCCTAGTCAAAGTCTAAGGAGACTTAATGCTTCTCATTAAGAGGTTTGTCAAACACGTGATGTTGGGCTAATAAGGTTTGAATCACTTTGAGATTTTGTGAATTGATTTAACTAGGTGGTGTGAACCTATGAGTCGGTATTTTGAGGATGTAAGAAACATGAGTACACGTTCTTTAATGCGAAAAGACAATTATGTGAATGAATTTCTCTCCCCCTTAATCGGTGGACATTCAACATAATGTGTGATGTGAAGAATGATGATGCAGGTTAATGAAAGCAATGAGCTTGGTAATGTTTTTGCGGATGTTGGTTAGCATACAAAGAACTTCATCCTTGAAGTCACGTAGCTCTTCTCTATCAATGCGAGATGATCGCATGACGAGGTATGTGGTTTTCTCATGGGAGGTGTGTTGATATGACTAAAAGATGATGGAGATGTTGTTAGGAAAGCGGAAGCAACAATACGATTTGGAGAGAGGTATGTTGAAAGATACCCAAACACAAATTTCAAACCTCTAAAACTTAATCTTATTAGCTTTAAACACTATAAGTGAAAATATTCCATAAGCATATTACTAATCTAAGTAGCAATAAAGGAACAACAATTACGCAAGATATGCATAACAAAGAGAAATAACAAATAATTTGTTATGATAAAAGATGTAAATATCATAAGATAACATCTATAAACAAATAATCGACTACTAGACAAAAATTACCACATAGCATCAAGACAAATAATCATAGCATGACATTGTTTAAGATACTATATTGTGAAATTGTTTTGATGTTAGGCTTATAAACTTAAGCATACTAACCCATTAATTAACACAATGATCTATGTGATTAATTAGTAGAATAAACCTATTTCTAAATGTTTAACATACCGAAAACATTTTGACAAATTATAGGTGCACACATGGCAAGAAAATAGTTTGACAAAGTCACAAAAGAAGTGAGACGATAGGTTCATGCAAACAATTCTAACATTTTGGAAGCATGCATCATTTAGGCTATTCTACGGAAAGACTCAATGAATGTGAACTAAAGACAAGAGCTATCTAACACCATGTATTAAAAATGACATATCGTGAGTTAACAAAATACGTTAATCATGCGAAACAACATATAACGAAGGAATGAAAATATCCTATAAATCATGTTAACATGAAGCATATAAGCATGCAGACAAAACCTTTCTAAGGTTTACTCATTTGACTATCAATCAAATAATTATCATGATAACGTCAAGACATTAAACATATCGAACACATAACATGTAATCAACACACATATATATGTAATGCAAGTGATTTTACTAAGAAAAATCACATCTACTACTTGATTTATTATTATTCCTAAGACAAGATAATTCACCAATACATGACTTAATGATACTCAACTATTTCTATTAAAAACTAAGGTGATGAAGATGTCATGATATACACGGAAATTTAACAAATATGTGTCAACAAATTTTAATCTTTGTGTTTGGAATCTAAGGTTGAATGATCTAAAGGGTGACATCCTTTGAGTTGAGTTTAAGTATGAGTTATGCAATTGATTTGATCATCTAAGATCAAGATATGTGTTTGTGTGTGGTAATGGGATATGTTAAGAATGTTCTCAAGAAAGTTATTTGAAACAAGAATCTAAGTAAAGTTACCAACTTTAATAGATCTTGTGTGAGCGCAAGATTTGAGCAAGGCTTGGTTATGACGTATACTTGAAAGAAGATAGATACATACAATATCTTTCAACAAGTAAGATTATCATACTTATGAAAACAAGTATGACACGATGAGGGGGAAGCTCTAGTTCATACAACTCGCAGATGTTTGTTTAAGATCATTTACCTAATGAGGTGTAATGAAATCTCTTGTAACACAACCGTTGATGATAGGATATATATTATCCTTTTGACAAGATGAGAGCTAAACGCATGATTTCTTAGGCATAATATTTTTCGAAACATCATGATTTCTAAATGATGATATGAACTCAAAGGTTTGAATTGGATAGATCTATCCTGAATTTACTAGATGATGACAAGAGGAATTCACTTAAGTTTCTTATGTATACTTCTCAAGAGTCATTGTTACTTGGGGTGCATGAGATTGGATTCGCATTTTAACATATGTTTTTAAAATATTGATTTGAGACATAAGCGAAGTTTGGTGACAAAGTATTACTAAAACTTTTACTACTTGTGAAAGTGGTACTACTTAAACCTAGTGTAAATGAATGTGAGCTTCATGCTCATTTAATGTTGAAGGTTCTAATACTATAGGTGGTAAAGTATGATTGAATATGTTTAACGCATATTTGATTTGATACGAGTGTTTGGACAAAGGACTTTTTAAGCAATGCACTCAATGATGGTAAGAATTGAGGTGTTGTAGGGGTTTATTGTGCTATGGGTGTACTTAGGTTTCTTGGATGTTGAAGACAACAAGGATAGATACTAATTCTTATGGTTCACTAGTGGGTGACATGATTTGAGGTTTAGGGCCTGAGATAGATCACAGAGGTGAATGCGATGTGATGATGGTGAAAGTACAAGAGTACTTAGGTTACATGGATGTTGAAGATGACAAGAATAGATACTGATTCTTGTGGTTCACTAGTGGATGAAGTGCTTAGTTATGTTTGTGAAACCTAGGGGTTGAATGTGACGGGATGAAGAACAAATGTTCTAGTTATGATAGGATAAGTGTTTTAACATACGTTGTTAAAATACTTGGGATTTGATTGTTTCGGATATGATTTTTAATGACTACAATCGTAAGTCGGATATACTTGAATATTTCGGATGAAATACTTAAGTTGTCAATCCTACTTTGAGAAAAGGATGACAAGTCTTGATAATTACATCTATAACTTAAGTGTAAGTTATGACTCGATGTAAATTCCTATCGTCTTGATGAATGACATGTTAACGAAGTGGGGCAGCATACGTGAATACAAGAAAATATCTACTGTCATGAGTTTGGCTTGTGATATGTGATATCTTTCCAAATAAGGAGTTCAGATTTGTTGTGAAGTTATCAATTAACAAATCAAGCTAATTGATGAGTAAAGGACAGGAGGATGCAATGTAATGATCACAAATACTCAGTGGTCCATGGATTTCAAGGAGCTAATTTCCGAATTCCTTCCTTTATGGAGAAAGGTATCTTGGAGTATTTTCACGAAATTTGAAAGTATGAAGATGATTATCCTATTTGTACAAGTGAGATGTCATGATCCTAATAGTAGTGAATTATCAGTGAAAGGAATACTAGTGATAAAGGTGAGTGATCTAGAGGGCGGGATTTTGAACGAAAATTTCAAAAACTAGCTGTTAGTTCTGACGGATCCAAATCACAACACTGGCGGAACCCTCTTTTTGGTTCCGCGGAATCCGTAAGTTCAGGACTGGCGGATCCAAAGAATACACATGGCGGATCCAAAATGAGGGATCCGCCAGATCCGTCGACCAAAAGTGCTAAAACAAACAGAGAGCATGTCACTTTTCTTGTTTTTCGTTCAAATCCTGAAAATTCTCTTGAAACATATGTAATAGCTAATATATAATAGAAAACTACTAATTATATAGGTTCTAACATACATATACACATGGATTAATACATTTATCATAACTTACCTTAAATGGAGTTAAGCCAAACAGTGGCTTATTCTCGGAAAATTGATAACATCAAGTGTTATCGTCCTGCAATGTCAAGTTAGTTTCCATAAAGGTTTAATAACAAGATTATATCCTAAAGGCATAACAATAACACTGTTTCAAATTGTTTGTACCAAACACTTTTTTTCAAAGTTACTACATGTTTACACATTTTAACACTTGAGCTAGAGTTTGAGCAGGACAATACTTTTTAAGACAGTAAACTAGTTTTACTTAGTTCACATTTATAAGTAAGTTATGCAAGGTTTTCACATAACACATGCAAACAAAAATATCTAAGTCTATAAGTGAACAAAAACAGTTAATCAACTTAGTGCACAAGATATAGCAAATGTCCTACAAGAAATTGATAAACAAGCAACTAAGTATCATGGCAAGACACTTATGTATTACAAATAAACAAGTACAATCACAACAAACAACATATATGTAAACAACTAGAACAAGTAGTCACATAGCATAGTATAAAAGAAAATATACTTTTCGTCACTTTGCGTTTAAATATGACGATGTATGCCAAGCTTGATTTGTTTCCTTTATATAAATAAATATTACCACATTCTTTAGTTTCAAAAGAAATCCTATCAATGTTCAAAGGATACCAACTTACATGGCCCGACTCAAAAGTTTAAGTTACTGTGTCAAAATGAAACTTAATATTTTGGACACACTGTATCATTTGATTTATTTCACTCATTTTGAGATTAGATTAAAAAACAAGTAGGGTTGGATCAGTTGGAAAACCCCTTGCCTCTCAACCGAGAAGTCAAGGGTTCGATCCTCACTCCCTACAAAAGGCTGAAAGTCCTTTTCTACCTTTGGTAGAATCGGAAGCAGCCTCTCTACCTTAGGTAGGGGTAAGGCTATCTACGTCTCAGCCTCCCCCATACACCGTCTTCGACGGTATTGGGACCCATAACCCGTGGAAGACGGTATTGGGAGTTACTTTACTTTACTTTTTATTTTGAGATTAGATTCAGGTCCTAAGAGTATTTTTAAATGAAAGTATACTTAATTCCCTTCAAATTGAAAGGTGGCACGACTTCTACAGACTTACAGTTAATTAGTTATATTAAGATTATCTCCGCTATGAAAGCTCGCTCTCTACTTTCACATGGTTGTGAAGGGTTCTTGGCTTCTATTAAAGACACTTCGTTGGATGGTCCTAGTATTGAGAGCCATCCAGTAGTTTTTGAATTCCCTGACGTATTTCCTGATGAACTTCCGGGCATGCCTCCTGCACGGGAAGTTGAATTTAACATTGATCTGATTCCGGGTGCTGAACCTATCTTTAAAGCTCCTTATCGTATGGCCCCAGTTGAGCTGAAGGAGTTGAAAGAGCAACTGCAGGAACTCTTGGAGCGTGGTTTTATTCGTCCGAGTGTTTCTCCATGGGGTGCTCCTATTTTGTTTGTAAAGAAGAAGGAGGGTAGTATGAGGCTATGCATTGACTACCGGGAGTTAAATCGTATTACTATCAGAAACCGTTATCCTCTTCCTCGTATTGATGATTTGTTTGATCAGCTCCAAGGAGCTAAATTCTTTTCTAAAATTGACCTGAGATCCGGGTATCACCAGCTGCGGGTGAAGAAACAGGATGTTCCTAAGACTGCATTCCATACACGCTATGGTCATTATGAATTCCTGGTTATGCCTTTTGGTCTGACAAATGCTCCAGCTGTTTTCATGGATCTGATGAATCGCGTGTTCCATGAATATCTTGATAAGTTCGTTATTGTTTTCATTGATGACATTCTGATTTACTCCAAGACGAAGAAAGAGCATGGGGAACATCTTCGTGTCGTGTTGGAAATCCGGCGTTAGAAGAAGTTGTATGCCAAATTTTCTAAGTGTGAGTTCTGGTTGGAGCAGGTGGCGTTTTTGGGGCATGTAGTATCGGCTGAGGGGGTAAAGATGGATCCGTCTAAGGTTGAGGCGATCACTAAGTGGCCAAGACCTACGAATGTGACGGAAGTTAGGAGTTTCTTGGGTCTTCCCAGCTACTATCGGAGATTTGTTGAAGGGTTCTCACGGATTGCGTTGCCATTGACGAAGCTAATGAGGAAAGGTGAGAAATTTTTATGGACTGATGAAAGGGAGAAGAGTTTTGAGGAGTTGAAGATCAGACTGGTCTCGGCGCCTATTCTTACTCTTCCGTCAGGTACCGGTGGTTTTCAGATCTATAGTGATGCTTCAAAGAAGGGTCTTGGATGTGTCCTTATGCAACATGGGAAGGTCATTGCCTATGCATCCAGACAATTGAAACCTTATGAAGAAAATTATCCGACTCATGACTTAGAGTTAGCGGCTGTGGTCTTTGCATTAAAAATTTGGAGGCACTACTTATATGGCGAGACATGTGACATTTTCACTGACCATAAGAGCTTAAAGTACATCTTCACCCAGAAGGAGTTAAACATGAGACAGAGGCGTTGGTTGAAGCTTTTGAAAGATTATGATGCCAACATTCAATACCATCCAGGTAAGGCGAATGTTGTAGCAAATGCGCTTAGTAGAAAGTCGGGGATGATTTCCAGTCTTTAGATCGAGCCTAGGATACTTAATGACCTAGAACTCATGGATGTGGAGTTGTGTATTCGTGGGATTGATGGTTATTGGTCTAGTCTTAAAGTGGAATCTAATCTTATGATGTGGATCAAGGAAGCTCAGAAGGATGATGGTGAGCTTTGGTCTATTGTTCAGAATGTGGAGGAAGGGAAGCAATCGGAGTTTCGGGTTGATGAAGACGGGGTTGTATGGTATGGGGATCGGTTATGTGTTCCAAATGATCCATCGATTCGTGAAGCTGTGCTATCCGAGGCACACAGTTCTCCCTTCACCATCCATCCGGGTTCCACAAAGATGTATAGAGATCTGAAGCAACACTTCTGGTGGAATGGGATGAAGCAGGATGTAGCGGGGTTTGTAGCTAAGTGTTTGACCTGTCAGCAGGTTAAGATAGAACACCAGCGGGCTAGTGGACTTCTGCAACCTCTAGAGATTCCTACTTGGAAGTGGGAACAAATTACCATGGATTTCGTTACGGGTTTTCCTCGCACTCAGAAGAGGCATGACGCCATCTGGGTTATTGTCGATCGTCTTACCAAATCCGCTCATTTTCTTCCTATTCGTAAGGATTATTCAGGTAGTACGTTGGCACGACTTTTCCATTAGGAGATTGTTCGTCTGTACGGTACTCCTATATCTATTTTATCTGATCGGGACTCGCGTTTTACCTCACGTTTCTGGATGGGTTTGCACAAAGCTTGGGGTACTCGTCTTCAGTTTAGTACAACATTTCATTCGCAGACGGACGGTCAGTCAGAGCGAACTATACAGACCTTGGAGGATATGTTGAGAGCGTGTGCTCTAGAGTGGTCGGGACACTGGGATGATTACTTGTGTTTAGTGGAGTTCGCCTACAACAACAGTTGGCACGCCAGTATTAAGAGAGCTCCTTTCGAGTTATTGTACGGGAGAAAGTGTAGGGCTCCCATTTGTTGGAATGAGGTCGGTGAGCGACTCATTGAAGGTCCCGAGTTGATCAAGGTAACTAATGAAAAGGTTGCCATTGCTAAGGAGAAGCTCCGGGAGGCTAGGGCTCGACAGAAAAGTTATGCCGATCGTCATCATCGTGAGCTAGAGTTTTATCCGGGTGATCATGTTTTTCTTAAAGTTTCTCCATTTCGAGGTGTAAAGCGTTTTGGTATGAAAGGGAAACTCAGTCCACTATCGTGAGCTAGAGTTTTATCCGGGTGATCATGTTTTTCTTAAAGTTTCTCCATTTCGAGGTGTAAAGCGTTTTGGTATGAAAGGGAAACTCAGTCCACGATTTATTGGTCCTTTTGAGATTCTAGACCGAGTTGGTGAGGTTTCTTATCGGTTGGCTCTTCCCCCGCAACTTGCCCATGTTCATAATGTGTTTCATGTATCTTAGCTTAGGGGATACAACTATCATCCATTACATGTTATTACCTATCCTTTTGCATCAAATTCGAGAAGATTTGTCTTATATTGAGAAGCCTGAGGCTATTTTGGAGCGTCAGGATCGAGTCATGACACTACAAGAAACAGGAGAACGGGCGACGAAGACTATCCCGTCGACACAATGTCGTCGGGACCATACAGTAAACGACAAAAAAATCTCTTGACCGAGGCCAAACGCGTTGAATTTTTTCGTTTGATATGTTCCCGTCGACATGTCGACGGGACAATATTGGTCAAACTTTGCAACCTCAATAATTGCCAAAACTTGGGCGCGAATTTATCCCGCCAATATTCTCCCGTCGACGGGAGAATATTAATCACGAATAATCATATAATTAGCGTTGGTTAGCGTTTATTACGTTGTGTTTAGTCTTATATTACCGTCGACATGTCGACGGTAATATTTAAGCAAAAAAATTATTGTATCCTCTTTTATCCCGTCGACATGTCGACGGGAACATTTCCCGCCAAATTTCCCATTAACCCCGCCAATTTTTTACTTACATATATATCGATTATCACAAAACACGTAAATTCTCACAAAAAACACACATAACAATGGATGGTTTAACGCCGGAACAGGAATGGTCAAAGGCTTTATCACACGAGCTCCTGTATAATGAAATTATACTTCATTGGGGCTGGGAAATTTTTGATGAATATGGTTCTTATGCGAACTGTGCACCGTGGCAGAGAGACAAGATTCTGGAATGGTTGAGGAGAAAGCCGTACTATAGAGAGTATTTGGAAGAGCTAGATGCTGCTGAAGCTCAACGTGCTGTTGAAGCTCAAGCTGCTGCTGTTGGAGGTGACGATGAAGCTGAAAGCACGTTGGACCTCGACACCGAATTTGGTAATCTGGAAAATAGAGTAACAAATCTCGAAGCTACGTTTGCACGTATCAAGGAAATGAGAGCAAGGAAGGGAAAAGATGGTGCGAGTTCTAGCAAAGCGGGAAGTAGCCGCAAAAAAAAAATAAACGGGTTGTTTCGTTTGATCTGTTTCATTTGGTTGTCGAGTTGTTTAGTTTGAGTTGTTTCGTTTGGTTGTCTAGTTGTTTAGTTTGAGTTGTTTCGTTTGGTTGTCGAGTTTTTCGTTTGAGAACTCTTGCGTGCTTTAAATAAAATGTTTGCCTTCGTGTTTGTTAATTGTGATATTGTTTCTTCAAATAAGGTCATAAACCCAAACACCCTTTTGGTGCAGGAAATAAGCAATCCCAAACACCCCTGTTTGGACAGCATAAACCAAACGGCCCTTGTGGGCTGCTGTTAACAAAACAACATAAACCAAACGGCCCTGTTTGGACAACATAAACCAAACGGCCCCTTATGGTTGAATCTTGATGGATACTTAAGTTTTCACAGCAACAACAACATCATTGGAACATTTTAAAGTGTACGAATTAAAAATATAAAGCACGTTCGACATCAGTTTTTACAACAACAACAACATTTTATTAAACAACAACAATAACACAACAAACAACAACAACGACAATAACAGCAACAACAACAACAATAACAGCAACAACAACAACCTACATACGAAGATTTCCCATATCACCTACCATGTCATTATAATGGTCGTGAAATAAGGCAGCTGAATCAGTTGTGTGTTTGTCTGGATGCATATACACTTCTAGCATTTTATTGAGTAACATTATCTGGTGATTCAGTTTGATGCAGTTTGAGCACTCTGTATTTCCAGGACTCGATGTTGAAGGTCCTGTAGTGTAACGAGTTGGAGTTATGGATGGTCTTGCGGAATGAGTTGGAGGCGTTGAAGCTCCAAGAGAACCGGTCATTTTGGCTAGTCGTTCCTCCTTCCATAAAAAAAAATCGCATCCAAACTCCTTTGTCCCACCCTGTTAAAGAGTAAAAACTATTATTTTTAACAACTAACCAAATTATTTATATAACACACAAAAAAGTATGTAATTGTTCACCTTTGATAAAGGACACGCATAGTATTGTTTACCACGGGAGTAAGGTTTATGCGATTCTCGCAGAATTACGTCTCCTCGTTTACAAGGACAAGCAAAAACTTCAAATTCCGCCATCTTCACCATGATAACAGTGTGTGTTTGTGGTTGTGAGGTTAAGTGGTTTTGAGTATAAGAGGTTGTGACGTTGTGTGGATAAGATGTTAGTATATAAGAGCAGATCTTGGTGGGAAATTTTTGGCGCCAGTATTTTGGTGGGAAAGTTTTGGTGGGAAATTTTTGGTGGGAGATTTTGGTGGGAAGTGTTTTGTTGACAGATGGTGTGATATTATCTAGGGTTAAACATCTCGTGTACAACCATATCATCTCGGCTCGTTCGTTTAACATCTCGTGTACAACCATATCATCTCGGCTCGTTCGTTTAACATCTCGTGTATGATGAACTCAAATAAGTACATTTTATTACTATCATTTATCCTAATTATTTGACTTGTTTTATTATATTATGAATGAGGATTGATACTTAATTGTTTACTTTTGTAATTCTCAGGTAAAAACAAGCATTTGGTGAAACTTGGCGATTTTGGACTAATTATGGAGCAAAACATGCA
Source organism: Artemisia tridentata subsp. tridentata (assembly GCA_021014915.2). Lineage (NCBI taxonomy): Eukaryota > Viridiplantae > Streptophyta > Magnoliopsida > Asterales > Asteraceae > Artemisia > Artemisia tridentata. The sequence goes on from CP139508.1 coordinate 54,413,856, forward strand.
AGAAGTTAAGAGTCTACTGAAATGGACAAGATCAAGACGAATCTGCTCCAGATGCGCCGCATCTCACTCATTACATACGGCGCATCGCTATCAATATTTCACCAGATACGATCCAAGATACAAGAGGACATGCGCCGCATCTACTTATGGAGTTACGCCGCATCTTCTAGCGGTGTACGAATATTCCTGAATATTATAATCTTGGACCCCACGCGAAGTTAAGTCAATGCGCCGCATCTACTTACTAGATGCGCCGCATCTTACCCTCAGACAGAAACTATAAATACCCCAAGACCAGACGAATTCGAGAGGCATAATAATATATACGGAGTACAAAGTACAGAAACCTAGGACGAATTCAGACGAATAGGCAGCACAAGACACACCCAAACGAAGATACACGAGCTGTAAGAAGGTGCTGCATGTGTTTAATTCATTAAGTAGTTTTGTTTTATTGTGTTAGTAAACTTTAATTCATCAAGATTGGTGGCTTGTGTAATGTGACAACGGAAAGATTGCACTCCCTTAAAACTGCTTTCTCATTAATTAAAGTTTATATGTTGATGTCTTTGGTGACTTTTATTAGTGCATTGATAACCTCTGTGTCTAGCTGAGCGTTGATCGGGTCGCCATGCCTCTGCCCTCGCCTATTTATTAGATCGCCTATGCATTCTATCGTCTGTAGAAAAGTAGGAAGAAAGATAAATAGGATAGTCATAAGTAATCATTAAGGGTTTACTCGCCGATAAGATTAGAACCAACGAGAAAGGACTTAATCTCGGTGCGTTGCATCGAACTATACACTTCATATAAAACTAGCAATAAAACAAGTGACAAACTACTTATCTATCAGGACATATCTTCTTATTGTCTCGAGTATTTATCTGTGTACGTGTGTGCTATTCGCTGATTCGTGTCTATTGGTTTAGTTTATTATTTAATTGCAACCAAATCGTACCAGTCTCTCAGGCTGAACCCCCTTGCGTTAGAATAGGTTGTATAGCTAACTTAATATATTAAAATACTGATTAGGATAACTAGATAATACGTTCCACTCTTAGTGATCGACACTCTACTTACCATTATATTCATACTGACCAGGTACACTGCTCGTTAAGTGTGTGTGTTATTGATAAGTCGGCTAAATATAAATTTAAAACTTGAGTAGGCATTAATACTGCTAAACCGCAACGACACATCGCACCGCATCAGTGTACAACCATATCATCTCGGCTCGTTCGTTTAACATTTCGTGTACAACCATATCATCTCGGCTCGTTCGTTTAACATCTCGTGTACAACCATATCATCTCGGCTTGTTCGTTTAACATCTCGTGTACAACCATATCATCTCGTGTACAACCATATCATCTCAGCTCGTTCGTTTAACATCTCGTGTACAACCATATCATCTCGGCTCGTTCTTTTAACATCTCGCGTACAACCATATCATCTCGGCTCGTTCGTTTCACATCTCGTGTACAACCATATCATCTCGGCTCGTTTGTTTAATTTTATAAAACTATTTTTTTAATATTGTTTTTTTATTTTATAAAAGTATTTATAATAGATAAAAATTTTTAATTATATTAAAAGTAATTAATATTTAACTAGTTATTTTCTAAGTTTATGAATAACTTTTTTTTCCCGTCGACATGTCGACGGGAATATAAGCGCGAAAATTTTCACCCAATTTTTATATGTCCCGCCAAACGACAAACGACAAAATAACTTTACACTACCGTCGACATGTCGACGCTAAGATAAACAGCAAAAACAAAACTAGATTTGGTCTCAATTATTAACACTTAGAAAAAAAAAACTTTACACTACCACTTTACACTCCCGCCGGCGATTAATCCACCAACACCACCAATTCACGACCACCACCACCAGAACCGCCACCACTACCACTTGTACTCAACCACCACAGTCTCCACCACAGCTCCACCAACACCACCAATTCACACCACCACAGATCCACCACAGCTCCACCAACACCACTATTTCTTCCTCCTTTTCTCCTGTTTAATTCTTTCCTCAACCCATCTCATGTTTAATTCTTTCTTTTCTTCTTCCCCACTATTTCTTGTTTAACGCCGGTAATTTTTAATTTTTGATTATCATTTGTTAATTTTTTGATTTTGTTAATTATTAAATGTTAATTGTTAATTTATAATTGTTAATTTTTTGATTTTTATTTATTTATTTATTTATGATACAGTCTGGTCTGTGAAGCCGAGAGTGAGAGCCGAGACAACCAAGACATATATAGGTAATGTACCTCGTTTTTTTTTTTTTTTTTTTTTTTTTATTTTTTTTATTTTTTATTTTTTATTTTTTATTAACTTTTGGTATCCCGACGACATGTCACCGTCAACAGTTTTACCTCTTTATTTTTAAGCAACCGATATATTAATGTGCTCTCTTTTTATATAGCCCGAGCCCGTGACCGCAACCCGAGACCGCAACCCGTGACCACAGCCCGAGACCGCAGCCCGTGACCACAGCCCGTGACCACAGCCCATGACCACTGTAGGGTATTCACAATACATGAATCTCTAGTTTGAGGGTTGTATGGATCGAATAAGAGAAGATTTCTAGAGAGAGGTGGGAGCCTTTTAGTGAGAGAAACACAAGTAATATTAGATTAAGTGAAAAGGTCCAACCCTTCCCTTGTGTGGGAAGGGATATATATACTACTACATATTATGTCCCTAGTGGACTGTGGAGCGAGCTGACAGTGGGGAAAGCCCCGACCCACTCCACAAATATAGATAAGACTAATACTAATACTAATAATACTAAGCTAATATAGATAAGCCTACGAGCTATAGAAATGCTAATTAGATGCTCGGGGTGACCGAGCCTTCATCTGAATATTTATATTCCTAACAATCTCCCCCTAAGGGAGGTCACCCCGGAAATACTAATTCGAATTCTAGCATTCTTTCTTCTGAACTTGTCTTTATAGCTCGTAGTCTTTGATTCTTCACACTCTAGTATCTTTGTGCATTCAGCAGTGATGATTTGATGACTGATCGATTGTCTTGGATGATCTTTGAGTATTCTTCGACTTTATCATCCAACATTTGTATTTAAGTCATCTTTCAGCAGTATGTTTCCTTGTGATGTAATAATCTTCGCGCCTGACATGCTCACACTGGTTGGTGTCATGATCTTCAGCATCAGAGTTAGCAGAAGCCGTGTTGAAGGTCTTTAGGTTGATCATGACTTTGTTGAATAACAATGATTATGTAGTGTGAACATGTGGTGATGGATTGGCATCTTTTCTGCAACCAGCTACAACAGCAACCAGCTACAGCATTCCACAGCAACCTCCGCCAGAAATTCCTGCATACGACAGTTAGCAATAATTCGACCGGTACTTACAAGTTTGGGCTTCGAGATCGTCAACAGCATAGTGTGAAGACTCTCTCTAATCCTTACCAAGACCGTTCCTAATCGAAAACCCACAGAGGGCTTTTTAAGATTTTACCGTAGTAAATCAACGATTAGGTGAGTCGCTGGAGATCACTCCACGACTGTAGACCGGTTGAAACCGCCGCGACCACAAAGCGTAATCCACGAGGAATTACCTAAGTGACCTGCTTTCAGGGCTGCTTGATGTTGACCCTGGCAGGAATTTCCATTCAATCATTGAGAATTACATAAGTAAATTCTCTCATAAATGTTCTGGCAGATTGCTAAGATCTGCGTAGGACTCTTAGGATTACAACTGGTGTCCTTAATGTTGAACACCCAGTGTAGAAATAATTTGTGTCCCTATGAGATCTTATTATGCATCTCGTGGCTCTAGACTCAATTGTGCGTTTTGATTTGGTGATCGGAGGCTGGAGAGGACTGCCACCTTTTCAATATCATCTAACTCGGAGTGAGAGAGACGATAGGAATGTATTGAACTCCGTGACAATTGAAACAAGAATCCTTTGAGGGACCTTGAGTGGCTAGGGAGGGTTGTGCAGCGTATCACTGGGTCCATGATACTTTGTCTTCAATGCCAGCAATCAACTAAGTGATTCTGACAGCATATGTATTGACCCGGTTTCTGCCTAAGTTGTAAGGAGGGCTATTTCTTTTCACCCTTTATCTTTACAATTCTTTTTCATTCTTCAACCCCTTCAGTGCTTACCGAGACTTCCTTACTAGTACCTTGTTGGGTTTATTCCAGTACTAGCTCCATCTCAGTCGGCACTTTTCCCTCATTCACTTTTCTCCTTTTTTAATCATACCTAAGGACTTCTACACTAACTAGTGGATTGTCCCTGGGTAGATCCCTCCGGCTTTGGCAGGATCGTGGGAACTTGAGCCTAACCTAACCATCCTTATAACTCCATGCATTAATTAAAATGGTCGGTCTTTGGTGTACTTCCACGATTGCCATAAACCAAATCTTTGAAAAATCTCTCAAAGTGTTCATGATTCTGAAACACATTTTTGCATACACTTGAGAGTTTTATATTTTTCAAATGCTCCCCCTCAACATGTGCTCGGTTGATTGTTTTATAAATTTGCACATGTTAGGTAGAGCCTGCACTTTTTGAATTGATCCACTTTCAGTGAACATGACCGATTCGAGACACGCTTACATCACTGGTTAGACCAGCTTGAAATTATTACCCGTCCTGGTCAAGTCCATAGAAAGTTTCTCGAAACGGTACACTCTACTCAGATACATCTTTTTCGAGACACGCTTACATCACTGGTTAGACCAGCTTGAAATTATTACCCGGCCAAGACGTATCCTTTCGATTGATGACAATTCAAGTTTCGTCAATTCTTTTGTTAATTCTGAGTCACAGCCACATGCGATGCCATAATCCATTGTTTTGTAAAACCATTTGCTCCCCCTCAATATATGCATTGATATAAGAAAGATTTTCGTACTTATGGAGGAGCTTGCTTTTATGTCCAAAACATTTTGCTCCCCCTCAATATGTGCCTTGATATACAAAATGGTTTAGCACATACGGGAGAGCTTACATAAATTGCCAAATCATCACATTTTATCAGAATTTCCTATTTAAATCACATTCTCTCCCCCGATCAAAAATTTCAAACCATTTGAGATTTGTGATCCCAATTGATTTAAATACGTTTAGAAAAAATTCGGGAGAAAATGTGGTCTGGTTTAAATGTATTCTGATTTAGGAGCATACGATGCTCCCCCTGAAACAACGAGAGAGTGTCACTGCTGATGTTGCACAAATTTGGTAAGGTGTCGGAAATTTGAACAAATATACTCCCCCTCAATTAATGACCCGTTTTCCATTAAAAGAGCTGTAGTCATTCAATTGAGCGACGGACATTTGTGAAAATTTAGTTCATTTTACCACCTTGTGTAACATCAAGACTCTCTTGAGGGATCTAACAAGATAGAGAATCTTGATGAAAAGAAGACTTCTCTTCTTATATACGAAGTGATGCACTGAAACGTACATCAAATCGGGGAAACATGGATATAAAGTAATCCATGCCCAGGTGAACATCACCCGGTTGGAGGAACAGCTGTCTTTATGGCGACATGCTTTCCCCATTGTACAACGCGGGTTGCAGTATGAAGTAACTGCAAGCCATTAAGACATGTTTTAACTGATTAGTATAACTTCTGCTCGAGCTTCATTTAAGAATCCGTGCCATTGTTGAATGACATTTCTAGATACGTAAATGTTATCGATAAACAGAAGACATGCTTAGGTAGAACTATTTTTGGTATTTTCTGATTTTTCGATTTTTATGGTTTTTATAGGTTTTATATTTTTGTATTTTTCTTTTTGATTTAAGATATATACAACTATGTACAAGGATACAAGAAGACAATCCTTTACTCCTCCTTTTCTTCCTGAAGACACTTGAGGGTTTCAGGAGTCATGCTTTTCATGCCAAGGCGTGGGAGAATAAACTGAAACCTTTCTCTTGGGAGGGCCTTGGTGAAGATGTCAGCTAACTGAAACTCTGTCCTTACGAAGTATAGCTCCACAATTCCTTTTTCCACCTGTTCCCTGATGAAGTGATGCCTGATGTCGATGTGTTTTGACCTGGAGTGCTGAACATTGTTACAACAAAGAGCAATGGCGCTTTTGTTGTCACAATACAGGGGAATTTTGTTGTATGAGAATCCATAGTCCGAAAGCTGTGATCGCATCCAAAGGATTTGTGCACAGCAAGCAGACATAGCAATGTATTCAGCTTCAGTAGATGATATTGATGTACTCATCTGCTTCTTAGAAGACCAACTAACCAACTTTTCCCCTAAAAATTGAGCTCCTCCTGAAGTACTTCGACGTGTGTCTTGACATCCCGCATGATCAGCATCTGCGTATGCCGTTAACTCCATTGCAGTGTCCTTAGGATACCAGAGACCCATATGAACCGTGCCTTGAAGATATCGGAAGATCCTTTTCACTGCTTCAACATGCTTCTTGGTTGGTCTGGATTGATACCGAGCACACATACACACAGCAAACAGAAGATCCGGTCTGCTAGCCGTGATGTACATCAAAGATCCAATCATGCTTCGATACTGTGTGATATCAACTGGAATCCCTGAAGGATCTTCATCCAGCTTCGTTCTATCAACCATGGGAGTGTCAACAGGTTCACTTGAATGGAATCCAAACTTTTTCAGGATCTCGTTGGCGTATTTGGATTGATTGATGAATATGCCTCCGGGACTTTGAGAAACTTGTAGTCCTAAGAAGAATGACATTTGTCCCATCATGGACATTTGGAATTTGGAATTCATCTCCTTTGAGAAACTATCACATTCACCAGGATCTGTTGAAGCAAAGATGATATCATCTACATATATCTGAACTAGCAGTAGATGGTTTCTTGATTTCCTGGTGAATAGTGTAGGATCAACAACACCCTTGGAGAATCTGTTCGCTAGGAGGAACTTGGACAATGTATCATACCATGCCCTTGGCGCCTGTTTTAGCCCATAAAGAGCCTTCTTCAAGCGGTAAACATGAGTAGGGTGTTCAGCATCCACGAATCCCTCAGGTTGACTCACATAAACTTCTTCCTTTAAGTCACCATTCAAGAATGCCGTTTTGACATCCATCTGGTAGACTATCATATTACGACTTGCAGCATTTGCCAGGAAGATTCTTATGGCTTCAATTCTAGCAACCGGAGCAAACGATCTTTCAAAATCAATGCCCTCTTCTTGTCTAAACCCTTTAGCAACTAGCCGTGCCTTATTCTTTAGGACATCACCATACTCGTCAAGCTTCACTTTGAAGATCCACTTCAAAGCAATGATCATTGCACGCTCCGGAGGAGGCACTAATTCCCAAACTTCAAGTCGATCAAATTCATGGATTTCATCCTGCATGGCCTGGAACCAGCAATCTTTAGTCATTGCTTCTTTGGCATCCTTTGGTTCGACTTTAGACAGTATGGAATTGAAGAAGCACCATAGGGCATCAGTGGCTAGTTGATTACGAGTGGATACTGGACGTGAGGGATTGCCTATGATGTTGTCGATTGGATGATCATTGGTCCATTTCCTGAGATGGTCGTGAGGTTGATGGTAGTGAACAGACGAAGCAGTGCTGTGATCTTCAAGTAAGGATGTGTCAGATGAATGTTCAGGAGCAAAGATGTTTTCAAAAGGAGCCTCTTCAACATGAGCAAAAGGATTAACTTCCAAAGAGTTATTATCTGAAGATTCTTGCATTACTGGAGAAGTTTGATTGTTTGATGACGAAGGCGATTGACTGGCAGCAGGAGCATTGTGACTGACTGATACTGAAGCTGCAGGACCTTCTGAATCTTGTGGGGCTTGAATCTCATTCATAGGAAGTACAGCTGATTCACTTGGGATGGTTCCATTTGTTGGCTCAAAGTATTCATCAAACATGGGATCGAATAACTTCTTCAACTCCTCACATGTAGGTGGCACATAAGAATCTGCAGGCGTGGAATTCTGTACAAGTCCTGAACTAATGGGTCCAGGAGACAAAAGGTGAAGATCGGGTCCAGAACTGATTTGTCCTGAAACAGGTAGCTCACTCAGCTCATCGAACGTGACATGAATGGTTTCCATGATTTTACGGGTCCTTTTATTGTAGATTCGATACCCTTTACTGTCTGGTGCGTATCCAACGAAAATACCTATATCTGCTTTAGCTCTTAATTTTCCCAGGTCTTGACTATCGTTAGTTGGATAGCAAAGAGCACCAAACACACGCAGAAAGGAAAGATCTGGTTTCTTGTTATGAATTAACTCGAAGGGAGTCTTCTCATGAACCGGATGAATTAGGGATCGGTTTTGAGTGTAACATGCTGTTGCTATAGCTTCTGCCCAGAGAAACATCGGTGTCTTTGAAAATATAAGCATGGTTCTTGCAGCCTCCACCAGAGTACGGTTCCTTCGTTCAACCACCCCGTTCTGTTGAGGCGTGCGAGGGATACTTTTCTGATGCGTGATGCCAATACTTTCATAGAAATTACGGAGTTGTTGGTTAACAAACTCAGTACCATTGTCTGTGCGAATGATTCTGACAGTTTTATCTAGCCTTACTTGCAGCTGTTTTATCAGTTTAACGATAACCTCTGGAGTTTCGTCCTTGGTTCTCAAAAACTTTACCCAAGTGAACCGAGAATAATCATCTACTATCACCAGAACATACTTCTTTCCATTTATGGTTTGTATTCTCATTGGACCGCACAAATCCATGTGGAGGGTGTGAAGAACTTCCAAGTTGGTGTTGATGGTTTTAGGCTTGTGGGTTTGCTTCTTGCTTTTACCCAGTTGACATGCAGAGCAGAGATGATCTTTCTCATATTTCAGTCTGGGCATCCCTCTAACAAGATCTTTACGGGAAAGATTATTTATGGTACCGAAGTTCAAGTGGTTCAAACGCCGATGCCACAACCATGATTTTGTTTTAGAGGCTTTAGAAAGCAAGCATATTGGAGAGGACTTCAACATTTCTTCAATTGAGATGGTGTATAAATTGGTGCCCCGACTGCCCTTGAGGAGATCTAAACCATCCAATTCTCTGACGAAACAGGTATGCTTTCTGAAAGCCACTTCCAGATCTGAATCACAAAATTGACCCACAGAAAACAAATTGTGTCCTAGTCCTTCCACATAATATACCCTTGAGATTACACTATTACCAAACACATAATCTCCATAACCCATAATAGCACCAAAGTGGTCGTTCCCAAATCTAACTGTCCCGATAAACTTTTTCACGAAGTTCTTGAGCCGTGAGCGATCTCCAGTCATATGTTTTGAGCAGCCTGAGTCCAAATACCACAGGACGATTTGTACGACCTGCATTTGAAACCAGACAACAATGGATAACTGAAAAATGTGGATCCCCAAGTGCAATTGGGGTCCATTTGGTCAGCACACACATATTCAGGAACAACAGATTTCACAGATGCTGCTATCTTTTCTGTGGAGACAGAACTTGAGACAGGACAAGACCTAGATGGAGGGCATTGTGATTCTAAAGGCAAGATTCTACCAGTTGGTCTCCATTCCTTATTCTTCACAATTTTATGCATATTCATTTTAGGCAATGGTCTCTGTTCTCCTAAATTGAATTTCCTTCCAGTGGGTCTCCATTCCTTAACTTTTACAATTTTATGCTTATTCATTTTAGGTAACGTGCACGATTGTCCTAAATTGAATGTCCTTCCAGTGGGTCTCCATTGATAGCCTACGCTAGCAAATGTTTTTCCTGTTGCTTTCCAAACCTTTTTGCATGCTTTAGTAATCCTACCATACTTAACATGGGATGATGCAGAAGACAACAGAAAAGACACAACACATTCATCATGATTGGCAGAAATTAAACAATTGTCGCAAGTTTTACAGATAGCATTAGAATTCGAATTAATTACAGTACTTTTGATACTAGAATCAACACGATTCATCCTACTCATTGTAAACTTATTGTTCCTAGGTTGGGCTTCTACATTCTTCAAGTGATCATTCTTAGCTGGCGCAGTCATATCCTTTCTTTCATTTCCTCTAGACCTTGACCCGCTAGCTTGGGTGTCACTTTTTACTCCTGTAGAAGCATCGAAGGTAACATTAGTATGTTTTTCTGCCACATGCCTTCCTGATAATGATGTGTTGTGTTCTGATGTTTTGGGTGGTAGGTCAAAGGCTACATGCTTGTTCACAACATTGGATGATGATGCAACAAATCTATCTCTATGGCCTCTAAACTTAGGAATTGAGCCTATGGCATATTCTAAGTTTTCCTGAATCCTTTTCGTGAGTTTGCATGCATAGACAACTGCTTGATCGAGTGGCTTATCATTCCTATCCTCTTCAACTATCTCACGAAGTGTGTCAAGGCCTTCTCTAAGATGATCGAGATATGTTTGATGGGCAAGGCTGTTGTTTCTTAGCTTAAGTGGAATACGCCCAACATCAACATCATACATTTTACTATCAGTACCCTTTGGTGCATCACAATTACAAGTGGTGCATGGCATTTTACCTTTCACCCGAGCCTTAAGATTCTCAATTTCATTTGTCAAAGAGGTTATTTGATCATTATGATTGCTTTTTGTAACTTTAATAGAATCATATAACTCCTTGAAATGTTGTTTAACCTTTGAATTTTCTTCTCGATAACACTCATTTTCATAATGTAGCTTATTTATGGTGTTTTGATATTGAAAATTCTGAGAATCTGAAGACGAAGGTTTATTGGTGCCATATACTTCACACTTGTTGGATTTCAATTGGGCAATTTGGGCCCTCAGCAGTCGAATCGTGTTCGTGTGAGCTTGAATTGTTTCATCACGTTTGCTTAATTCAAAATATGTATCAAACTCAGGAACATCCGTGGATGTCTTGACATTTGATATTTTGCATTTTTCTTCTAAGTGTTGATGTTTAAGTTGCAAGTTCAAATAATCAACTTCTAGTTTAGAAAAACGTTTAACCATGTTATCATGGTCGTCATTTTGAATTTTTTCAAGCAATTTCAAATTCTCCCCCTCAAGCTCAACAACACGATTCTGGGTGACATTTAACGCAATAGCATACTCATTAAATTGACAAGCAGACAATGCAGAATCAGTGACAGTGTAAAATACATCTTGTGCAATACATTTAGCAATCAAGTTGTCGTTAGTAATGAGTATGTTTTTTCTTTCAATCTCTCGACTCTTAAGTGCTATTGCATGTTCATTCACCTCATTTTCCATATCTTTAAATACTACTTTCATTTCATTTATTTCGGCTTTAAGGGCAGTTTGCAACCCTTCAAAGTGTTCTTTAAGTAGTTTAAAGAATGGCATGACCTCAGTTAAGTAACACCTTTTTGTATGTTCAAAACACCTTTCCCCCTCAGTGATGCCGGTTGGTGTGATTCTCTTCTTACATGTTTTATCAAAATCAGCAAACAGTTGCCAAAGCACATATAAGCTAATAAAGGTTTTGCATTCAGTGGGAAGAGACAAAGGCACCAAATTCCTAGGTGTATTGGGAGGATACACCGTTATGGACGCAACTTTTCGAATGAGGGGGGTGTTGGCCTTAAGTTTATCTTCCTTAAGTTTTTCACTATCTTGTTTCCAAAATATCTGTTCAGGTGTTAACTTCTTTTGAGGAGCAAACACAGTCAAACGATTTTCCTCATAATAATCATGGGGTTTGATTATTATTCGTCTGGCTATGCACTCGGGATCCCTCATTTTCTCATTCATTTTTTCTTTCGTTTTATCACTTAACTCATCCTCTTCATCAGTGTAGATATGCTCAGGTTGGTCATGAATATGCTTAATCATTACATTACCATCATATAGGGCAGGTTGAAGTACTTGCATGTCCCTAAGGATGGTTGACTTTGGTTCACCTATCATGATTTTACTATGCTTATCACTCAGCTTTCTGTGCTTATGAATCATTTGAGCAGTTTGTATGGTTTGATTTTGTGTGTACAACTTATCTTCAAGCTTATTTTTTAACGTCTTGAGTTTCGAGAAATCATTTAAAAGAGTTGTTTCTTTTTGTTTGAATTCTTGCCTAAGTGTTGTTACACACTTTTGTGCTTCCTGTTTTTGTATGACAGACTGTTCTAGCTGACTTTTCAAAGAACTTAACTCTAATTTTAACGTTTCTTCTCGCACTCTAGACTCTTTAATAAGTGTACTCATTTGACCTTCTAATTTCTGCTCACGATCATTAAGCTCAAACTTAGCACGCTGTTCATACATAGCCACTTGTTCTTTATAGATGTTAAGTCTAGTGATCAAGTTATTATCAGGGACAGGCAATTGGTTCTCCTGGTACTCACATGCATTATCTACATTACTAGCATTGTCTAAGGCACATACATTACTCATAGCACACACATCATTATTGACAAAGGATTCACCATTTGGTACATCAGGCGAGTTGTTGCTATTCAAATAGTGTTCATATGAGACAATATTGCTATTTTCCATATCAACATCACTTGAGTCAGAAACAACCGCCTGATGTACTTCTTCGGGAATCTGATGTCCCTCAACAATATTATATGTGTCATAAATTTTTAGTACCTCAGAAATCACGGATGCATTAGAAGAACCAGCTTGACGAGATGAGGCCAGGGAAGACAAGTTAGCCATGAAGATTGTTTGAGCAGTAGGTTCATCATCCACATCAGAGTCAAATGCATCACAGTCATCAGCCTTGAAGACGTTAGGATCATTAAGTGCCAGATCCTGAACAGGTTTCTCATCCACATCATCATCAAAAGTATTTCCTCCATCTCCTGCCAAGAACAATAATTCTTCCTCATCCAATACAGCACCATTTTCTTGAGCTTGCATTAACAGCATCTTGTCTTTGAAGTAATCTGAGTTCTGAGGACGTTTAGGTTGATTGCAGTTTCTAGCAATGTGTCCAAGCCCCCCACAATTATAACACTTGATCTGTTTACCTTGCCCCTGATTGGCATTTCCTGCTCTGTTCTGCACATAACCTCGACCCATGTTTCTACCAGCTCTCCCTTGCACATTCTGAACCACAATTTTCCCGTCCTCCACCATTGCTAGATTGCGTGGGTTGGAAGAATTTCTTAACTGATTGTTGGTCTGAGGGAGTGATGCTTGAAACTGTTGAACCAGTAGAGATACTTGATTGGTGAGGTTGTCAATCATTTTGTCGGTCTGAGAGTAGCCTGAGTCAAGTTGTGAACTCATAGCAGGTACTTGTGAGTGAAGTTGGTGATAGCTTGGATAGGATGATGATTGGATTGTTGGTTGTACATTTGTCATGAAAGCCAGTGGGTCATTCGTAGTTGAAGGATTCAACTTTTCTCTCAGCACCCGATCATAGACAGCATGCTTCTCATGTTGTTGCAGGTAAGCATACAGCTGTTCATAGTTAGTCTCCCTTAAGCCTTTGTTGAGTTTGATAGCAGTAACAAATCTGTCCCATTCCGGAGTCATGTTGTTCACAAACTTTGAGTTAAGTTGGATGTTGGGCATAGTCATTCTGATCATTCTCATATCATTCACCAACTTATGAAATCTCACATAGTAATCTGTGACATTTTCTCCTGGGTTCATTTTGAAATGCTCGAACTCATCATACAGCTGTGACTCACGATCTTCCTTTGTGAGTTCTGACCCTGCCAACAACATTTTAACGTTGTCCCACACAGCCTTGGCTTCAGTGTTAAAATTGATGAGCTTGTATACATCCTTTGGAAGACCTTGAATAACTATGTTGGAAGCTCTAATATCGGCATCATACCTCTTCTTTTCTTCTTCATTAAGATCATTGTAGTTTCTAGGTCTGTCGATGCCCCAAGTTACAGTACCATCTTCACCAGTTGTAACAACGTCTCTGGTGGTACCCATCTGATAAGGTCCTTCGTCAATTGACTTAAGAATGTTAACACCATTATCTTTACCCAAGCAGTAAAGTCTAATTCGTTGTGCCCAAGACTCATAATCCGTCCTATCTAGCATAGGTGGACGAGTGTCAGATCCTGCTGCCTGAATATCATCTGATGATGTACTTGGTGTGGTAGCCATAGTAACTACGGGATTTTACTGATCTTGTGATTTAACCGAGAAATCGAATCTTTCGCGGGAATTTCTAAAATCACCAAGACACAAACCGCCTAGACAAACCGCGTATATGCCTAAGAGACAAACCGAGTTCACACAGGAGACACAAACCGCGTGTGTGCCAAAGAGACAAACCGAGTTCACACCAAAGACACAAACCGCGTATTCGCCAAATAGACAAACCGCGTTCACACCAGATACACAAACCGCGTGTGCGTCAAAGAGACAAACCGAGTTCACACCGGATATACAAACCGCGTAGGTGCCAAGAGACAAACCGAGTTCACACCAAAGATACAAACCGCGTATTCGTCAAATAGACAAACCGAGTTCACACCGGATATACAAACCGCGTATGTGCCAAGAGACAAACCGAGTTCACAGTGAAGATACAAACCGAGTTCACACTAGATACACAAACCGCGTAGACACAAACCGCGTGCGCGTCAAAGAGACAAACCGAGTTCACACCGTAGACACAAACCGCGTACGCACCGTAGAGACAAACCGCGTTGGCTCAAATTTCCAAACCTGTCACTATCAATGCCGTTTGTCCTTTAGCCCAAACTAGTATAAAGACAAACCGAGTTCACGATGCTACACAAACCGCATTCAAGAATCGTCCAAGCAACACAAACCGCATCCAAGAACTTTTGAAAGAAAGGTACTCGAATCACCCACAAACACCACACGAGCCTTAAATCTGTGAATCCAAACACTAACTACCACTCTAATACTAATCTTAATCTAGAAAGTACAAAGAAAAACAACTTCTAATCACTAAACAAAGTACAAATTGAGATTTATGCTACTAAACAAAAAAAAAAAAAAACTTAAAAACTACAATTCGAATCCAACAAAAAAAACCTCAAGAACTACACTAATTCGTGAATACCAACTCTCATGGACCTAACCATGGCTCTTGATACCAATTGTAGGGTATTCACAATACATGAATCTCTAGTTTGAGGGTTGTATGGATCGAATAAGAGAAGATTTCTAGAGAGAGGTGGGAGCCTTTTAGTGAGAGAAACACAAGTAATATTAGATTAAGTGAAAAGGTCCAACCCTTCCCTTGTGTGGGAAGGGATATATATACTACTACATATTATGTCCCTAGTGGACTGTGGAGCGAGCTGACAGTGGGGAAAGCCCCGACCCACTCCACAAATATAGATAAGACTAATACTAATACTAATAATACTAAGCTAATATAGATAAGCCTACGAGCTATAGAAATGCTAATTAGATGCTCGGGGTGACCGAGCCTTCATCTGAATATTTATATTCCTAACAACCACAGCCCGATTTAGTATGTTGTTTACATATCCAAATTGTTTTTTCATTTTTATGCTTTGTTGTATTCGTGGTTTGGTTAGTTAGTATGTATTAGCGGTTTTGTTAGTTAGTATGTATTGCGGTTTGAATATTAAGTATTAGCGGTTTGAATGGTATTTGATTGCGTTAGAAGTATAATAAGCTTATGAAACATAAGCCGAAAACCAAACAATTGTTTATATTTTATTAATTGTTTAACTTAAAATATGCTATTAATTGTTGGGATAATTACTAAAATAGCCCAAAACCAAAATGGGATATTTCTACCCCGGTTGCCCTGGGAAATGCCCCTAGTTGCCCAAAAAAGGGCGATTGTTGCCCAAAAAATACACTGAAAATCCTTCGGTTGCCCCAAAAAATGCCGGTTGCCCTCGGCAACACAATTATTTTCGGATTTCGGGTTAGATAGGGAACCGCCCATTTGTGTTTGGGCTATTTTGGTAATTATCCCTTAATTGTTTTAACTTAAAATAGTCGATTTGTATATTATTGTTAGATTTTTGTAAATGATTTTAGGATTTTAGTGATTAATTTCGGAAAGTCCACGTCCAGAATTAATCATCCTATAGAAAACCCGTCCGGAATTAATTTATTAGAAATTAATTTCGGAAAGTCCCCTGTTTGGGACTGCTTTTTGAATGTTTTGTCTCATTTAGGATATGGATGCGTATAACTGATTTACTATTTGAGATGATTTCGACAGTGTTTCTCCTTTACTCCTACGAATATGTCTTTAATGCACATATTTGGGGAGTTGAGGGGAAATGCTGCCGAAATTTTCTCAAATAGTAAATCAGTTATACGCATTCATATATGAGACGAATCATTCAAAGAGTGGGTTAGGATTGCCTTCCATAGTTGCACTAGGTGAACAAAACAACTCGTAATAATTCCACGGTTATATGTGTTTTTGTCGAATCTTTTGAATGTGTTTAATTAAGTGCATATAATAACTGATTCCATCATAAAAATGCAGTTATGATACTTGATAAGAGTTGGACCCATTTAGAGAGTCATTGTTCAAAACAATTATTTGTTGGTCTTGCCGCATTCCTCGATCATTGTAAGCCGTTACTGAATAGTTACGGAAAAATAAAATGTCCATGTCGTCTTTGTCGTAATGTTGATTGGGTATCTCTCCATGATCTTAAAAACCACATAGGCGACCATGGGTGGGACCCAACTTATACACAATGGCGCGATCACGGTGAACCGGATCCTCTGCCGTTAGAACATAACACAACACAATGTGAGATGAGTGACATGGGTGCGTGCCTTAATGATATTCTTGATATTCCTTTAAATAATGAACAAAATGAGCCAACTCCTCCAAATATTGGCGAGACAAGTAACGAGCCGACTCAAGCAACGACACCTCCTGTACATAACGAGTTTGAAGAGTTACTTGCCAGTTCCACCCAGCCTCTTTACCCGGGTTGTGACTTTATGACCACCTTGGATTTTATGGCAAAGTTTACGCATCTCAAGGTCAGCGGTAAATGGAGTGATACTTCATTTAACAATACGCTAAAATTTCTCCAGGAGGTATTTCCTCCCAGGTTAGGTTACAATCTCCCACCATCATACTCTACTATAAAAAAGACATTCAAAAAGGTCGGGTTAGGGTATGAGTCGATACATGCTTGTGAAAATGATTGTTTTTATATCGGGGGGTTGATGCCGAAGATTTGGAGTATTGTCCGGTCTGTAAAACGAGTAGATGGAAAGACAAGAACACAACGGGGAAGAAAGTTCCTAACAAGGTGTTGCGTTACTTTCCTATCATTCCTAGACTACAACGTTTGTACAAGTCTATTCACACTGCAAAACATATGACTTGGCATGCTACGGGAAAGTCTACGGAAAATGGTATGATGCAACACCCGGTTGATGGTAAAGCATGGCAAAAGTTTGACAATAAATATTTCGGATTTTGCTTCAGAACCAAGAAACGTTCGATTAGGGTTAGCTGCTGATGGTTTCAACCCGTTCGGCAACCTTAGTCAGACTTACAGCATGTGGCCGGTTATATTAACAACATACAACTTGCCTGCGTGGTTATGCATGAAAGAGACTTCTTTTATGCTGACATTGTTGATTCCTGGCCCTAAATCACCAGCGAAGGACATTGATGTTTACTTAAAGCCTTTGATTGATGACCTTCAGAAATTATGGAATAAACCAGGTGAACTGACTATGGACGCTGTTACAGGCAAAGAATTCCACATGAGAGCAATGCTTTTATGGACCATCAATGATTTTCCTACTCGAAGTAGTTTGTCCGGTTGGAGTGGCCAAGGTTACTACGGATGCCCTACATGCAAAGTAGACACTCCGGCTATGCGTGTTCAAAGCAAAACAGCTTATGTTGGTCATAGAAGATTCTTAAAAAAAAAACATAAATGGAGGAGGGACAATACGACATTCAATGGTGAAACCGATTATAGAGATCCTCCTAAAAAAGATACTCCAGCTGATATCTTGACTCAACTTGCGATATTGCCCACACGTTTGCCCGGGAAACATCCTGATTATGGGGGGGGGGGGAAGATAAAACGTAATCATACAACCGAACTGAACTGGACAAAACGGTCTATTTTCTACGAGCTTGAATATTGGTCTTTTCTTTCTCTACCACACAATTTAGATGTCATGCATATCGAAAAAAATGTGTTGGAGAGTATCTTGAACACTTTGTTAATGAATGACAAATCTAAAGACACCGCTAAGGCAAGACAAGATTTGCAAGCTTTGGGCATTCGACAGGAGTTGTGGCTCGGAAACCAACGAAACGGGAAGTGCTCGAAGCCTCATGCTAAGTACTCCCTCACACCCGATAAAAGAAAACTCTTCTGTCAATACATCAAAACAGTTAAACTACCATATGGGTTCGGATCCAAGTTCAAGTCGAAAGTGACCAAAGATGATAACAATATAACGGGCATGAAGTCTCATGACTGTCATATAATGATGCAACGGTTACTTCCTTATGGACTTCAGCAATACTTGGACGCAAAGACTTCTACACCATTAATCGAGCTTTGTTCATTCTTTAAGCAAATTTGCGCCCGAACTTTGATGGTGAATGACATGGTGAAAGCTAAAGACCAGTTGATCAATATTTTGTGCAGTCTCGAGCAAATATATCCTCCTGCTTTTTTTGACATTATGATTCATTTGGTTATGCATTTACCTGAAGAGGCTCTTGAAGGCGGGCCTGTTTCATTCCGATGGATGTATCCATTTGAAAGATACATGAAGAAGCTAAAAAACTATGTACGAAATAAAGCTAAGCCGGAAGGGTCAATAGCGGAGGGTTATGTTGCAGACGAAGCATTAACTTTTTGTTCTCGTTATTTTCGGGGTGAAATTGGGATGAAATTTAATCGTCCCACTGCATCTCAGGACTGTCCTCGCCTAATAAGTGATTTCCAGGTGTTCCGATCACTATGTAAAAAGTCTGGTAAAGAGACAATTATTCGGTTAGGTCTCCAAGAAATGAAGAAAGTGATATGGTATGTACTTCACAACAGTCCTGAGATCGACGCGTACATGAACGAGTTCGAGAGGTACGCGTTAATATTTTGAAATTTCTTTTTCCCAAGTTATCTTTTCGATTAATTCTAATATCATGAACATTTTCAGTGAACGTCCTGATAGCGACATGCAGCAAGAATTTCCTAGATGGTTTGAGACGAAGGTAAACTTATTATATGTATTTCCTTGTATAAATAACGACTATATTACTCATCTCTATCTATTCTTATCTTTGTTCATAGATCGGTAAACTTTACATAGCCAATGACCCAAGTTGTACTCCCGACTTATTCGATTTGGCTTGTGGACCATCATCGACCCCAATGTCAGTCAACTCTTGCGTAGTCAACGGTGTGAAGTTTTTCGTACACAGCCGCGATATAAAACGTACAACTCAGAACAGCGGAATTTGTTCACCTGGCGAGAAGAAAGGAGACATGTATTATGGTCAGCTAGAAGATATTCTGGAGTTTGAGTATACCCAGTTTAAAGTTGTGTTGTTTCGAGTTAAGTGGTTCGACTTAGCCAAAAGAGGTAGAGTCGAACGTTATAACACTAGAAACAACATGACACAAATTTGGGCATGTAGCACAGCGTTTGAAGATCAACCTTACATTCTCGCAACACAAGCTAAACAAGTCTTCTACCTTGAAGATCCAAACAGACGACCACTCCATTGGAAGGTCGTCCAAGATGTGAATCACAACACAACCTAGGATGTCATCGTGGTAGAAGACGATGATGATGTGATACATGGCAACAACTCATCTAATCTCCAATTGTCTGCTAATTTGAATGATTTGGAATTTGAAACCTTAAATATCGATGGTCAATCAACGTTAGTTGAGGCACCACCACCAATCATTCCTGTTGATGACGAGGATGATTTTATTGATGATGAATACGACGATCCTTATGATTTAGCAGATTCTGATGCAAACAATTCCGATGATGAAGTTCAAGTTGCGACTGATGATGTTTATGATAGTGATGTTGATTTAGCAGATTGATCTTAAATTGTAACTTGTAAAACGACACTTATTTGAATGAAATTGTTATGAATTGTTTAAATGTGTATATTTATTTTGAATGTGTATGTATTTGAATGTGTGCATGCTTATGTTTATTTGTTCCCGAATTTCTATATGTTATTCAACTTGTACTTTTACAGATGGCAGCAGTAGCGCGAGGTCATGGTGGTGACGGTGGCGATGACCCAACACCCCCAAATCGTCAGATTGAGAGCGGTCACCGTAGTGGTAAGAAACTTAAACTTGATCATTTGAATTTTGTTACTTTTATTTTACAACGTTTTCACTCACTTCAATTGTAGGATCGTCACAACTACCTCGACGAGGAGGTAGGGCGAGAAGTGGAGGCAGGGGTGGAGGTCGGGATGGCGGCAGGCCACCGGTCCGTCAAGCCTCGAAGAATGTAGCGCTCAAGAAAGCTGTGGGAAGAAATGGCCCGCAGTCGATCGAGTTCGAGAGGAAAGATCAGAAGACGTACACTCATGTCGGGCCCCACCACGCATGGTTCAGTAACTACGTTGGCGAGCTGGTTAGGTCCTTGCCATTGCACTATCCCTCCTGGCACGAGATTGAGAAAGAGAAGAGGGCTGCTGTCATGAACCGACTCGGGGTCAGTTATTTTATTTTCCTTTTAATTATATCTCTATATTTAATTATTTGAATGTGTACATTTATTTAAATTTGTTTAATTGTGTATATTTATTTAAATTTGTTTATTTATTTATATCTCTATATTAATATTAACTATATTTGATTGCAGCAATTCTTTAACTTGGAGCCCCACATGCGCAGTGAAGATTGGGAAAATATTCGGAAGGGCATCGATGCATATATCGCTAAGCGCTACGCCGACAACAAGCACGACATGAAGCGTGATTACTTTACGAATAAGGGTGGGCCTGAGAAGGTGGATGAGATAAGAAGAAACCCTCCTCCGAACGTCGAGCCGTCTGTGTGGGAGGAGCATGTAAAGTTTTACATGACGGATAAGAACCTCAAGCGAGCTGCTGTGAACAAGGAGAACAGGAAGAAGAACAAGATTTACAGCCGCCACGGTTCCAAGTCATTGGCCGCTTCTCGGCATGAATATGTAAGACACATTTTATTTTTATAAACGTACTTTATTTTTATAAAATTATTTAATTTTAATTATATATTTGTTTCATCTTATATATATGCATGTGTATATACAGTTTGTGAACAGTCAGGACCACCGGTACCCATCACTCATCCAGAGCTTCTACGACACGCACTGCGACAAGGATGGTGCGTGGTTGCAGGACGAGGCTAAGGTTCAATATGTAAGTGTTTTTTTTTTTTTTTTTTTTCCAAACACGCACTTTAATGATTTATTGAAACATACTCTTGTAATTAACCCGACTAATTTCTCAATTTTTTTCAACTAAATAGGAAGAGATGGTTCGGCTACGTGATTTGGGAGCGAATACGCCTACAGGGGTGGCGTACACAGAGCAGCAGATACTTGCTATGGTTCTGAAGGGCAAGCAGCGGGGTCACATAGCCGGTAGGGGTAGGGTGTTAGCCGGCATGAACAGGCCACCGTTGCCATACACCCCGCCTCCACCTCCAGGTATGTACAGTGTGATAATATTAATTATAGATTACTCATGACTCAAATTATGTATTGCAATGGCTATTTTTAAATTTTGATTATTTCGTTTTTAGGTATGGTCGAGATGGAGGAGGAGCTTGTTGAAGCTAAAAAGAAGATTGCTGAGGTCGAGAAGAAGAGAAAGAAAGATCGACGAGAGCGCAAGAAAATGAAGGCGCAACTCGCTTTGTTGACCGGTTATGTCTCGACCAACCCAACATGGTCCCAGTATATTAGTCAGGTTTCTTCTCAGCATGTGGAAGGCTCGGGCAGTGGGTCTGGAAATGGATGTAGTGGCTCAGCTGGAGGGCGCGGGAGTGCGGGAGGCGATGAAGATGGTGATACTGACGAGAGCGGGAGTACTGAAGGGGGCGAGAGTGGCGACGAGGAGAGCGAGAGTGGCGACGAGGGGATGTAGGTACAAACTTGGGTTATTTTGTGTTGTACTTATGTTTGAAACAATATTTTGGCGACCCTTATCTTAGTATTGTGTAGTTTAACCTTTTGGCAACTTGAACATTGGGGATATTGCAACATTTGTGGAATTGGCAGCTAGGTTTAGAGATTACCACACCCCGTTTTGTAGACTTTATATGTTTTAATGCATTTTGAGGGTGTTTAGCGATAATTTGGAAGTGTTTTAGACGATGGCGAGTTGTACGTGTTAGGACATGTTGATATTGAGTGGTTATAGCTTCTGTTACAGGTTTTGGTATTACAGGTTTTTGTAGATTTTTTTGGGAAAATTTTCCGGAAAAAATCTGGCATATTGCTGCTTTGCAGCCTGCTGCTTAGCTGCATAACAGCTTCATACCGTCGACATGTCGACGGCATCATAAGCCCAAAAAAATTTATACTCTAATTATGCCGTCGACATGTCGACGGCATAATTAAACCAAAAAATTTGTACTCGAATGATGCCGACGTCGTGTCGACGGCATCATAAACCCAAAAATTAACAATCACTAATCAACACGATAATTAGTGTTATTATCCCGTCGACATGACGTCGGGATAATATTGACGGAACGCCATTCTCTTTGACTGGAAACCCAAGTGGGACCCACGTTGTCGACGGGAGTGGTCGACGGGAACGTCGTTGCCGACCAAGCATTCTCGACGAGATGCTGCCGACGTCATGTCGACGGGACGAGATGGTGCCGACGTCATGACGTCGGCGTGGAGGTGAAAATGTCGCCCCCGAAAGTCCTGAATGTACTAGTGTGAGAAACAAAACCATTCCATTCGTTAAAATTCTTTGGAAGAACCATCCCGAGAGTGTGGCCACTTGGGAAACCGAAGAGTCGATGCGATCTAGTTATCCACAATTCTTTTCGTAATTCGGTACGTATTCATTGTTTTCCATCTCAAATTTCGAGGACGAAAATTTTCGTTTAGAGGGGAAGAATTATAATAACCTAAGCAAGTAAATTCAAAAATACGTGCTAATTTAAAATTTTGAACCCGAGAATAACATAAGTAATTATGAAATACAACATGAGAAGTACATCATACAAACACCATATTATAAGTACTACAACTCGACATAATTAATATTAATACAAGTATATACCACACGTTAAATAGGGCTGTTTTTTTTTTTTTTAAATTGTACACAATATATACCTAGGGAAAATTGGTCTCATATCACACGAAGCATAGGACAAGTAAATAAATAATTGTACACGTCATAAGGAGGGTAAAATTCAGTTTTTATGTCATGTTCCACAAGGCCAAAAGGGTTGGAATTTAAATACTGGAAGGTACACAATTTATAATGCAAACAGTAGGTCCCTAATTGTGAGATTGTGCTAACTCATGACAAGTCTTCATGCATACATTACGTATTATATGGCATACAACAATGAGCCAATGCGTCCCATATTAAGGTCCAAAAATAAATTAAAGTTTGTACATAACTAGTATAAGGAAAAATCTATAACTCATTATAAAATTTGAAAGTGTAAACTTGGTCTTTATCCTACCACTTTATTCGGCTAAGAGTCCAGCCAACACACCCAAATGCTCCACATTATCCCTGGTATTCATATTCAAAAGCAAACACAAAAACCCTAAAACAATTTAGGTGGCAGAACTTGAAATCTCTTCTTCTTTTCATTCGAGTACAAGGGTTCGAAGGAGGGTACGGTGTTCGAAAGGAGTTTTGGAGTCGTGGTGTTCTGTTGGTGTCGTTGTGTTCCGTCGCATAGGTATCACCATCTCCCCTTCGTTTGTCATTCATGTGACCTACTGATAACATAAAATCTAAAGATATAGTATGCTAAATGATCCTAACTATCTGGTCTTAATGTTATTTTGATTGTTTCGTTCGTTGTAATATGAATCACTAAGGTACATGTAGCATGAAATCATGAATATATAACCTACGTCGACTTCGTTTTACCTTTCGAATCAGTGGTTAAGCATGCACATATATCTGGTTATTTAAACACTATATGACCTCTTTCATGCATTCTAAAAACTGGAAATTTAATATAGGATATATAGATCTCGTGTGTGAATTGAATAAGTGGTCATATGGTCTGCTTAAAGTTCGAATGTTTGGCGCGAGAATTTGTCCCCATGACATATAAAATAACGAAACGATAGGGTATATAAATTGGCCATGTACGAACAATGAACAACAGAATTTAATACGTGATATAACAGGGATCATGTATGTGTCGAATGGTGGGTTGTAGGGTTTGTTAGAAAATTGATTAGTGTTAGGACCTAAGCTTCTCCTCTTTATCACACACAAGCACTTGATGATGATGACACTCACAAACAATATAAGAACAATAAGAGTAGCATGGATCGTATGGTGTAATTTCAAGTCAAATGATTATTAGCTTCAAAGAAAGAAAATAATACAAGAGACTTTGGGACCTTTGCACACACACACACTCTTTTCTTATCTAAAATGAGGCATCCTAACTGTGAAGAGTGTGTGTGGTTTAAATGAAACACAGCCAACCATTTTGGGCTTTGGAAGGCTTTACACTTGGACTTGTAGTGGGCTTAATCTTTACACTACACAAATAATTAACTTACTAACATTACTAATGCTATAAGCCCACTAAACAAAATACATATTATACACGACACATTAATTCTAAACGTCAAATGACCATCACTTCCTAAATAGCATAAAATAAATGCTAACAATCTCCCCCTAAGGGATGGTCATATCAATGATGCTCCCGTGATTGGTCTTTTGCATTTGATGTCTTGAACTTCGTGTGTCACTGTATAATATTCTTCAATCAATGTTCCTTTATGCACTGTGATCTTCAAAGAGTCGACTTTGAGTGTTCTTGCCTTGATCTACATCTTCTGTCCTGAAGCGTCGTCGTTGTAGATGATGATGGTTGATAGACTTTCGTCGGTACCTGCATAAAACAGTTAGCAATAATTCGTCCTTTGGCCATCATGTCACGAGGCAAGATCCTTTGATCTCATTAAGACTCATACAACTTGTATCCTTTTTAGTGAACACAAGTGTATTGCATAGGAAGTGTTCCTAAGAGATCTTTGATGAATCTCATGTCTCTAGACTCAATAATGTGCGTTTTGGTTTTAGTCGTCGGAGGCATGGAGCAGAGTGCCACCTTTTCAATATCAACACATCTCGGAGTGAGAGGTCGATAGATTATGCAGTGATCTCCGTGAGAAATGAAACAAATATCTTTTAAGAGATATCTGAGTGGATAGGAGGGGTGGTGCATTGCGTCACTGGGTCCATGACGTCTTGTCTTCAATACCAGTATCACCTTGGTGAGTACCGATAGCAGATGTATTGACCCGGTTTCTGACCTAAGTTTTCATGGAGGGCTATTTCTTTTCACCCTTACAAAAACTTTTCTTTTTCATTCTTCAACCCCTTCTTTCTCCTTTCTCATTATACTCCTTTTTTCAATCTTTCCTAAGGACTTCTAATGCTAAACTATTGGAATAGTCCTTGGGTAGATCCCTCCGGTTCTGGCGGATCATTGGACATAACCTAACCATAATCACCTTATTACTCCATGATTATCCTAGATTATTTGTCACATGCCATTAAACCTTGTGAAAATCTCTCAACATGTTTGTGATAAAACACATTTTGTTAACACATCGAGAGTTTTACATTTTTGAAACGCTCCCCCTTCACATGTGCTCATGCATTTTTGAAATAAACTGCACATGTTGGGTAGAGTTCGCACATTTTGAAATGATCGACTTTCAATGAATATGACCTTCGCGAGACACGCTTACATCACTAGTTAGACTAGTTTGAAATTATTACCCGTCCTGGTCATATTCAAAAATCATCTCTCGAATTGGTACATTCTACTCAGACAAGTCCTTTGCGAGACACGCTTGCATCACTGGTAAACCAGCTTGAAATTATTACCCGTCCAGGACATGTCTTTTCGAGAACAGACATTTAGTTTCGTCAATTCGAAGGTTCATGCTGAGTCTTTTTGAAGAACTCGTTTTGAGATTCAAACGATAAAACTTCTTTTAGATCACATTTTAATCACATCCTCTCCCCCATATATAAACACTTAATCTCCCCCTCAAAAATAGCATGAAGTGGTATTTTTGAAAACAGTTGATTAAAATGAAACTTTTTGTGGAGAGACGGACTGATTTTAGCATGAAAAATGGAACATTTTTCTTTTTCTACTCCCCCTTTATTAGAGCAAATGGTTAAACTTTTGAGTTTAAAAGCATTTAGGGGTCTTCGAGGGAGTTGTTGTGAGCACAAAATTTATAAAAAAGACTTTGAAAAATCTTTTGAAACAATTTTGATTAAGTGCTCACGGGTTTTAGCTTTTCGCCATTAACATTGCGAGTCCTGATCGGAAATAATCAGAAGTCATTCAATGTAGCGCGGGTTTCGTACTGAAATGCACGAAAGCCGTAATGAAGAATTTTGAGAAACGACATGTTTTAGAAAAACATAAAAAATAACTCTCGCTCAAGCATCTGTAAATACCCGTATCATTGTTAAATGACATTTCTAAGTACGTACAGAATATTGATTAGACGAGAGACATGTCGTGAGAAGAATATTTTTGATTTTTGTTGTTTTATATTTTTTATGTCTTTTTGAAATTTTCTATTTTTATATTTTGTTTTTGAAAAAGTATATATATATATTTACCAAAAATATATACATAACTATTTACAAACATATTTACACATATATATTTACATGCGAAGCTTTATGAAGTAAATCAATAAGATTCGAGAAGACTTTCTAACTCTTCGGGAGTTAGGCTTCGCATTCCAATTCGACGAACTAAGTTTTCAAACCGCTCTTTTGGGAGGGCCTTAGTAAATAGATCGGCGAGCTGGTATTCTGTCTTCACGAAAAACAATTCAACAGTACCCTCTTCAACGTGCTCTTTTATGAAGTGATAGCGGACTCTAATATGCTTGGTCTTTGAGTGTTGCACTGGGTTGCACGAGATGGCTATGGCACTTTTTGAATCGCAATACAAAGGTATGCGGTTGAAAGAGAAACCATAATCCGTGAGTTGTGTCCTCATCCATAGGACTTGAGCACAACACGCAGATAGAGACACATACTCGGCTTCTGCTGTTGATAAAGCAGTGCAATCTTGTTTTCTTGACGACCAGCCTACTAGCTTTTCTCCCAGAAATTGCGCTCCGCCTGATGTACTTTTCGCTGTAACTTGGCATCCAGCATGATCGGCATCTGAAAAGGCAATTAGTGTAAACTCCGAATCCTTCGGATACCAAAGTCCCATGTTAATGGTTCTTCGAAGGTATCGAAAGATCCGTTTAACCTCTTGGAGGTGAAGTTCGGTAGGCCTTGCCTGAAACCGTGCAAGTAAGCAAACAGCAAAATGAATATCTGGTCGGCTTGCAGTTAGGTACATGAGAGAACCAATCATGCTCCGATATTTCTTCGGATCCATGGGTTTCCCATATAGGTCAGCGCCAATCTTTGGTGAAGTGACCATTGGAGTACCAACAGAGTCACAATTTTCCATACCATGTTTTTTCAAAATCTCAATTGTATATTTAGCCTGATTAAGAAAAATACCACGTGGGGATTGATGAATTTGTAAACCCAAAAAGAATTTTAATTCTCCCATCATGGACATTTCGAATTTACTTTTCATGAGATTTTCAAAATGTTTTGAATGTATCGGATTAGTGGACCCAAAAATTATGTCGTCCACATAAATCTGAACAATCAAAATGTCATTTTTGTATTTTCTTGTAAACAAGGTTGGATCAATTGTTCCTTTGGTGAAATTATTTGACAACAAGAAAGATGATAACTCGTCATACCACGCCCGTGAGGCTTGTTTCAAACCATAGATTGCCTTCTTTAGCCTGTAGACGTATTCCGGATGATCTTTGTCAACGAAACCGTCTGGTTGACTCACATACACTTCTTCCTTCAGAGTTCCATTCAAGAACGCTGTCTTGATGTCCATCTGATAAACCGTGATGTTCTTGTGAGCGGCATAAGCTAAGAAAATCCTGACAGCTTCAAGCCTTGCAACCGGTGCGAATGACTCTTCAAAATCTATCCCTTCTTCTTGTCTGAATCCCTTTGCCACCAGACGAGCCTTGTTGCGAATCACAGTCATTTCTTCATCCTTTTTATTTTTCCATAACCACTTAAGATCAATGACTAGTTTGTCAATTGGTCTTGGAACTAAATCCCAGGTGTCATGGATTTGAAATTGAAGAAGTTCTTCCTGCATCGCTTCAATCCAGGCATTATCTGCCATTGCTTCCCGAATGTTCTTAGGTTCTATGAGACTGACTGAGCAGACATAGATGCACATGTCACAATCGGTATGAAGTTGTTTTCTCGTCTGAATTGGTCTTGAGGGTTCACCAATAACCTGTTCAATCGGATGGTCTTTTGTCCACTGTAGAGTTGAAGGATACCTTGGACTGTTTGAATGTATGTTAGACGGTTCATGTAATCTGGAAGATGATTCACCAGATTCCGTTCCAAACGGGTTTTCAAAGACTTCTTCGTCTAACACAACATTATTTGGTTCTTGCTCATCAATTCTTGGTAGAACAATTTCAATGAATGGAGTTGCTGGAGTAGATGTAGATGATGTTGATGTCGAAGGAGTTGGTGCGGCAGCTTCGAATGTTGTGGATGCATCTTGATTTGGTGGAATTGATGGTGGTTGTTGATGTTGAGTGGTTGCAGCGGAATGTTGGTCAGATGCATTTTTCGAAGCGCCACCATAGTATTCATCGTACATGAACTCGAAGAAATTATCCATTTCTTGAGATGTGGGTTTTTCATCATGAATTGATTGAGCTTCTTGAGGTGCGAGTCCTGAACTGATATGTCCAGAAGTCATCGGGTTAAGCGCGGGTTCTAGAGCGAGTCTCTCAGAAGCCATTTGTGAAATTTCATCAAACTTCACGTTCATCGTCTCCATGATCTTTTTCGTTCTCCTGTTATACACCCTGAATGCCCTCGAGTTTTCAGAATACCCAATAAAGATTCCAATATCACCCCTAGCCTTCAACTTTCCCAGATCTTCCCTGTCATTTGTTGGATAGCATAAAGCACCAAATACATGAAGATAAGAAATATCCGGTTTTCGGTTGTTGATTAGTTCGTATGGGGTTTTATTGAATCTTGGATGGATTAGGGATCGGTTTTGAGTAAAACAAGCAGTTGAAACAGCATCAGCCCATAAGAATAATGGAGTACTGGAATAAATCAGCATAGTGCGAGCAGCTTCTACAAGGGTTCGATTCCTTCTTTCAACTACCCCATTCTGCTGTGGAGTTCTAACAGCTGATGTCTGGTGAGTAATACCAGTTTCTTCAAAGAATGTTCTTAACTCCTGATTGACAAATTCCGTGCCATTATCCGTTCTCACTATCCTAACTGGAGCTTGAAGTAGAACTTGAATCCGCTTCAGAAAGGTGATGATGGTGCTTGGTGCTTCATCTTTTGATCTCAAAAACTTTACCCATGTATATCTTGAATAGTCGTCAACAATTACAAGAATATACTTCTTCCCATT
The DNA here is from genome assembly GCA_021014915.2 of Artemisia tridentata subsp. tridentata. Lineage (NCBI taxonomy): Eukaryota > Viridiplantae > Streptophyta > Magnoliopsida > Asterales > Asteraceae > Artemisia > Artemisia tridentata. Next base: position 54,443,480 of record CP139508.1, read on the forward strand.
TATGCTTTGAACTCTCATCGGGCCACATAAGTCCATGTGCAACAGATGCAACCTATCAACCGAACTAGGTACGGGTTTAGGTTTATATGTTGCTCTTTTGCTCTTTCCCTGCTCACATGATGGACATAGGTGTTCTTTGGTGTATTTGAATTTAGGAAGACCGGAGACAATGTTGTCTTTGGCAAGCTTGTTGATCGTGTCAAAGTTAAGATGGGACAAGCGTCTATGCCATAACCAGGATTTTGTTTCACCTGCCCTGGTCATGAGACAAATAGGTGATGAAGAGGCCATTTGGTTTATGTCAATTGCATAAAGATTGGTGCCACGATCCCCAATTAAGAGATCATCCCCAACCAAATTCCTGACAAAGCAAGTGTTTCTCCGAAATGCAACCTCTAAATCAGCATCACAAAACTGCCCGACAGAGAACAGATTGTGTCCCAACCCTTCGACATAGTAAACCCGAGTGATTAAGTAGTTTCCAAACCGAAGATCTCCATAACCCAGAATAGCTGCAACATGATCATTCCCAAACCGTACAGTCCCCATGAACTGCCACACAAAATTGATCAGCAGCTTCAGATTCCCGGTCATGTGCTTGGAGCAACCCGAGTCGATGATCCAAAGACAGATTTCAATGACCTGAGAAGAACAGAAGAATTTGTATATGGAAACCGTGTAACATTTGGTTCCAAGGGGTTAGATGTAACAGGTGACTCACACTTAGATATGGTTTCCTTAGATGCATTGGGAACTATTTCTAATGTGCCATTCTTAAGTGTAAACATTCTACCCGTTGGTTTCCATGCACAAAGCTTAGAGTGATCCTTAGGCAATAGGCTGCTAGTGGTTTTCCTAGCTTTTGCAATTAGTCTTCGAATATATCTAGACTTAGCCTTAGTCACTAAAGGAACCTTTTTCTGTTCAGGCATATCATTCTTTTTCACATCATTAGAAACATTATCATCACAAGCATTTACAGACAAAGTTTTCTTTTGCATTAAACAATCAGAATCATTACATGCATTAGAAACAGGAGTCTTATCATTACAACTAGATGATACATGTTTCTTCTTGGAAAGCGATAAATTCCTAGGGTGTTCTTCTACTTTCTTGCTTGCACTCTCAGAAACAGGCGAGACATTAGGTTTCTTGTTATGGCTCCTAGACTGTCTTTTGCTCCTAGAGTTGCTTTCTATTCCTGTAGAAGGTAAGGCACACTCATTAGAATTTTTGTTGTTGTCCTGAGATGTTGTAGTAGCATTCCTAGACTCATTTGGAGTATCTTTCTTACTTTTGTCTATCTCCCTATATGTGTTAGATGTAGAGGCAGACGCAGTAGTGGGACTAATCTTATAAAGGCCAGGTGCTATAACATTAGTGTTCTTGACAATAGCTTTCTCTTTTTGTTTCTCACTAGGCAAGGGGGTTAATGGTGCAATACCCGTAGTTTCCTCACCCTTCCCTTTTTGACATTCAAGCTGAGACTTCAAAATATCAATTTGTTCTTTCAACTGTTTGTAAGAACGCTCATACGACAGTTGTCATACTTGCATTCTTCCTTTTTAGTATCAAGTTGTTTAAAATATGTGCAATTTTGTTTTTCAAGTTTCAAAAGCGCCTTTTCATATTTTTCAACAATTTGAGAAGTCTCAGCTCGAAGTGTTTCATCATCCTCAACAGAATATGTTTGGAAAATAATAGACATGATATCGGTCGAGAGAGCATCGAAAGAGAGAGAGTCATTTTGATGTTCCAAAACCTTTATCCGTTCCAAGTATTCATTTGCTTCCTTCACTAAGGATTTGTGATCCTTAACGAATTCTGCAGACTCTTTTAAAATATTATTTTCCACATTTTGAACAACCGCATAGATTGCAGCAACATGTGGATTAATTTCCTTTGCAAAAATCTTTTTCAGTTCATCCTGAACACCCGAAAACCATTCAAACTTGTTATTGTTAATTTTGGAAGCCACAATACGTTGAAGTTTCTCAATTCTCTGTTTAAGATCAACCAAATGTAGTCTAGCTGCACTTGAATCATAAGTGTTTTTAGATGCCATTTGTTCGATGTTAGGCAGATGTTTTGAGACTTCTTTTTGTTTTGTGAAGACCACTGGTCTTTGAAAAAACAATTGTGACTCTTTTTTAATAAGATGAACACCAGAATCTTTATTAAGCTTGTTATAATCAATTGGTTTAATTTCTGGGTTCATTTGTCTCATTTTAACTCGTCTCTTTTCAGTACGCTCAATAGTTTCATCCGAATCATAAATTTCAATCGGATCATGTTTATCATTTAGCACACTACCATCATATAACACATTCTGTCCTTTCTGAGCTTTCTTGAGATTACAAGGGTTTTCATAACTGATAGCCACTTTCTTTATTGTATGTAAAATCGGGTTTGGATCATTTATTAACAAGTTAACTGTTTGTGCAGAATGACCCGTTTTTACAAGCAACTCATCCAACTTTGCAATGGTTTCCTTTTTGTCATTGATCTCTTTAAGAAGATCCTTTTCACGTTTTAAAAACCTTTCATTCAACTCCTTCTTTTCTTTTTCAAGATTGGAATAAGTTGATTTTTGTTTTGAAAGTTGGTTGGTTAGTTCAGAAATTTCCTTGTTTAGAGATTTGATTTGATTGTTCAAATTAACATCTAGAGTGTTAAATTTGATTTGTAAACGTTTTTCTCTTAACTCAGAATCTTTTAAACTAACCTCAAGTTCCGACTGTTTTTTGTTATGAAAATCATAAGCTCTTGCATTCACCTTATATCTCTCAAGCTCAGTGGTCAATTTTTCATTCGCGGCCTTAACATCGCGATTGACCTTTTTGACCTTTTATATTTCAACACTACAATTTTGCAATAATGATTCAAACATAGCACGTGTTTCCTCATCATTATCAGTATGCTGTGACTCGAATTCTTCATTATGATCCATATCTGGAGTTTCCAAATTAGTATTACTACAACTTGGTTCGTCCATGTATGTATCATAAATGAGATTAGGAGTCTCAGGATGCTGTTCATTTTGAGGTGACATATCAAACATTTCATTATTGTGACATGTAGCATATGGTTGTACCTCAGAAACCGCATTAGTGTCAAAAGCAGGAGGTGCTTCTGAGTCTGTGTCGTACTTTGCCTCCTGGAGATTTGCCATAAAAATGCAGTTTGCATCGATGTCCTCTTGATCTTCTGAAGCATCCATAATGGCCATGAAGTCATTCTCTTCTGCACTCAACTGAAGCCCAGCCGTTTCCTTGTTTGCCAACATTAATGCTTTCTGCAAATACGCTGGATCCCTCTTATTCGGCTTGTCTGGACAGTTCCTAGCCATGTGACCAATACCCTGACAGTTGAAGCACTTCATCATATTTCCCTGATTTCTATTCCCAGCTCCCTGAGCAACATTCCCAAACTGATTCCCAGCATTCTGTACCCTTTGATTACCAACAGCATTACCCATCTGATTCCCTGCAAACTGACCCATCTGATTACCAACATACTGCCCTGCATTCTGATTACCCATCTGAAATCTTGGAGCATATCCCTGCTGATTCCCATATCCCCCAACCATTTGACCTTGCTGTCCCATGTTGAAACTCGGCTGTGCAATCTGCTTGTTGCGAGTGTTTGATGAGATTCGTTGATTGTTGTTGGTGGGTGTGGAGTAGCGTCCTTGGAATGCTTTTGATAGGTAGGCAAAAGCTTGAGTCAAAGCAGCAGTTGACTCATCCTGATCGTCTTGATCTGGGTGTTGTGGGTATTGTTGTTGTGGGATTACATGTTGTTGTTGTTGTGGGTAGAATGGTGATTGTGGAATATACTGTTGTTGCATGAATTGCTGAGTGGATGATGATGATGATGGTTGTGCACTGACTGTTGCAGGTGTAGGTGATTGGACTATGAGTGCAAGAGGATCTTGTTGTTTTGCTTGCTTCTCTTTTCTGACTTCATTTGCCTCTGCTTGGTTTTGTTTGAGAAAGTCATAGAGTTGATCGTAGTTCACATCATGAAGATTCTTAGTTTGGTTGACAATAGTAACATATCGTCCCCATTCTTCTGGAAGGTTGTTGATGAACTTGATGTTTTGAACAATTTGTTTAGGTGCCAAATTGTTTCTGATCAACTCATTCATTAGAGTACAAAACCGTGTGTAGTAAGATTCAATCTGTTCAGCTGGCGTTGCTGTGAACTTCTCCCATTCTGTCAGAAGCTTGTTTTCCATTTCTTGAATGCCAATTTCTGTACCATGACAAAGACGTCTAACTCGATCCCACATTTCTTTGGCAGTTTCACAGCTATCTACAGCACAAAATATTTCTTGTGGTAGACCGAGTTGGATTAGATGCATTGCTAGGTGATCAGCTTCAATTTGCTTCCAATCTGCTTCAGTGTAATCCGATTCCTCTTTGGGTCGGTACGTTGGATCGACGGGAGGATTTGCAGTAGGGTTTCCAGCTGTTTCTTCAATCTCACCAGGCTGGAATGGACCTTTCTTGACAGAGTTAACCAAGAGAATACCTTGTCCATTAGGTTTGGATCTCATATATCGAAGCATACGACTCGTCCATGGAAGGTAACCACCTTTTTCTAACATTGGAGGTCGGTTTTCTGAACCTGCGGCATGAATGTCTTGTTGTGTAGTCATCTTTAAAATTATGTATGATAAAGTGGATTGAGGATCGATTCAACAAAATAGAAGTTGTTTTCGTTGAAGGTTGAACTTGAACTTGATGTTGAAGATTTGGTTTGTTGTTGATGATCGTTGATGTTGTAACAAATTAAATAACGTTATGAAACTTGATTCAAGTATAATTAAGACAAAGTCAAAAGTTTACTGTTTCGACAAAAGTTATGTAAATTACAATTTAGATAAACTCGACAATTTCTATAGAAATTTCAATTTGACCAAAATTTATACAAATTATGGCTAAATATCAATTTAGATAGAAATAAATCTAATTTATATAAATCGGTAATTTATATAAAATCTAACACTTTTATACAAAAGGTTAGATAACCGAGTGTCGAAGTATTTTACACTCTTATACAAGAGTAAAAATACCGAGTTCACTTTCGAGTTGACGAAATTACGTTCGAATCAAATCCTTGAAAGTTATTCAACTTTGAAGTCTTTTAATCACAATTGCGAGGGCCAAAAGTGTCAAATCCGAAAGATCTTCTATTGCAGCTGAAAGTACAAGGACTAAAGTTGCCAATTCCAAAAATTGCACCAATTGCGAGTCCAAAATGTGAATTGCGAGACCAATTTCGATAAAATAGCTCCAATTGCGATACTCAACTTGAATTGCGAGTTACAATTGCGAGAAAACCTTTGAATTGCGAAACAGCCTCTCAATTGCGACAAAACTCTGAATTGCGAGACCCTTGTTCAATTGCGATACACAATTCCGATAGCCCAATTGCGAGACTCTTCAATTTCGATAGAATACAGCAATTGCGACAAATTACTGAATTGCGAGAAGATGCCAATTTCGACAGAATTGATGAATTGCGAGAAGATGCCAATTTCGACAGAATTGATGAATTGCGAGAATTTTCTGCTTTTTGGCCACTTTTGTTGACTTTTGAGACACTTCCCACGTGAAGCCTTAATTCAAGGAAATCTCTGACCACTTTTCACCTACTTGCACACTTGTCTTACAACTTTTACCAACTAAACCAATCAAATCCAAGATATTACAAGTATAATATTCATAAACACAAAAGTGATTCTTCCTTTGTACTTTTTCGATCAAACAAGAACAAAGAACACCAAAAGTGCACTTTTTCTTTCACCAACACAGAGATACTCACTGAGTATTACAAACACAACTTTGTAAATGTTATTGCTATTAGATTCCAAGAAAAAGTCAACACTTGGTCACGTTAAAAAACAACAGTGGGTTATTATTTTTTTGTTTTTGAAGCAAAGCAAACATACAAACTTTCTACCTTGAAGATTGGCTCATGTATACCACTTGTTAGGACCTAAGCTTCTCCTCTTTATGACACACAAGCACTTGATGATGATGACACTCACAAACAATATAAGAACAATAAGAGTAGCATGGATCGTATGGTGTAATTTCAAGTCAAATGATTATTAGCTTCAAAGAAAGAAAATAATACAAGAGACTTTGGGACCTTTGCACACACACACACTCTTTTCTTATCTAAAATGAGGCATCCCAACTGTGAAGAGTGTGTGTGGTTTAAATGAAACACAGCCAACCATTTTGGGCTTTGGAAGGCTTTACACTTGGACTTGTAGTGGGCTTAATCTTTACACTACACAAATAATTAACTTACTAACATTACTAATGCTATAAGCCCACTAAACAAAATACATATTATACACGACACATTAATTCTAAACGTCAAATGACCATCACTTCCTAAATAGCATAAAATAAATGCTAACAAAAATGAAGTATTTTTGGAAAATATTGGGATCAGTCAATCATCATCTCCCGTATGGAAACATATATCACAACTCATAATCTCAGAATTCCAGCCAACAATTTCTCTTGTATCCATATTTAGTTCTTTGTATTGGCCTATAAATTGTGAGGCTCAATTGTATTGTAATCATCAGAATATACAATAAAACACTCTCTCAATTCATACGAGTCAACATGGTATCAGAGCGCGTTCTCTGGTTCTAGGGCTGTGCTCATCATTTACCGTTATTTCATCAGAAATCCCTCGTTGCCATGTCCAAAGATGGTAACTCGGGTTCTGATTTGTCAATACAACTAGCCAACCTTCTCAAAAATGGCCTCAATCGCCAACTCCCAAAACCCAAACTATCCGACAACCTGCAAATAAACCTCAAAATCAATAGCAAAAATTATGCCTTATGGACTCGAATGATTCGAGTTGCTATAGGCGAAAAATCAAAACGCTTGTTAAAACACCTAACCTCAGACCCTCCAGATCCAAGTGATGCAACATACAAGCAATGGGAACAAGACGACCTGGTTGTTTTTTCATGGCTCATTCAAAATATTGAACCAACAGTTGCCAGTAACCTAACCGAGTTCCCTAACGCAAAAATATTGTGGGATGCTCTGGTGGTCACTTACAGCAGTGGAAAAGACAAACTGCAAATATTCAATCTTCATGTCCGAGCTAATGAAATCAAACAAAATGAAACTTCTTTGGAAAAGATGTGGATTACCTTACAATGGATTTGGGGAGAAATTGTTAGAATCGACCCAAATCCAATGAAGTGTCCAGTTGACATCAAAACTTACGCAAAAATTAGATCCGACCATAAGCTATTTCAGTTTCTAAACGCTTTAGCCGGAAGTATGAACCCATAAAACGGGAAATACTCCGGTCAAAATCACTTCCAAACGCAGAGAAGGCGTACGCAACCGTATGAAAGGAGGAGTCTCATAATAAAATTCTTGGTACACAACCAACAGATGAATCGTCGGGGATAGCAGCCAGACTTATTGCCACTAACACACAAAACCCTAACGGGTCCAGCCTTGTCTCAAAGGGTGTCCGCCGAACTCAACATCTTATAATCGAAAAGAGTCATCTCAAATGCACTAATTGTGGGATGACTAAACACACAAAGGAAGAATGCTTCAGGATCGTTGGATATCCTGAATGGTGGAATGATGGTCACAAGAAAGGAACCAAGGGTACTGTACAGGAGCAAGGGAAAGCCGCCGTAGACACGGGCAGCAAAGAAAGAGCTACCGGCGTGACAGATGGCGGCGGCAAGGAGGCTTTTGGAGGCATGGCGGCCGCCGGCTGGGGAAAAGAAGAGACCTTTGAGTCTCAGACAGGTATCGGGTTTGAGTGTTCTACCTCAAGCCCCTTAAAATTTATTCCTACATGTTTCTCATTTGTAGCCTCTATGAAAACAGAAAAAGACCAATACCATGAAAAACAAGATAAACCTTGGATTTTCGATTGTGGTGCAACTGATACGATGACATATGAATTATCTGACTTTATTTCTTCAACAAAAACTCCAAAGTCATACATTCAAACGGAAAACGGGGAAAAGATGGATGTAAAGACAGGGGAACCATTGAGATTTCTCCAACGTTAAAATTTTCAAATTATCGTTATGTCCCAGATTTATCACATAAGCTTCTGTCAATAAGCCATGTAACCAAGGAACTTAACTGCACTGTTCTAATGCACCTAACCTTTTGTATCTTACAGGATATCAGGACGGGAGATATCATTGGGCGTGGTACTGAGCGACAAGGGTTGTACTATGTGGATGAGGTGACACAATCGGGTACTGTGATGCTTGCTCATGGATCCTCAGACCGTGAAGCTTGGTTATGGCACAGAAGGTTGGGACACCCATCTCCTGGATATTTACACATTTTATTTCCTAAGTTGTTTCCCCCTAATAATGTTTCAAACTGTGAGACTTGTAAGCTTGCCAAGAGTTATAGAAAAACGTACAAACCAACCAACACAAGGGTGGAGGTACCTTTTTCATTGATTCACTCTGATGCTTGGGGTCATGCCCCAGTTATTAGTGGACAAAATTACCATTTTTTTCTTCTTTTTGGGGACGATTGCACTCGAATGACTTGGGTATATTTCTTGAAACACAAATATGAAGTAATTGACAAACTTACCATTTTCTATACCATGATTGAAACCCAATTCCAAAGAAAAATCCAAACCCTTCGATCAGACAATGGTGGTTAATTTGTTAATGCACGCATGAAACATTTCCTTGAAACAAAAGGAATAATCCACCAAACCTCGTGTGCGCATACTTCAGAACAAAACGAAGTCGTAGAACGGAAAAATTGAATTATTTTAGAAATTACATGGTCACTTATGATTGAATAACAAGTCCCGAAAAGTTTCTGGCCAGAAGCCGTTGCCACCGCCACCTACCTAATTAACCGCCTTCCAACCAAGATCCTTAAACTAAAAACACCATTAGAGACCATGACCAAACTCACCAAAGTCCCTCCGACCCTAACTCTTCAACCACGCATTTTTGGTTATTCCTCCTTTGTCCACATTCTAAAAACCAATAGGACCAAAATTGACCCATGTGCCGAGAAATGTGTGTTTGTTGGTCATGGAATAAATAAAAAAGGGTATAGGTGCTATAATCCAAAAAAAAAGCGTATGCACACAACCATGAATTGTGATTTCCTTGAAACACATTATTACTATGCACCACACAGTGGTCTGGGGGAAAAGGAACATTCAGACACATTGAGTTGGTTGCAGCCTGTTGATTCCCCAAAAGAAGAAAACACTCACAGTACCCTAGATGAGTCACCCTCAACTCACAATGCAACCGAAGTCACCATTGCCCCGCCCTTCATGAACACTCCTCCCAACCTGATACTAGAGGTAAGTAATTCTCCTGGTACTTCTAATGATGAAACTGTTAATGTTTCTAACACAAATAACGATTCTGATGCTGGTGATGAGCCTATACCTCTTAACAATGAAGTGGCTGAAAATGATCAAACAGAGGCACCTGAAATTTATGAGGAAGCTACGGAAGGATCCACCGAAAGGTACGTCTTACCTCCCAGGAAAAACAGAGGGGTACCTCCAAAAAGATACACCCCTGAGAAAGAGGCTCGAAGTTCAAGATACCCTATGGCGAACATTGTCAAAGGGAATCTATCACAAGAAGCCCATGCATTCATTACCTCCTTATACTCTGAAGAAGTTCCAAGAACTGTTGAGCAAGCACTCAAATCAAATAACTGGAAAGATGCAATGAAAACAGAAATGGATGCCCTCAAGAGAAATACCACATCGGAAAAGTGTATCATTCCAGAAAGAAAAAAACCTGTTGGATGTCGATGGGTGTTCACTATAAAGCATAATCCAGATGGAACCATTGAAAGGTACAAAGCCCGGTTGGTAGCCAAGGGGTATACACAAACGCATGGAATCGATTATTTTGAAACCTTCTCACCAGTCGCCAAAATCAACACAATCAGGGTACTTTTCTCTATAGCTGCAAACAAGCATTGACCACTCCACCAGTTTGACGTTAAAAATGCGTTTCTACATAGGGAACTTAAAGAAGAAGTGTATATGGAAGCACCACCTGGATTTACTCAAGACTTTAAACCAGGAGAAGTTTGTCACCTAAAGAAATCCCTGTATGGTCTAAAACAATCCCCTCGAGCTTCGTTTGGAAGATTCACGATAGCTATGAAGAAATATGGATTCAAACAGAGCAATTCAGATCATACCTTGTTCCTTAAACGTAGAGGTAAACTTGTTACCTGCCTAATTATCTATGTTGATGATATGATTGTGACAGGGAATGGTGAGGAGGAGATGAAAAGATTAAAGAAGAACCTATTTTCAGAATTCGAAATAAAGGATTTGGGAAGACTCAAGTATTTCATCGAGATTGAAGTGCTAAGATCGAACCAAGGAATCTTCATTTTCCAGAAAAAGTACATTCTGGACTTGTTAGCAGAGACAGGGATGCTCGACTGCAAACCTTCATATATTCCTATGATCATGAACCAAAAACTCTTTATGGAGGAAGGAGCACAGTTGACTGACAAGGGTAGATACCAACGGATCGTGGGGAAGTTGATATATCTGTCACACACCCGGCCAGACATAGCCTATGCAGTGGGGGTTGTAAGCCAATTCATGCATCAACCCCAAGAGCCTCATATGGAAGCAGTAATGAGAATCATCAGGTATCTCAAGGGAACAACAAGTCACGGTGTTCTATTCAAACCAAATGATCACCTTGATACTCAAGTCTATACCGATGCAGATTGGGCGGGAGATAAGAGTGACCAAAGGCCAACCTCAGGTTATTTTACCCTTGTTGGAGGGAATTTTGTTACATGGAGAAGTAAGAAACAGAAAGTGGTGGCTATTTCCAGTGCAGAGGCAGAATTCAGAGGAATAGATAGAGGCTTAACTGAAGTTTTGTGGGTTAAAAAGTTTTTTACTGAGATCGGTTTTCCTCAAAATAAACCCAATCAAATCCTATGTGACAATAAAGCTGCCTTTCAAATCTCGGAGAATCCTATACAACACAACCGAACAAAACACATAGAGGTGGATCGAAATTTTATTAAAAAAAAAATAGAAACAGAGATTATTGAATTGACATTCGTTCGATCTGAAGACCAACTAGCTGATATCTTAACGAAAGCCGTCAATGGAAGAATCTTTAGCAAATGTTTGGGCAAGTTAAATGTTGGAGATCCCACCATTCAACTTGAGGGGGGATGTTAGAAAATGAAGTATTTTTGGAAAATATTGGGATCAGTCAATCATCATCTCCCGTATGGAAACATATATCACAGCCCATAATCCCAGAATTCCAGCCAGCAATTTCTCTTGTATCCATATTTAGTTCTTTGTATTGGCCTATAAATTGTGAGGCTCAATTGTATTGTAATCATCAGAATATACAATAAAACACTCTCTCAATTCATACGAATCAACAGAATCAGAAGTATTAGCATATAAATCGAATCCTTTTTAACGCATGAAATAATGAGCAAATACACTTATACTTTGAGACTTAAAACCTGGATTGAAACTCATGCTATAATGTCGATGTAAAGGCTATAGTATGGAACTTGTAAACGTGTGAAAAGTATGGCTATGGGTCTGTTACATGTCGACTAAGGGTGGTTTATAACATCAGTTGTTAACAAAAATTATAGGTTTATTAGTTTTGCATGCATGTAAAACCAAGGTATGAGATGTGTGATTTGAGTCTTGTTAAACATGTTAATTTATGTGTATGTGGTGCCGTATAAAATGTGTGTTTGGGCATGTCGAATGGGCTGTGAAAGTGGTTTCGGAATGATTTGATTTTATGTGTGTTGGGGTGACGAATAAACTAGTATGAGTGTGTTGTGTCGTGGGCTGGAAACTGAGGTTAGGCTGATCATTGTAGGTGTGGGGTGAGTGTGAAAAGGGTGTCTAACTAGGGTGTTTTGGTGTGTGTATGTGTCGTTAAAAACAGACCAAAAGCATGAGTCGTTGTGATTTTATGTAGTCAATATAGGGTAACGTAGGCTGGGGGAAAATGGGTCAACATGGCATGTCGTGTGAGTGTGAAAATGGGTCTATAATTGGCATGAGAAAACTTAGATATTATATGTATAAATGTGGGTTTGATGTAAGTGTGTTCTGTGATAAAAACTGGTGCGCTACAATGTTGTTAAAAAAAAAAAAAAAAAAAAAAAAAAACATTGGTAATACATGTGAGGCTTATGTCGATTAGTAAGGCATGTATTAGGTGTATATTTTGTGTCGAATGCATGAAGTATTAGAGTGTTTGAATGAGTTGAAAATCGTGGTGAAGGTACATGTAAATAGAAGTCCAGTATGCATGATAAAAACCTGATGTGGTGTATGGCTAATATATAAGGGTCAAAATGATTGAGTTGAGTTGGCTTCAAAGAGAATAGAAAGGGGCTGTACAACAGTAGTGTAAAGCAAAAGTATGGGGTAGCATGTGAATTGTGAAGGCATAGGGAAGATGGCATGTGGGGGGTGTCATTGGGCTATAAAATTCAGTATGTATATACGACATAGAATCTAGTTTAGGATTATATAGATATGTAAATTAAACTTTAGTCCTTGAACTTTAATAAAATGACGGTTTAAACACTAAACTACTAAAATTGGCATAATAAACCTTAAACTATTATAATTGTCATTTTTAACTCCTAAATAATATAAATTGGCGATTATAACCTTAAAGTGTTAAATTACTATTTCGAGAAACTTTCTAAAAATAGAACGTTACTAAATATAGCAAGTTACTAAAAATAGAATGTTTCTAAAAAAATGGAAAGAAACCATAAATGGAAAACCTTAATAACTAAAATTGGTAAACTTATAAAATGAGCTTATAAGTAATATGTGGTCATTAATTTGTATAGGTTCGGTGAAGAAGGAGTGACTCTCTATTTCCGGTGCTTTCTTATTTTGATTGTTTGATTCGCATAAGGTACAGATATTCTACCCTTTCTCACTAAGGGTGTCCTTTCTCATGACTTCGATCTTTGACTCTGATTCATTTGATTTGATATGCTTTGATTCCTCTGATATGATTCCTTTGCTATGATATGTTGATATGATTCTTTTGATATGAGCTTTGATATGATCTCAGTTATATGATCATCTCTTATGATTCAGTTACATATGCCTTTGCTATGATTCCCTCTGATATGATGTTATGATATGATGTGCTTTGTTATGTTTGCTGCCCGAGCTAACTAGCCATGGAGGTACCATGGCCATGTCATTGAGGCACCGATGGCATGACACTTTCTGTGGAGGTGTGATTGATCCACGGCGTCCCCTTCTGTTATGATATGTGTACACTTTGGCCATTTTGATATATGCGTATACTTGTCTAGTACATGGTACGTATATGATTTGTTTTGCAGGGGGCGTATGGATGCATCCTAGGCTAATATGATTTGATATGTGATTTGTTTGGTGACTGGTTGTATGTGCCCTATACCCCACTCACTGTTTTTGGTACTTAGAGGTCTCCCCTCTCCGTACACTTAGATATGATAGGTATATGTGATGTGATTATTTGGTCTATACGAGTGGCTCGTGTAGATACACTCGTGGCTATCTGTTAGGTATCTTTGGTCCGATCGAGTGGCTCGGTTGGATGTGTTCGTTGTCGTTTATTTCTTTGAATCTAGAGCTATTCTTACCTGGTGTGTATGCTTGTGTGCCGTTTGATTCATATCCATTTGACTATGTTTATTATCGTTTCTGCTTTGTTTATATATCAGTTCACTGAGTGTTTTATGCTCAGCCGCTTTTCTTTTTCATGCGGCAGGTAATAAGCGGGATGCGGGGCAAGAGAGTTGAGAGTAGGAGTAGAGGACCTACCATATTAGATTTCCCATTTCTTTTGGAACTATTTTGGACTTATGTTATGGATGTTATTTCTTTGTATTTCTGTTTTTAAGTCTTTTGGGAACTTGTACTTCATGAGTCATGATGTTCTTGAGTTAGTTTAATTATGAGAGACTTCCGCTTGCGTTATATTGTATGTTCTGATTAGACACCATAATGTGGCATCTTAACCAAAGTCGGATTGGGGTGTTACAATTATGGTATCAGAGCCCAGGCTGCGACTTGTAGCTCATAAGTTATGGCCTGTGAAATCTAGACCCTTAGACTTTGCCCCGTAGGACTTAGGTTTTTGACCGGTGAGGATTGGGTAGACATTAGGTTTCGTTTCGGCATGTTCCTTCCTCCATATTGTACTCCTTAAATTCATTTTGTCTTCGCTAATCCACTTGTGACCTTTCAGATGGTGACCACTCATCATAGCGAGGATTTCAGTAACAAACCCGCCTTTGCAGCTATAGTTCAGTGGACTGTAGATGCACTAATTCTAGGTTTCACCGAACATATTGAAACTCGGATCCGTCAGAACACAGGGAGTGGCAGTGGTAGTGGGGGTTCTGGTTCTGGTGGTGGTGCTCCACCAGTTACCATCCACACGTGGTTGGAGAGGTTCTGCAAACAGAAACCTCGTTCTTTTAGTTCTGCAAATGCTCCCATTGATGCAGAAAACTGGATTGCCCACATGGAGAAAATATTTGAGGTATTGGGCTGTGATGAGGAGTGTAAGGCGAGGTTGGCTAGTTACAAGTTTGAGGGAGATGCCCTCAGTTGGTGGAAGGCGTACAAACAAGCAAAGGGAGGAGATGCATTCGTGGCGGCTCTGTCATGGAACGATTTCCGTGACACTTTTTATCAGCAGTACTTCCCAAGATCGGAAAAAGAGAAGTTTGAGAGGGATTATCACTCCATTTATCAGTATGACAGGGAAACGAGTACGGAGTTCATGAAGTGGTTCTTGCGTCTGGCAGGATTCTTGGGTGCTAGGGCAGGGACGCAAGAAGAGCAAGCAAATCATTTTAAGTGGGGTCTCAGGAACGATCTTCTTGATGGGGTGGTGAACATTCATTTCGAGGATGTTGCTCAGGTGGCTAATGCAGTTAGGAATATCGAGATCATGCAAGAGCGACCTAGGCAGGGTGTGAAGAGGTACATAATCGTTCAGTATTTATTTTGTTTGATACGGGTGCGACTCATTCTATGGTTTCTATTTCAATTGCTAAATATCTTTATATGACTCCAACACCATTAAACTATGCCTTTTCTATATCAACCCCAATGAATAACAATATAATTATAGATCATGAATTTCTGAACTGTCCTCTTCGTTTCGCTGATAAAATCTGCTATACCATTTTACTTCCTTTGGACATGAATGACTTCGATATTATTTTGGGCATGGACTGGTTGTCCGAGCATCGGGCAACTATTGATTGTCATGCCAGACGTGTGATTTTTGGTGATCTAGATGCTCCTGAATTTGTTTATCAGGGTTCCCAACCTGGTAAGTCTATTAAGATTATCTCCGCTATGAAAGCTCGCTCTCTACTTTCACATGGTTGTGAAGGGTTCTTGGCTTCTATTAAAGACACTTCGTTGGATGGTCCTAGTATTGAGAGCCATCCAGTAGTTTGAGAATTCCCTGACGTATTTCCTGATGAACTTCCGGGCATGCCTCCTGCACGGGAAGTTGAATTTAACATTGATCTGATTTCGGGTGCTGAACCTATCTCTAAAGCTCCTTATCGTATGGCCCCAGTTGAGCTGAAGCAGTTGAAAGAGCAACTGCAGGAACTCTTGGAGCGTGGTTTTATTCGTCCGAGTGTTTCTCCATGGGGTGCTCCTATTTTGTTTGTAAAGAAGAAGGAGGGTAGTATGAGGCTATGCATTGACTACCGGGAGTTAAATCGTATTACTATCAGAAACCGTTATCCTCTTCCTCGTATTGATGATTTGTTTGATCAGCTCCAAGGAGCTAAATTCTTTTCTAAAATTGACCTGAGATCCGGGTATCACCAGCTGCGGGTGAAGGAACAGGATGTTCCTAAGACTGCATTCCGTACACGCTATGGTCATTATGAATTCCTGGTTATGCCTTTTGGTCTGACAAATGCTCCAGCTGTTTTCATGGATCTGTTGAATCGCGTTTTCCATGAATATCATGATAAGTTCGTTATTGTTTTCATCGATGACATTATGATTTACTCCAAGACGAAGAAAGAGCATGGGGAACATCTTCGTGTCGTGTTGGAAATCCTGCGTCAGAAGAAGTTGTATGCCAAATTTTCTAAGTGTGAGTTCTGGTTGGAGCAGGTGGCGTTTTTGGGGCATGTAGTATCGGCTGAGGGGATAAAGATGGATCTGGCTAAGGTTGAGGCGATCACTAAGTGGCCAAGACCTACGAATGTGACGGAAGTTAGGAGTTTCTTGGGTCTTCCCGGCTACTATCGGAGATTTGTTGAAGGGTTCTCACGGATTGCGTTGCCATTGACGAAGCTAATGAGGAAAGGTGAGAAATTTTTATGGACTGATGAAAAGGAGAAGAGTTTTGAGGAGTTGAAGATGAGACTGGTCTCGGCGCCTATTCTTACTCTTCCATCAGGTACCGGTGGTTTTCAGATCTATAGTGATGCTTCAAAGAAGGGTCTTGGATGTGTCCTTATGCAACATGGGAAGGTCATTGCCTATGCATCCAGACAATTGAAACCCTATGGAGAAAATTATCCGACTCATGACTTGGAGTTAGCGGCTGTGGTCTTTGCATTAAAAATTTGGAGGCACTACTTGTATGGCGAGACATGTGACATTTTCACTGACCATAAGAGCTTAAAGTACATCTTCACCCAGAAGGAGTTAAACATGAGACAGAGGCGTTGGTTGGAGCTTTTGAAAGATTATGATGCCAACATTCAATACCATCCAGGTAAGGCGAATGTTGTAGCAGATGCGCTTCGTAGAAAGTCGGGGATGATTGCCAGTCTTTAAATCGAGCCGAGGATACTTAATGACCTAGAACTCATGGATGTGGAGTTGTGTATTCGTGGGATTGATGGTTATTGTAACGCCCCGTACCCGTTTAGACTGAAATTTAAAACTTTTTGCGGAAACGACTTAACTTTAATGGACCTTTCGTTACTCTTTTACAAACTGGCGATGTTACATTATAAATCAACCCATGAAACCACTTTTAAAAGATACTAGACTCAATTACCTTTAAAACGGTAGGTGGTACAACCTCCAACGACTTACGGTTTGTTTTGTACGACATTTAGAAAATTACCAAAGCTGTGGGATAGATGCGCCGTATCTCAAAAGAGATACGCCATATTACATGATACGCCGTATCCTTTTGAGGGATACGCCGCATCAAGGCTGAGAGGCCGTACGCCGTATCAACCTGAAGTGATACGCCGCACCTCCTTTCTGATACGCCGCATCTAATATATTAGATACGCCGTATCTACCCATCCGACACAGAACATCAGCAGAAAGACCTGCATAAACCCAAATACTCACCCACAACTCAATACAACACTATAACTTGTATCAAGACGCTCACTTTACATTCAAAACCATAACAAACTGTAATACACGGCAATTGACCCGTTTACAACCCAAAATGGGTACAAACACACTTAAATCCAAACGCCCCTTAAACATTTACCAAAAATACTTAAAACACATTTGACAACTCGTTAGACTCACAAACCGTTACCCGACTTTGACACACTTTATACGACTCATAAAATAGACTCTCGGGGTACAACTTTGACTCGAGCTCGGTATTCTACCTAGCTCCTAATGCTTGTTATCTTCCAAATTCATTCCAAATCCTCATGCTACAATCCAAGCCTTCCATTCCGCCGCACTTAAGCCTACAAAAACATTAACAACTAAAAGAATAAGCTTACGCTTAGTAAGTAACCCGTCATAAAACATATATCATACACATTTTCTCACATAAGCTTCATAATCGCATAAAAGCCTCTAAACTACCACATATCACTCATATCATTCACAACTTCATAACATAACCACATTCATTCATCACAACCATAACCAACAACATACCTTAACTAATCTAAAGCCGATAACTAACATACTCCTATCCAAGGTCACTAGCCATCCATCCTTAGCTTACAACCATACTAACCCATCTCTTATACACTTATACAACCACAATACATATATGATAATAACACATATAACACATGTTTTAGGGAGAGTTACTTACCTTAGCTCCACGCTAAGCACATAATTAATATCATCATCATCTATATCATCAACATCATCATCATCCTTATAAGCATCCTAAAACACATAATCATACATAACATATAATACATAATCATTAACTATAAACATGGTTAATACGACCATAACTAACCTCTAAACACTTCTAATCATCATATAATCATATATTGATTATATGATACTCAATCCCATCATTTACTAACTTAAACCCATTATAAACTCATCACATAATCATCATTACCTCTTAATTATCTTAAAACACCATTTACCCTTTAATCCCAAGTTAGGGTTCACAAACCCTAAGTCCTTAATTCATAAATTAACACCAATAAAGCATCATTACTTACTTGATAAACATGCTAGGAACAAGCTATAGACTTAACCCTTGAATTATCACCATTAAATAATCATCATCTCATCATCTTCCCCTCTCTTTCTCTTTGGTTCGACACCCACAGAAAACACACTCTCTTTTACAAGAGAGTGTGAAAACTTATAGATAAATGGGGAAGTTTCTAGCTACAAGGGCAATTCTATCAATTCTGCTTATTTAAGGTCGATGCGCCGTATCTATCTGCATAGATACGCCGCATCCATGCTACCCCTTATATACGCCGTATCTCTTTCTCCAATACGGCGCATGGACTATAACAAGTCGGTTCTACTTTACATTCTACCATACGCCGCATGTAACTTCTTAGATGCGCCGCATCTAGGCTATAACAGACTAACACTTAACACTATAACCATTTGCCCTTAGACAACCACATACTCTTAATCAAACATACTTAGGCTCGAGTCAACTTCATCTAGGGTGGGGTCCCAATACCCGGGAAACGGGTCTAACAGTTATTGGGCTAGTCTTAAGGTGGAATCTAATCTTATGATGCGGATCAAGGAAGCTCAGAAGGATGATGGTGAGCTTTGGTCTATTGTTCAGAATGTGGAGGAAGGGAAGCAATCAGAGTTTCGGCTTGATGAAGACGGGGTTGTATGGTATGGGGATCGGTTATGTATTTCAAATGATCCATCGATTCGTGAAGCTGTGCTATCCGAGGCACACAGTTCTCCCTTCACCATCCATCCGGGTTCCACAAAGATGTATAGAGATCTGAAGCAACACTTCTGGTGGAATGGGATGAAGCAGGATGTAGCGGGGTTTGTAGCTAAGTGTTTGACCTGTCAGCATGTTAAGATAGAACACCAGCGGGCTAGTGGACTTCTGCAACCTCTAGAGATTCCTACTTGGAAGTGGGAACAAATTACCATGGATTTCGTTACGAGTTTGCCTCGCACTCAGAAGAGGCATGACGCCATCTGGGTTATTGTCGATCGTCTTACCAAATCCGCTCATTTTCTTCCTATTCGTAAGGATTATTCGGGTAGTACGTTGGCACGACTTTTCCGACAGGAGATTGTTCGTCTGCACGGTACTCCTATATCTATTATATCTGATCGGGACTCGCGTTTTACCTCACGTTTCTGGATGGGTTTGCACAAATCTTGGGGTACTCGTCTTCAGTTTAGTACAGCATTTCATCCGCAGACGGACGGTCAGTCAGAGCGAACTATACAGACCTTGGAGGATATGTTGAGAGCGTGTGATCTAGAGTGGTCGGGACACTGGGATGATTACTTGTGTTTAGTGGAGTTCGCCTACAACAACAGTTGGCACGCCAGTATTAAGAGAGCTCCTTTCGAGTTATTGTATGGGAGAAAGTGTAGGGCTCCCATTTGTTGGAATAAGGTCGGTGAGCGACTCATTGAAGGTCCCGAGTTGATCAAGGTAACTAATGAAAAGGTTGCCATTGCTAAGGAGAAGCTCCGGGAGGCTAGGGCTCGACAGAAAAGTTATGCCGATCGTCATCATCGTGAGCTAGAGTTTTATCCGGGTGATCATGTTTTTCTTAAAGTTTCTCCATTTCGAGGTGTAAAGCGTTTTGGTATGAAAGGGAAACTCAGTCCACGATTTATTTGTCCTTTTGAGATTCTAGACCGAGTTGGTGAGGTTTCTTATCGGTTGGCTCTTCCCCCGCAACTTGCCCATGTTCATAATGTGTTTCATGTATCTTCGCTTAGGGGATACAACTATCATCCATTACATGTTATTACCTATCCTTTGCATCAAATTCGAGAAGATTTGTCTTATATTGAGGAGCCTGAGGCTATTTTGGAGCGTCAGGATCGAGTCATGAGAAACAAAACCATTCCATTCGTTAAAATTCTTTGGAAGAACCATCCCGAGAGTGTGGCTACTTGGGAATCCGAAGAGTCGATGCGATCTAGTTATCCACAATTCTTTTCATAATTCGGTACGTATTCATTGTTTTCCATCTCAAATTTCGAGGACGAAAATTTTCGTTTAGAGGGGAAGAATTATAATAACCTAAACACGTAAATTCAAAAATACGTGCTAATTTAAAATTTTGAACCCGAGAATAACATAAGTAATTATGAAATACAACATGAGAAGTACATCATACAAACACCATATTATAAGTACTACAACTCGACATAATTAATATTAATACAAGTATATACCACACGTTAAATAGGGCTGTTTTTTTTTTTTTTTTTTTTTTTTTTTTTTAAATTGTACACAATATATACCTAGGGAAAATTGGTCTCATATCACACGAAGCATAGGACAAGTAAATAAATAATTGTACACGTCATAAGGAGGGTAAAATTCAGTTTTTATGTCATGTTCCACAAGGCCAAAAGGGTTGGAATTTAAATACTGGAAGGTACACAATTTATAATGCAAACAGTAGGTCCCTAATTGTGAGATTGTGCTAACTCATGACAAGTCTTCATGCATACATTACGGATTACTAGCAGGGTACCCGTGTAATGCGGCGGCGGGTACCCTGTGACAACTGGTAATTTTCAGGTTATTATATATATTTATATCTATATATTTTTATTCGTACTTCGTTGAGTATTTGTCGTAGTCTAGAATGTTGCACTCGCGGAATGGCCCAATATCAAGTAAAGCGTGAATTTTAATTGATTTGGATATCATGGGATAAAAATATATGTATTTATAGTCGATTTTATTGGAAAAATACTTTTAAGACTAATGGAATTAATAAAAATGTCACGGGAAGTAGTTTCGACACCTAAATTAGCCCTGAGAACAATTTGCTAAAAGATTTGTAAATATACATTTCCCAGCTCAAACTAATATTTACAATTTTAGTCCCTATGGGCGCATTAGGGTTTCATCCCACATCCTTGGAAACCCCTATATAAACACCCTTTATTTCATTTTAGGGTTTACATACCCTTTCTTTTCCACATATAGCCGCCAACCTCACCAACATTTCCGGTCACATTTTTTGGCTGTCGAGCTCTCACCGCCGACAAACATAACACACCGCCACCACCACCACACCCTATGTGATCTCTCCATCAAGTTCATATACCACACGCACCTTGTATCACCATCAATCACCTCGAAAACAACCACCACCGCCACGTAACACCACCAAATCCACCAATATAATCATCTTTTCATTTCTCGAAGCTCAAGAAGGTAGGTTACACCGAAATACTCCACCAAGTGTGGAATCGGTGTGAGTCGACTCACTCCAAGTCGTACTCCTCGTCTTTATTTCGATTAGGTTCGGTTTTGGGTTTAATAAAAACGAAGTTTAACAAAAACAAAACTTAAATAATCGGTTTTGGTATCATTGGTTGTTGTTGTTGTCGAGTCGAGCCGAGGTCGTGGGTTCAAACCCACGGCCAAAGTTTATTTGGGTCTTGGTCGAGTCGTGATGGTGATGTCGAGTTGTTTATGGGTCGAGTCGTGGTATCGAGTCGAGTATTTTTGGCTTTGTGGTGCTTGGATTTGGTTTCGGAGGGAAAAGCATGCGTATATTGGTCTTACGCTTTGTGTTTAAAAAAAAAAAAAAAAAAACATTGTGTGTGAAAGATATGAAATGGTTTGTGTAGATTTATATGGTGAATGCGGTTACATATTTTTAATAATCATCATTGAAAGTGTAAACTTGGTCTTTATCCTACCACTTTATTCGGCTAAGAGTCCAGCCAACACACCCATAAATGCTCCACATTATCCCTGGTATTCATATTCAAAAGCAAACACAAAAACCCTAAAACAATTTAGGTGGCAGAACTTGAAATCTCTTCTTCTTTTCATTCGAGTACAAGGTTCGAAGGAGGGTACGGTGTTCGAAAGGAGTTTTGGAGTCGTGGTGTTCTGTTGGTGTCGTTGTGTTCCGTCGCATAGGTATCACCATCTCCCCTTCGTTTGTCATTCATGCGACCTACTGATAACATAAAATCTAAAGATATAGTATGCTGAAAGATCCTAACTATCTGGTCTTAATGCTATTTGATTGTTTCGTTCGTTGTAATATGAATCACTAAGGTACAAGTAGCATGAAATCAAGAATATATAACCTACGTCGACTTCGTTTTACCTTTCGAATCAGTGGTTAAGCATGCACATATATCTGGTTATTTAAACACTATATGACCTCTTTCATGCATTCTAAAAACTGGAAATTTAATATAGGATATATAGATCTCGTGTGTGAATTGAATAAGAGGTCATATGGTCTGTTTAAAGTTCGAATGTTTGGCGCGAGAATTTGTCCCCATGACACTTAAAATAACGAAACGATAGGGTATATAAATTGGCCATGTACGAACAATGAACAACAGAATTTAATACGTGATATAACAGGGATCATGTATGTGTCGAATGGAGGGTTGTAGGGTTTGTTGAATTAGAAGTATTGGCATATAAATCGAATCCTTTTTAACGCATGAAATAATGAGCAAATACTTATACTTTGAGACTTAAAACCTGGATTGAAACTCATGCTATAATGTTGATGTAAAGGCTATAGTATGGAACTTGTAAACGTGTGAAAAGTATGGCTATGGGTCTGTACATGTCGACTAAGGGTGGTTCTAACATCAGTTGTTAACATAAATTATAGGTTTAGTTGTGCATGTAAACCAAGGTATGAGATGTGTGATTTGAGTCTTGTTAAACATGTTAATTTATGTGTATGTGGTGCCGTATAAAATGTGTGTTTGGGCATGTCGAATGGGCTGTGAAAGTGGTTTCGGAATGATGTGATTTTATGTGTGTTGGGGTGACGAATAAACTAGTATGAGTGTGTTGTGTCGTGGGCTGGAAACTGAGGTTAGGCTGATCATTGTAGGTGTGGGGTGAGTGTGAAAAGGGTGTCTAACTAGGGTGTTTTGGTGTGTGTATGTGTCGTTAAAAACAGACCAAAAGCATGAGTCGTTGTGATTTTATGTAGTCAATATGGCATATCGTGTGAGTGTGAAAATGGGTCTATAATTGGCATGAGAAAACTTCGATATTATATGTATAAATGTGGGTTTGCTGTACGTGTGTTCTGTGATAAAAACTGGTGCGCTATAATGTTGTTTAAAAAAAAAAACATTGGTAATACATGTGAGGCTTAGGTCGATTAGTAAGGCATGTATTAGGTGTATATTTTGTGTCGAATGCATGAAGTATTAGAGTGTTTGAATGAGTTGAAAATAGTGGTGAAGGTACATGTAAATAGAAGTCCAGTATGCATGATAAAAACCTGATGTGGTGTATGGCTAATATATAAGGGTCAAAATGATTGAGTTGAGTTGGCTTCAAAGAGAATAGAAAGGGGCTGTACAACAGTAGTGTAAAGCAAAAGTATGGGGTAGCATCTGAAGGCATAGGGAAGATGGCATGTGGGGGGTGTCATAGGGCTATAAAATTCAGTATGTATATACGACATAGAATCTAGTTTAGGATTATATAGATATGTAAATTAAACTTTAGTCCCTGAACTTTAATAAAATGACGGTTTAAACACTAAACTACTAAAATTGGCATAATAAACCTTAAACTATTATAATTGTCATTTTTAACTCCTAAATAATATAAATTGGCGATTATAACCTTAAAGTGTTAAATTACTATTTCGGAAAACTTTCTAAAAATAGAACGTTACTAAATATAGCAAGTTACTAAAAATAGAATGTTTCTAAAAAAATGGAGATAAACCATAAATGGAAAACCTTAATAACTAAAATTGGTAAACTTATAAAATGAGCTTATAAGTAATATGTGATCATTAATTTGTATAGGTTCGTGAAGAAGGAGTGACTCTATTTCCGGTGCTTTCTTATTTTGATTGTTTGATTCGCATAAGGTACAGATATTCTACCCTTTCTCACTAAGGGTGTCCTTTCTCATGACTTCGATCTTTGACTCTGATTCATTTGATTTGATATGCTTTGATTCCTCTGATATGATTCCTTTGCTATGATCTGTTGATATGATTCTTTTGATATGAGCTTTGATATGATCTCAGTTATATGATCATCTCTTATGATTCAGTGATATATGCCTTTGCTATGATTCCCTCTGATATGATGTTATGATATGATGTGCTTTGTTATGTTTGCTGCCCAAGCTAACTAGCCATGGAGGTACCATGGCCATGTCATTGAGGCACCGATGACATGACACTTTCTGTGGAGGTGTGATTGATTCACGGCGTCCCCTTCTGTTATGATATGATATGATATGTGTACACTTTGGCCATTTTGATATATGCATATACTTGTCTAGTACATGGTACGTATATGATTTGTTTTGCAGGGGGCATATGGATGCATCCTAGGCTAATATGATTTGATATGTGATTTGTTTGGTGACTGGTTGTATGTGCCCTATACCCCACTCACTGTTTTTGGTACTTAGAGGTCTCCCCTCTCCGTACACTTCGATATGATAGGTATATGTGATGTGATTATTTGGTCTATACGAGTGGCTCGTGTAGATACACTCGTGGCTATCTGTTAGGTATCTTTGGTCCGATCGAGTGGCTCGGTTGGATGTGTTCATTGTCGTTTATTTCTTTGAATCTAGAGCTATTCTTACCTGGTGTGTATGCTTGTGTGCCGTTTGATTCATATCCATTTGACTATGTTTATTATCGTTTCTGCTTTGTTTATATATCAGTTCACTGAGTGTTTTATGCTCAGCCGCTTTTCTTTTCCATGCGGCAGGTAATAAGCGGGATGCGGGGCAAGAGAGTTGAGAGTAGGAGTAGAGGACCTACCATATTAGATTTCCCATTTCTTTTGGAACTATTTTGGACTTATGTTATGGATGTTATTTCTTTGTATTTCTGTTTTTAAGTCTTTTGGGAACTTGTACTTCATGAGTCATGATGTTCTTGACTTAGTTTAATTATGAGAGACTTCCGCTTGCGTTATATTGTATGTTCTGATTAGACACCATAATGTGGCATCTTAACCAAGGTCGGATTGGGGTGTTACAATTATGGTATCAGAGCCCAGGCTGCGACTTGTAGCTCATAAGTTATGGCCTGTGAAATCTGGACCCTTAGACTTTGCCCCGTAGGACTTAGGTTTTTGACCGGTGAGGATTGGGTAGACATTAGGTTTCGTTTCGGCATGTTCCTTCCTCCATATTGTACTCCTTAAATTCATTTTGTCTTCGCTAATCCACTTGTGACCTTTCAGATGGTGACCACTCGTCATAGCGAGGATTTCAGTAACAACCCCGCCTTTGCAGCTGCAGTTCAGCGGACTGTAGATGCACTAATTCCAGGTTTCACCGAACAGATTGAAACTCGGATCCGTCAGAACACAGGGAGTGGCAGTGGTAGTGGGGGTTCTGGTTCTGGTGGTGGTGCTCCACCAGTTACCATCCACACGTGGTTGGAGAGGTTCTGCAAACAGAAACCTCGTTCTTTTAGTTCTGCAAATGCTCCCATTGATGCAGAAAACTGGATTGCCCACATGGAGAAAATATTTGAGGTATTGGGCTGTGATGAGGAGTGTAAGGCGAGGTTGGCTAGTTACAAGTTTGAGGGAGATGCCCTCAGTTGGTGGAAGGCGTACAAACAAGCAAAGGGAGGAGATGCATTCGTGGCGGCTCTGTCATGGAACGATTTCCGTGACACTTTTTATCAGCAGTACTTCCCAAGATCGGAAAAAGAGAAGTTTGAGAGGGATTATCACTCCATTTATCAGTATGACAGGGAAACGAGTACGGAGTTCATGAAGTGGTTCTTGCGTCTGGCAGGATTCTTGGGTGCTAGGGCAGGGACGCAAGAAGAGCAAGCAAATCATTTTAAGTGGGGTCTCAGGAACTGGTATGTGTTAAATTACACATACCTTTTACCTATTTAAACAGACCAAATAGACCAAAAACTGACCGAATATGCCAAATATATGTTGTTTTTGTGTTTGTGAATATGCAGGTACGGATATCTAGAAAAATGAATAAAAATCAAGAAAAAGACAAAGACGAGCACGGGAAATGGAAAAGAGCTCAAAAGACGGGACCCGGGAAGAAATTCACGAGTTTGGTCGAGTTATTGTGCAAAAATCCCGAAGAGCCCTTGGATTATTCTTACTTGGCAAGTTTGGTCCTTGAAGTTTTCAAGTTTACACCCTTGGTCCTTGGTTTACTTACCATTTACACTAAACTAAAACTATAAAAAAAAAAAAAAAAAAAAAAAAAAACAAAAATAACCGGATCAATTAAATACCCTTAACCCAACCAACCCACCTCATTATCCAACCCATACAACCACCCGCAAATTCCCTTAACCCAATAGCTTAAACCCATCGCCGGCCCAATTCACTAACCGACCCAACACCTAAACACTTTAACCCACAAAAAAACCCGACCCACTCTTTAGATAACAAAAGCGGGGTAAAATAATTTATCCCAAATCCCAGTCAAACCCCCTTTTCCATTCGGTCAAAATCCCAATCAAAAGAACCCTAAATTCCCTAATCACTATTTATCCTCTTCAACCCCATCTTTCCCCGCTAATCCCTTGCTAAACACCCATCCCTCTCACCACCACTACCATCCAAAAGAATCACATGACCTTGTCTTGGTCCCCCCCCCCCACTCCACCTCATCAATCCGAGGCACCAAAAGGAGATCAACGATCAAGATTTCAAGATGTGGGCATCACGTTATGATCCAAGGGCCACAAGAGAAGCACAAGTAGCAAGAGGGGAACACACTCACGAAGGAAACACACTTAGCTGCTAGGGTTTTTTTTATTTTTTTAGTATAAATATAGTCGAATAGCAGATTTTTTTTTCCTTTGTCCCATTTTTCATGTCTTAGAAAAATGTTGACCTTTTAATTGTTGTTTAATTTAGTGCCTTTGTAGTGTAATGTTTAATTTAAGTTGTAATTTCACTGTCAGTTTGCTATTTTAATGAAATTTCCAGTTTCTTGTTTGGTCAACGTGGTCAAACTGCTTATGTTGTTGCTTAATTTCTGCTTATTGTCTTCTTTTTACTGTTTTTGTTGCTTCTTGTTAGTTTAGAAGTTAGTTTAGAGCCTAGGTGTTATTGTTTGCTTTAAAATCACCCATTAGCTGCCTGCATATTTCTTTTCATTTCTCACTTTTTCAGCCCCTTTAATGATTTTTAATTACATCGAGTTAAGTTGTTTGTAGCCTAGCTTTTGCACTTAGTTAGCCCCCCAGCTCACCTAGCAACTAGTATTTTTTTATAGGATTTTACTATTAGCTTATGACAGCTTTTTGAGGTCTTGAAAATAGGCATTTCTGCCCTGCACCATAAGGTTTAGCAGCAGACCCTTGAGTGTTCTTTTTTCTTTTTATCAGCTATTTAGGACTGCTTATCTAGGATTAGAATTGCTCACTAGTTTGTTTTGGATCCCTTAGCTTAATAAAATCTCAATTGTAGCTTATAGCTTTTTCTTATAATAGCTTCAGTTTTCATTCTATTTCTTTCATAAGTTTTTCCTTAACTGCCTACTGTCCCAGCTTATTTCTCCACTTATTTTTCAGTTTCAAAACTTTTTCCTTTTCAAAAAAAAAAATTGCTTAAGTTTGTTAGCTTTTAAGTTTTTAAAGAAAAATCATTAAAAAAATAAAAATTGTGCAAAAAGGCAGACCTGGGACTCGAACCCAGGCCTCCTAGTTCACCAAAAAACACCCTTACCAATATGCTCTTAGTGGTGTTTAGGTTTATTATTACACACTTTTATTCTTATATTAGTTTTTCCTTTATAGCTAAATTTAGCTGTGTAGCTTATTTCTGCTTATTCGTAGTAGTTTTTCTCAGCTTATTATTTTTCCTAGGATTAGCATAGCTTATAGGTTTTATCTGGAAAATTTCATAATTTTTCTCAATCATTTTCTATTTTTCTTAATTTTATTTCTTAAATATAGATTTTAAATTCATAATTCATAATTAAAAAAGTAAAAAAAAAAAATATTTTTCTTTTTTTCCAAAAATTTTCTTTTATCAAATTTAATATAGGAAAATTATTTTTATATTTTTAGGTTTTAAATTTTAGAAATTCACTTTTTATTTACGTTTTAAATTTCGTCGCGTAAAGTTTTTAAATTCAAATTTTCGTTTTTAGGTTAAATGCTTAGTTTAATTGTTTCATTAGCTTAATTAATTGTTTACTTTTATTATTTTATTGTTCGTAGTGTAAAATCAAAAATCAATCACTCTTTTTCACATTCACTACACGAATCACGTCCCGGGAACACAAATTCCATTCGATCTTCGTCGGGACAACGAACCTAGGGTTTTGCATATTTCCTTTGCAATTCTCCTCCTTGGGATATAAATTGTTTTGAAATCAAACCAATTTTTGGCGCCGCTGCCGGGGAAGGTTGAAGTGAGTGCGTGATTCCGTTTTTTGATTCGTGTTTTGAAGACCCTTCCTCGTGGAGTTATCGTTTTCATTTGTAAACATTTTTTATAAAAACCCAAAAAGATTTTCTCTTCAAAATTTATTTTCCTTTTTCTTTTGTGATTTTCAATGTTTCTAAAATTTAAAAATCCAAAAATATTCTTCTCAATCCTCTTATCCGTTTAATTCTTTATCTCTATCCCTCTATCCGTTTAATTCCTCTTCTCTATGTCTTCATCTTACCATTATGGTTGCCAATGGTGTGGCGGTCCTCATAATGGTGGGAATTGTCCCGGTTGTAGCATGGTGGAATCGGGAAACGGGTTTGTCTATGACCAAAACCCTTATTCCTACCCTGAAACAACCGACTTTTTCAACCAGCCACCACACCATGAGATGGAAACATATTCCTGTGAATATTGTGGAGGTAATCCTCACCCGGGTTTTGATTGTCAAACAGGGAACATGTTTGTCTATGAGCAAGTTCCATGTAATCAAAACTTCGGTTATGACCATTATCCACATAATTCACCGAATCAGTCACAACAATCATATTGTTGTGAGTACTGTGGAGGTCCTCACTATAACTCTGATTGTCAAACGAGGAATCCGCTTGTCTATGAGCGTGGTCCTTGTAACAATTATGATTATTCTTATCATGACCAACCTCCACAGTATGAAACGATTCAAACACCACCTCAGCCTATCAATCCAGAAATTCTCCGTGATTTTCAAAATGCACTAAATGAACTTAAGGAATTTCTTAGTAAAAGACTTCCCCATGAAGAACCTCGTCAGAAAACTTATGGAGAACTTCTAGCGGAAGAACAAGCAGCTAGAGTAAGCTCCCAATATCGTCAAACTTTTGTTTACGATGATGACGATGATGAGGATTCTACGTGGGGAGTTTGTGAGAGTTCGTCAGCTGCAGCCACTCCCGTCCAGCAGAAGCTTTGTAGTAGTTCACCAGTTACTGTCGCACCTGTTGAAAAGCAGGAAGATACAAGAACTATGGGTGAATTATTAGAAGAAGAGCGGTGGCAAGTTATAAGAGCTCTATATTTTAAGCATAAGATCGGCGACGTTTATGACGAGGAGTGTGCCCCTGCAGATCTTCAAATATCAGATGAACCTCCGAATGGCAATCCCACTCCACCTATCATTTCCGACTCTTCCCCTTCCCTCACTCCGTTTGAGGGAGGTGATCCTCTCTTGGAAGAGATCGATGCTTGTCTTAAAGATGAATCAATTTCGTCGGAAATTGATGATTCTTGTCTTGATCCGGAGGGAGATATTCTTTTTCTTGAAAAACTATTGAACGATGAACCATTACCTTCTCTCCCTCCGAAGGAAGTTGAAATCAATCCTTCAAAAGAATTTGATGAGCTTGTTTCCGCAACATTCAACACGACTTTCACCAATCCTCTATTTGATTTCGGGTCTGACTTTACTTTCATTTCAGATAACCCTATCTTTGATAGTCAGATGGAGGAGAGTGATGAGTCTGTGACGGAACCCGAGCTCACAAATTATCATCATATGATTGATTCTCTTCATGAGGAGTTCTCCGGTGAACTCACTCATATCATACCTCCTCCGGAGTATGATTACTTTGCCTTTAAGGAAGATCCTGACCCGGGGGGAGATGTACTCTATCCTAAGAGTTTGCTTGTCGATGATATCATTCCAACCCTCCCTCCTGAGGTTTTTATTGATGAAGAATGGATTCCCATTCTGATAATGATCTTTCTCCCTTTCTTCACCTACCCGGTGACTTCTCTTCTCCTTCACTCTTTCGGGAGTGAAGACACCATCTTTGACCCCGGCATCTCTCCTTCTTTTGAGCCGTGGGTATCTCATCGGAGTGGAACTTTCGTATGCTTCAATGTTTATCCAAACATCTTGAACGAAAGTCCGATTGAGATTTTCTCTTCCACCTGCTCCCCCAAGAACAATTAAATTCGGGGCGAGTCTAAGCTATACGACTCGAGCAAAAACAAGCGCTTCGTGGGAGGCACCCCATGCTTATCCTTCTATCTTCTTTCTATTTTCTTTCTAATAAATGATGTGAGGAGGGCTACCTCTTCCATTCTTGTGTTTCGTGGTTGTTTGTGTATGTCCAGGTTAGCCCGATTGATGAAGACTCTCGTGCTCGTGGTTGCTTCTCTCCACTCGAGTTTCATCATTCGTTGCTCATCCGATATCCTTAATCTTATCGTTTTACATTTATCTTTGGCATAATTAATAAACGGCCTTAGATTTATGTAGGAGAACCCTTACCTTTAAGACATTGAGGACAATGTCTCGTTTTAGTCTGGGGGGGGGGGGGGTAATCTTTCGATTTGATTTTTGCCTTGCATTTTTGCCGTTTTCTCTCGCAACCCCGTTTTTCCTCAAAATTTGAAAAAAAAAATCCAAAAAAATGAGAAAATTTTAAAAATTTTTGCAAAAATATAATAAATTTTGACATTTTTGTTGACTTTCTGCTGGTGAGAGTAGGAATAAAATTCTGACTTGACCGGGCGTGTTGAGCCCTAGCTTGTCCCCTTAACCATTTATAATCTATAAGCTCGTGCTAGTCTTTTACACAAGGAGCTATAAAATGCGAATTCTTTTCAAGAGTTTGCAAGTTCCCGTATCGACTTTATATATGCATGGCTTGATTATAAGGCTAAGCATTCGCGGATCTTATTATTTAAGATTTTAAATTTGCGAAGAACGAGAAATGATAGAGTTTACTTAGAAGTTAGATTGCTAAACGTGGAGTAGTTGGTTCTCTTTAGAGCTCATCGAAGTTACTTGTGGCCTTTTGCTCCCGCAAAATTGTTTCACAATACATAACTGTAAGAATAATTAAAGATGTTAGGTTTTTCCGATGATTAGTTCTTAGTCTTCTTAAAAGAATTCTTGTTTTGAAAATTGGGTACACATCAAGGTTCCTTAATAAATAAGTTTAATAATAATAAGTTAAGTGCTCTAAGCCACGGATTCGAGATCGGGCCTTGGATCCTTATTTTCGGAAGGCGTTTAGGTCTTGGCTACCCTCTTGCACCGGACCTTGGACCTCTAGTTCAGGAATGTGTGAGGTCTTGGTCTAACCCCCTTGGATCCTCATTTCAGGAATGTCTAGAGTCTTGGAACACTCCGTTGTAACGGCCCTTGGATCCTTTATGCCGAAAAGTGTAAGGTCTTGGAATTAAACCGTGAAGTTCCGTCGTTTAGGGTAGGCAAGTAAAAAAAAAAAAAAAAAAAAAAAAAAGATGAAAGAAAAATAGAAAAAGTCAAAAATATAAATAAAAACCTTGATGTGGACCTCATTTTTGAAACAACGATTCTCGAGAGAAGATTGAAAACTAATTAGCGTCTTAATTTAGTATCTTTATCGGCACTAAAACTTATCAAAACGAGAATATGAAGAAATTCATTTCTCACAAAAATAAAATAAACAGAGGAAATTAGGAAAAATGGGAGCAAGAGGTAATTACACAAGTAACTTCTATGGGTAGTGTTGGCATCTAACTTATAAATAGACAATGATTTCGTTTTTACGCTTAGTTTGGGGACTCGTGAAAAATCAGGAACGACGAATTTTATCCGTATGGTCACTTCTTTATGAGTCGTGTTTCCTGCTCGATGACCCTAAAAATTATCGTGAGATAATGATTGTCAACAAAGCCGTCACATGAAAATGAGAAAAATACAAAAATAGAATAAAATGGAAAATTGGGGAGTTTTTAGAACTTAAGATTTCTTAATCTCTTTTGAAAATTTTGCTACTTCTCAAAGTTAGTAAAAAGAGATTGGAAATTTTTGGTTTCAAAAACGTGTTTATATAACATTGCGTGAGGACACGTCAATATCTTAGTCTGGGGGAATTTTGGTATGTGTTAAATTACACATACCTTTTACCTATTTAAACAGACCAAATAGACCAAAAACTGACCGAATATGCCAAATATATGTTGTTTTTGTGTTTGTGAATATGCAGGTACGGATATCTAGAAAAATTGATAAAAATCAAGAAAAAGACAAAGACGAGCACGGGAAATGGAAAAGAGCTCAAAAGACGGGACCCGGGAAGAAATTCACGAGTTTGGTCGAGTTATTGTGCAAAAATCCCGAAGAGCCCTTGGATTATTCTTACTTGGCAAGTTTGGTCCTTGAAGTTTTCAAGTTTACACCCTTGGTCCTTGGTTTACTTACCATTTACACTAAACTAAAACTATAAAAAAAAAAACAAAAATAACCGGATCAATTAAATACCCTTAACCCAACCAACCCACCTCATTATCCAACCCATACAACCACCCGCAAATTCCCTTAACCCAATAGCTTAAACCCATCGCCGACCCAATTCACTAACCGACCCAACACCTAAACACTTTAACCCACAAAAAAACCCGACCCACTCTTTAGATAACAAAAGCGGGGTAAAATAATTTATCCCAAATCCCAGTCAAACCCCCTTTTCCATTCGGTCAAAATCCCAATCAAAAGAACCCTAAATTCCCTAATCACTATTTATCCTCTTCAACCCCATCTTTCCCCGCTAATCCCTTGCTAAACACCCATCCCTCTCACCACCACTACCATCCAAAAGAATCACATGACCTTGTCTTGGTCCCCCCCCCACTCCACCTCATCAATCCGAGGCACCAAAAGGAGATCAACGATCAAGATTTCAAGATGTGGGCATCACGTTATGATCCAAGGGCCACAAGAGAAGCACAAGTAGCAAGAGGGGAACACACTCACGAAGGAAACACACTTAGCTGCTAGGGTTTTTTATTTTTTTAGTATAAATATAGTCGAATAGCAGATTTTTTTTTTCCTTTGTCCCATTTTTCATGTCTTAGAAAAATGTTGACCTTTTAATTGTTGTTTAATTTAGTGCCTTTGTAGTGTAATGTTTAATTTAAGTTGTAATTTCACTGTCAGTTTGCTATTTTAATGAAATTTCCAGTTTCTTGTTTGGTCAACGTGGTCAAACTGCTTATGTTGTTGCTTAATTTCTGCTTATTGTCTTCTTTTTACTGTTTTTGTTGCTTCTTGTTAGTTTAGAAGTTAGTTTAGAGCCTAGGTGTTATTGTTTGCTTTAAAATCACCCATTAGCTGCCTGCATATTTCTTTTCATTTCT
This sequence comes from Artemisia tridentata subsp. tridentata, assembly GCA_021014915.2. Lineage (NCBI taxonomy): Eukaryota > Viridiplantae > Streptophyta > Magnoliopsida > Asterales > Asteraceae > Artemisia > Artemisia tridentata. The sequence continues at coordinate 54,477,515 of CP139508.1, forward strand.
CACTTTTTCAGCCCCTTTAATGATTTTTAATTACATCGTGTTAAGTTGTTTGTTGCCTAGCTTTTGCACTTAGTTAGCCCCCCAGCTCACCTAGCAACTAGTATTTTTTATAGGATTTTACTATTAGCTTATGACAGCTTTTTGAGGTCTTGAAAATAGGCATTTCTGCCCTGCACCATAAGGTTTAGCAGCAGACCCTTGAGTGTTCTTTATTTTTTTTTATCAGCTATTTAGGACTGCTTATCTAGGATTAGAATTGCTCACTAGTTTGTTTTGGATCCCTTAGCTTAATAAAATCTCAATTGTAGCTTATAGCTTTTTCTTATAATAGCTTCAGTTTTCATTCTATTTCTTTCATAAGTTTTTCCTTAACTGCCTACTGTCCCAGCTTATTTCTCCACTTATTTTTCAGTTTCAAAACTTTTTCCTTTTCAAAAAAAAAAAAAAATTGCTTAAGTTTGTTAGCTTTTAAGTTTTTAAAGAAAAATCATTAAAAAAATAAAAAATTGTGCAAAAAGGCAGACCTGGGACTCGAACCCAGGCCTCCTAGTTCACCAAACAACACCCTTACCAATATGCTCTTAGTGGTGTTTAGGTTTATTATTACACACTTTTATTCTTATATTAGTTTTTCCTTTATAGCTAAATTTAGCTGTGTAGCTTATTTCTGCTTATTCGTAGTAGTTTTTCTCAGCTTATTATTTTTCCTAGGATTAGGATAGCTTATAGGTTTTATCTGGAAAATTTCATAATTTTTCTCAATCATTTTCTATTTTTCTTAATTTTATTTCTTAAATATAGATTTTAATTCATAATTCATAATTAAAAAGTAAAAAAAAAAATATTTTTCTTTTTTTCCAAAAATTTTCTTTTATCAAATTTAATATAGGAAAATTATTTTTATATTTTTAGGTTTTAAATTTTAGAAATTCACTTTTTATTTACGTTTTAAATTTCGTCGCGTAAAGTTTTTAAATTCAAATTTTCGTTTTTAGGTTAAATGCTTAGTTTAATTGTTTCATTAGCTTAATTAATTGTTTACTTTTATTATTTTATTGTTCGTAGTGTAAAATCCAAAAATAAATCACTCTTTTTCACATTCACTACACGAATCACGTCCCGGGAACACAAATTCCATTCGATCTTCGTCGGGACAACGAACCTAGGGTTTTGCATATTTCCTTTGCAATTCTCCTCCTTGGGATATAAATTGTTTTGAAATCAATCAGGAACGATCTTCTTGATGGGGTGGTGAACATTCATTTCGAGGATTTTGCTCAGGTGGCTAATGCAGTTAGGAATATCGAGATCATGCAAGAGCGACCTAGGCAGGGTGTGAAGAGGTATATAATCGTTCAGTATTTATTTTGTTTGATACGGGTGAGACTCATTCTATGGTTTCTATTTCAATTGCTAAATATCTTTATATGACTCCAACACCATTAAACTATGCCTTATCTATATCAACCCCAATGAATAACAATATAATTATAGATCATGAATTTCTGAACTGTCCTCTTCGTTTCGCTGATAAAATCTGCTATACCATTTTACTTCCTTTGGACATGAATGACTTCGATATTATTTTGGGCATGGACTGGTTGTCCGAGCATCGGGCAACTATTGATTGTCATGCCAGACGTGTGATTTTTGGTGATCTAGATGCTCCTGAATTTGTTTATCAGGGTTCCCAACCTGGTAAGTCTATTAAGATTATCTCCGCTATGAAAGCTCGCTCTCTACTTTCACATGGTTGTGAAGGGTTCTTGGCTTCTATTAAAGACACTTCGTTGGATGGTCCTAGTATTGAGAGCCATCCACTGTTTATGAATTCCCTGACGTATTTCCTGATGAACTTCCGGGCATGCCTCCTGCACGGGAAGTTGAATTTAACATTGATCTAATTCCGGGTGCTGAACCTATCTCTGAAGCTCCTTATCATATGGCCCCAGTTGAGCTGAAGGAGTTGAAAGAGCAACTGCAGGAACTCTTGGAGCGTGGTTTTATTCGTCCGAGGGTTTCTCCATGGGGTACTCCTATTTTGTTTGTAAAGAAGAAGGAGGGTAGTATGAGGCTATGCATTGACTACCGGGAGTTAAATCGTATTACTATCAGAAACCGTTATCCTCTTCCTCGTATTGATGATTTGTTTGATCAGCTCCAAGGAACTAAATTCTTTTCTAAAATTTACCTGAGATCCGGGTATCACCAGCTGCGGGTGAAGGAACAGGATGTTCCTAAGACTGCATTCCGTACACGCTATGGTCATTATGAATTCCTGGTTATGCCTTTTGGTCTGACAAATGCTCCAGCTGTTTTCATGGATCTGATGAATCGCGTGTTCCATGAATATCTTGATAAGTTCGTTATTGTTTTCATCGATGACATTATGATTTACTCCAAGACGAAGAAAGAGCATGGGGAACATCTTCGTGTCGTGTTGGAAATCCTGCGTCAGAAGAAGTTGTATGCCAAATTTTCTAAGTGTGAGTTCTGGTTGGAGCAGGTGGCATTTTTGGGGCATGTAGTATCGGCTGAGGGGATAAAGATGGATCCGGCTAAGGTTGAGGCGATCACTAAGTGGCTAAGACCTACGAATGTGACGGAAGTTTGGAGTTTCTTGGTTCTTCCCGGCTACTATCGGAGATTTGTTGAAGGGTTCTCACGGATTGCGTTACCGTTGACGAAGCTAATGAGGAAAGGTGAGAAATTTGTATGGACTGATGAAAGGGAGAAGAGTTTTGAGGAGTTGAAGATGAGACTTGTCTCGGCGCCTATTCTTACTCTTCCGTCAGGTACCGGTGGTTTTCAAATCTATAGAGATGCTTCAAAGAAGGGTCTTGGATGTGTCCTTATGCAACATGGGAAGGTCATTTCCTATGCATCCAGACAATTGAAACCCTATGAAGAAAATTATTCGACTCATGACTTGGAGTTAGTGGCTGTGGTCTTTGCATTAAAAATTTGGAGGCACTACTTGTATGGCGAGACATGTGACATTTTCACTGACCATAAGAGCTTAAAGTACATCTTCACCCAGAAGGAGTTAAACATGAGACAGAGGCGTTGGTTGGAGCTTTTGAAAGATTATGATGCCAACATTCAATACCATCCAGGTAAGGCGAATGTTGTAGCAGATGCGCTTAGTAGAAAGTCGGGGATGATTGCCAGTCTTGAGATCGAGCCGAGGATACTTAATGACCTAGAACTCATGGATGTGGAGTTGTGTATTCGTGGGATTGATGGTTATTGGGCTAGTCTTAAGGTGGAATCTAATCTTATGATGCGGATCAAGGAAGCTCAGAAGGATGATGGAGAGATTTTGTCTATTGTTCAGAATGTGGAGGAAGGGAAGCAATTGGAGTTTCGGGTTGATGAAGACGGGATTGTATGGTATGGGGATCGGTTATGTGTTCCAAATGATCCATCGATTCGTGAAGCTGTGCTATCCGAGGCACACAGTTCTCCCTTCACCATCCATCCGGGTTCCACAAAGATGTAAAGAGATCTGAAGCAACACTTCTGGTGGAATGGCATGAAGCAGGATGTAGCGGGGTTTATAGCTAAGTGTTTGACCTGTCAGCAGGTTAAGATAGAACACCAGCGGGCTAGTGGACTTCTGCAACCTCTAGAGATTCCTACTTGGAAGTGGGAACAAATTACCATGGATTTCGTTATGGGTTTGCCTCGCACTCAGAAGAGGCATGACGCCATCTGGGTTATTGTCGATCGTCTTACCAAATCCGCTCATTTTCTTCCTATTCGTAAGGATTATTCGGGTAGTACGTTGGCACGACTTTTCCAATAGGAGATTGTTCGTCTGCATGGTACTCCTATATCTATGATATCTGATCGGGACTCGCGTTTTACCTTACGTTTCTGGATGGTTTTGCACAAAGCTTGGGGTACTCGTCTTCAGTTTAGTACAGCATTTCATCCGCAGACGAACGGTCAGTCAGAGCGAACTATACAGACCTTGGAGGATATGTTGAGAGCGTGTGCTCTAGAGTGGTCGGGACACTGGGATGATTACTTGTGTTTAGTGGAGTTCGCCTACAACAATAGTTGGCACGCCAGTATTAAGAGAGCTCCTTTCGAGTTATTGTACGGGAGAAAGTGTAGGGCTCCCATTTGTTGGAATGAAGTCGGTGAGCGACTCATTGAAGGTCCCGAGTTGATCAAGGTAACTAATGAAATGGTTGCCATTGCTACGGAGAAGCTCCGGGAGGCTAGGGCTCGACAGAAAAGTTATGCCGATCGTCATCATCGTGAGCTAGAGTTTTATCCGGGTGATCATGTTTTTCTTAAAGTTTCTCCATTTCGAGGTGTAAAGCGTTTTGGTATGAAAGGGAAACTCAGTCCACGATTTATTGGTCCTTTTGAGATTCTAGACCGAGTTGGTGAGGTTTCTTATCGGTTGGCTCTTCCCCCGCAACTTGCCCATGTTCATAATGTGTTTCATGTATCTTCGCTTAGGGGATACAACTATCATCCATTACATGTTATTACCTATCCTTTGCATCAAATTCGAGAAGATTTGTCTTATATTGAGGAGCCTGAGGCTATTTTGGAGCGTCAGGATCGAGTCATGAGAAACAAAACCATTCCATTCGTTAAAATTCTTTGGAAGAACCATCCCGAGAGTGTGGCTACTTGGAAAACCGAAGAGTCGATGCGATCTAGTTATCCACAATTCTTTTCGTAATTCGGTACGTATTCATTGTTTTCCATCTCAAATTTCAAGGACGAAAATTTTCGTTTAGAGGAGAAAAATTATAATAACCTAAGCACGTAAATTCAAAAATACGTGCTAATTTAAAATTTTGAACCCGAGAATAACATAAGTAATTATGAAATACAACATGAGAAGTACATCATACAAACACCATATTATAAGTACTACAACTCGACATAATTAATATTAATACAAGTATATACCACACGTTAAATAGGGCTGTTTTTTTTTTTTTTAAATTGTACACAATATATACCTAGGGAAAATTGGTCTCATATCACACGAAGCATAGGACAAGTAAATAAATAATTGTACACGTCATAAGGAGGGTAAAATTCAGTTTTTATGTCATGTTCCACAAGGCCAAAAGGGTTGGAATTTAAATACTGGAAGGTACACAATTTATAATGCAAACAGTAGGTCCCTAATTGTGAGATTGTGCTAACTCATGACAAGTCTTCATGCATACATTACGTATTATATGGCATACAACAATGAGCCAATGCGTCCCATATTAAGGTCCAAAAATAAATTAAAGTTTGTACATAACCTAGTATAAGGAAAAATCTAGAACTCATTATAAAATTTGAAAGTGTAAACTTGGTCTTTATCCTACCACTTTATTCGGCTAAGAGTCCAGCCAACACACCCATAAATGCTCCACATTATCCCTGGTATTCATATTCAAAAGCAAACACAAAAACCCTAAAACAATTTAGGTGGCAGAACTTGAAATCTCTTCTTCTTTTCATTCGAGTACAAGGGTTCGAAGGAGGGTACGGTGTTCGAAAGGAGTTTTGGAGTCGTGGTGTTCTGTTGGTGTCGTTGTGTTCCTTCGCATAGGTATCACCATCTCCCCTTCATTTGTCATTCATGTGACCTACTGATAACATAAAATCTAAAGATATAGTATGCTAAATGATCCTAACTATCTGGTGTTAATGTTATTTGATTGTTTCGTTCGTTGTAATATGAATCACTAAGGTACATGTAGCATGAAATCATGAATATATAACCTACGTCGACTTCGTTTTACCTTTCGAATCAGTGGTTAAGCATGCACATATATCTGGTTATTTAAACACTATATGACCTCTTTCATGCATTCTAAAAACTGGAAATTTAATATAGGATATATAGATCTCGTGTGTGAATTGAATAAGAGGTCATATGGTCTGTTTAAAGTTCGAATGTTTGGCGCGAGAATTTGTCCCCATGACACTTAAAATAACGAAACGATAGGGTATATAAATTGGCCATGTACGAACAATGAACAACAGAATTTAATACGTGATATAACAGGGATCATGTATGTGTCGAATGGAGGGTTGTAGGGTTTGTTGAATTAGAAGTATTGGCATATAAATCGAATCCTTTTTAACGCATGAAATAATGAGCAAATACTTATACTTTGAGACTTAAAACCTGGATTGAAACTCATGCTATAATGTCGATGTAAAGGCTATAGTATGGAACTTGTAAACGTGTGAAAAGTATGGCTATGGGTCTGTTACATGTCGACTAAGGGTGGTTCATGTTAGAGTTTATGTATAATTATTAATATAAGTATGTCCGGTTTCGAACCCGAGACTCCGGATTGCACACAATACGTGAGAGTTCCAATGGTTTGAATAAATTAAATATATTTTGTATTTTATTTATTCATTTCACAAAACAAACACTTAACGACAATTAGTACTTAACAGGGTTAGAGATAACGGCCGTTAAAAGACTAAATATGCAAAGTAGGAAGAGAAGGATCTAGAACCACTTTGGGTTCTAAAATCCGGCCGACCCAACCCATGGAAGGGGGTAGTCGGTTTGGGTAGAGTAGGGAACAAGTTAGGGATAGCCTATAAATACAATTCCATTGTGTTTGGTTTTTCTCTAATCTTGAATCCCTAACTAAGGCCAAACTTCTTTCTCTTCTCTCCCTCTAAGCTCAAACGATCGACCTCTTTTTAATACCACTAGGTATTGTCGATTCAAGTAGGGCTTATCAAGTGTTTGGTTTGTTTGTGATTCTTGAACCTAGCTTTTCCCATTGGAACGCTAGCATTGCGTGTGTACAAGAACGGGTAACAAGCTTATTTTAGCTTGTGTGTTTTTGCCTTAGATCGATCCATATAAGCCCTCTCCTAGGGTTTATATTTTGTTCTTGGAAGCACGTGATTCCTTGTTCTTGCTAGGAATCAATAAGATACGCTTTCTTTTAGTTTAATTAATTATATATTTATGTAGATCCATTCCGCTGCGTGATCTTGATGTTTATGTGTTTATAGTATTTGTATGATTCACATATTCCAACAGTGGCATCATGAGCCGCGTTTTTAAACATGTAATTAATTACTAAAACCTTAAAAATTGAATCTTGTTGAGATACATGCAATTAAATAGCTAGGGGGTTTTTTTTTTACAAACCCTAATTTTTTTTAAAGTGGGTCGACACCCATTAAATTAATTTTAGGGTTTTAGTGTTGTAAAATTTAGTAGAAACCCTAGGTTTGCATGCAATTTTTAGGGATTAATTAATGAGTACCGTATGTGATGTCGTTAATTAATTAGATTGCGTATATAAATATATTGACATGATAATATGTGACTACATGGTTATATGTGCACTATGGGATCCATGACAAAATCTTGTATATTTTGTCATGGAATATTTGTTGTTTAAATGCCACATGATTTTAAGATAGATTTTAAATTAGGGAAGACCCTAATATATTAATTAAAATTGGTTATGTGCAATGTGGTATCTAATTGATCAAACCTTACGCGGCCAAATTTATTTGGCGTCTGTGGTCCATTGGGTACAATGAGCTCGAAAACCAATGGGAGTTTTATTGATTAGATACATTAAAATTCACATAGATAATTAATAGGATTTATCAAAAAGGTTTGCATGTGGCTATATGATATTGTTAATGATCATATATGTGTTATTGAGTGTTTATTTATTTTTTTTAAATTACTTGTTCTTTGTGTTTAATTATGATGGATTGTAACAACAAAGAGGGTAATTTTTACAATAAAAAATAAATGAACCTAATAACTATGAAACCTTTGTAGTAAACGATTTAATTTCCAAGTCTTATGTGCCGACAGCGGTTCGCTTCGCACGATAATTTGCTCCCAGGCGAGACTAGCAATTAATAATTTACTACATAAATGTTTTAAGCTTTAAATCTTAAAGTTTTAATTGATTTGATGCGACTGTACAAAAGTGGTCGAAACGGCGGACCTATTATTGACAAACTATAAAGTGGGTATAAGGTTGGTTTCGCATTAAATTGTGGCCTTAAAGAGACTCCATTCTGTCTCTCCGCTCGCCTGTGCGTCAATAATAGACTTACCAAGTACACCATGAAAAAGTACGAAGCATCTTAAGGCAATGTTGTAAGTTTCTCAACGCCATCAATTAAATTTTGTTGATTTAAGCTGCGAATGAGTAAACAGTTTTTTTTTTTTTTTTTTTTTTTTTTTTTTTTTTTTTTTTTTTTTTTTTGTAGAAAACATATGATACAAAGATGAATGCATGACATCTTTGTACATATTTTTTTTGATAACATACATAAAAAATTTAATACCCTTAAATTTAAGTTATATGCCATCCAACTACAAAAAGAAACACCTAAGGTTTCATCCTACATCACTAGCAGCCAAAGCTGAATGTGATGTTCAAAGGGTGGTTGTCTAAGGGTAAATTGAGTACTTTTATTGCTAGCAGCCAAAGCTGAATGCAATGAAACGACGTCAATTTACAGTTTCTTAAGTTGGTAAACTTAATTGGGCACTTTCATTACTAGCAGCCAAAGCTGATGTAATGGAACGGCGCCAAGGCATAAAGATTTGGGGATGAAACATGCTTATATTTTGCAACTGAGGTTGGCAATATAATGTAAGTCCCAAGATTTCTAGGAATTGCAATTGGATATTGGCAATTGGGATTGACCCGTACCTTATTGAGTACTTTCATTACTAGCAGCCTTAGCTGATGTAATGAAACGACGTCAATTAGGATCCTAGTTTTCAATGAAAATTAAATGGTTATTTAACCAATGGGTGTTTAATTTTCTTGAAAAGTTTAATTATCAAAAATACTAATTTTGAACTTTTTCTGTAGAAATGGCCCAACCCGGAAACACTCCAAACATTACCTCCGCTTTCAAAATGATGATTGAAAAGGAAAAATTGACTGGGACTAAAAATTTCAACGATTGGTATCGTAATCTAAGACTTGTTCTTAGGATAGCCAAACGTTATGAATGTCTTAGTGAGCCTCTTCCGGTTGCTCCTCCTGCTAACTCTTCTAATAATGCACTTAGAGAGTATAACGAAGCCTATGACAAGCACAATGATGCGGCTTGTCTCATGCTATCGGGGATGGATCCTCAGCTGGTAAAACAGTTTGAGAATCATGGTCCGATGCAAATGATTGAGGAACTCCAACGTATGTTTGAGAAACCTCCAATGGCTGAGTTATATGATGTACTTGACTCTATAGCCAAGTGCAAGCAGGAAGCAACAACACCCGTAAGTACCCATGTGCTAGAAATGAAGGGTTATCTTGACCAATTGGATGCACTTGGATGCGGGTATGTGGAAAATGTTAACGTTGGCCTCATCAATAAATCCCTCAATGAGGAATTGTATGGTGATTTCGTGCGCAACTTCAATATGCATTGCAAGGGGAAGACATTTTCTGACTTGCATGCAATGCTCATTGAACATGAGAAAGGACTCACTAAGAAAGCTCCTACACCTGCTATGATGGCAATTAGAGGTGGTAGGGTAGCTAAGCCCGGTAAACCGCACAAAGCGAACAAGAAGGGTAAAGGAAAAGCTGACAAAGGAAAACAGGTCGTGATCCATCAGCAGAAGCCCAAGAAGCAGAATCCTCCTCCTAAGAAGGATCATCCTAAAAAGGATACGGCTGCTTGTCACCACTGTAACACTCCTGGACATTGGAAGAGGGACTGTCCATTGCTGCTTGAGGAGTGTCGCAAGAATAAAAATGCCAAGGCTGGGCAGGGCGCCAGCACTTCAGGTATTTTTATGGTTGAATTATTTTCCTTTCCTCGTAAGCAAAATGCCTGGATATATGATACAGGATGTGGTACTCACATTTGTAATACATCGCAGGGGCTTAGAGGAGTGAAGAAGCTGAACTATGGGGAATGCTACTTGTATGTCGGCAACGGTATACGTGCAGCAGTGGAAGCCATAGGGACTTTTGATTTACTGTTACCTTCGGGTTTAATTTTAGTATTGAACAATTGTCATTACACACCGTCTATTGTTAGAGGTGTCGTTTCAGTTTCTTTATTGTTGGATAATGGTTTTGAGCATACTTTTAATAATAATGGAATTTCGGTTTCTTTAAATTCTATTTTTTATTTTAATGCAATTCCATTAGATGGTGTGTTTGAAATTGATATGGATAATCATGCATCCAACGGAAATAATTCTGTGTATAGCATCGGAAATAAGAGAATCAAGTCTAACTTGGATTCGTCTTATTTATGGCACTGTCGTCTTGCTCATATAGGCAAGAAACGCATGGAAAAGCTGCAACACGATGGGCTTTTGAAAAATATCAATGATGATTCAGTTGATAAATGCGAGTCTTGCATATCTGGTAAGATGACAAAGAAACCTTTCCATAGCAATATGGAAAAGGCTTCAGATCTACTTGGATTAATACACACGGATGTGTGTGGTCCACTTAGACATGTGTCCAAGCGCGGTGCTACCTACTTCTTGACCTTCACGGATGACTACAGTCATTATGGTTATGTTTATTTACTTAAACATAAACATGAAGTCTTTGAGACATTCAACGTCTTTAAAAATGAAGTAGAATTACAACTCGGAAAGAAGATTAAGGCCCTTCGATCCGATCGTGGTGGTGAGTATTTAAGCTAAGAGTTTAAAGATTACCTAACTGAGTGTGGCATTGTCCAGCAACTCACTTCTCCTTATACTCCACAGCAAAATGGTGTATCTGAAAGGAGAAATCGTACCTTGTTAGATATGGTACGATCTATGTTTAATCTTACAACTTTTCCCTTATCCTTTTGGGCTTATGCTCTTGAAACAGCTGTTCACGTGTTAAATAGGATTCCAACTAAAAAGGTTGATAAGACTCCATATGAAGTATGGACTGGAAAAGCTCCCAACTTTTCTTACTTAAAGGTCTGGGGTTGTGAGGCGTTTGTTAAACGTGACTCACCTGATAAACTCCAACAAAGATCTGTTAAGTGTATCTTCGTAGGATACCCTAAGGAACCAAAGGGTTACTACTTTTACTTCCCACAAGAAAATAAAGTCATCGTGGCTAGGTATGGCGAATTTCTTGAGGATAATCTAATATCTCAAGAATTCAGTGGGAGAGTATATGATCTTGAAAGTGATCATGAAGATACGTCACCTTCTGAAGGCACTAACACACTTCCTGTGGAACCTGAAAGTTTAGGTCCTCCACCTGAAGTTGAAGTGGTACCCATCCGTAGATCTTCAAGATCTACAAAAGCTCCTGATCGTCTATGTTTAAACATAGAGGATGAGGATTCTATACTAGTGGATCTCGATGAGCCAACTAGTTATAGGGCTGCCATTAATAGTCCTGAAAAGGAGAAATGGCAGATTGCTATGGATGGGGAAATGCAATCCATGAAAGACAATAAAGTATGGATTGAAGTAGACCTTCCTCCCAATGCTAAGGTAGTTGGGTGTAAGTGGCTCTTCAAAAAGAAGACGGACATGGATGGCAATGTACACACCTACAAAGCTCGTTTGGTGGCTAAAGGCTTTACCCAAACATACGGTGTTGACTATGAGGAGACATTTTCTCCTGTGGCCGACATTAGAGCAATTAGGATTCTTATAGCCATAGCTGCCTACTATGACTATGAGATTTGGTAGATGAATGTCAAAACCGCTTTTCTGAATGGTCGCCTAGATGAAGACATCTATATGGCGCAACCTGAGGGGTTTGTGAATCCACAATTTCCTGAGCGTGTATGCAAGCTTCAAAGATCCATTTATGGATTGAAGCAAGCATCCAGGCAATGGAATAAGAAATTTGATGAGGAAATCAAGAAGTTTGGATTTACTCAAAATTTCGATGAGCCATGTGTATACCACAAAGTTAGTGGGAGTGACACTACTTTTCTTATCCTATATGTCGATGACATATTAATCATGGGAAATCATATACCTAGTCTTAATGAAGTTAAGGCTTATCTATGTGAATGTTTTTCCATGAAGGATTTAGGAGAAGCAGCGTATATCCTTGGAATCAAGATCTATAGAGACAGATCTAAGCGGTTGATCGGTTTAAGCCAAAGTGCTTACATGGATAAAATATTGAAGAGATTCAATATGCAAAATTCCAAGAAGGGATATTTGCCCATGCAAGTAGAACATGGCTTAAGTAACGAAATGTGTGCTTCTACGCCTGAAGAGGTGGCATACATGAAGAAAGTTCCGTATGCTTCAGCAGTAGGATCTATCATGTATGCAGTTAGATGTACAAGGTCAGATGTGGCATTCGCATAAAATTTAACCAGTCGTTATCAGCAAAATCCAGGGAAAGATCACTGGCATGCTGTTAAGAACATTCTTAAGTATTTAAGGAATACTAAAGATATGTTTCTAGTTTTCGGGGGAAATCCAGACGCAGAACTGAATGTTACAGGTTTCTGCGATGCGTCCTTTCAGACTGATAAAGATGATACGAAGTCTCAGACGGGTTACGTTTTTTTCATAAATGGAGGAGCTGTAGACTGGAAGAGTAAGAAGCAGAGTACAACGGCCATGTCTGCTACAGAAGCTGAGTATATTGCTGCATCGGAAGCTGCACAAGAAGCTGTTTGGATAAGGAAATTTATTTCGGATCTTGGAGTGATGCCGTCAAATAAATTACCTATAAATGTGTATTGCGACAACTCTGCTGCAATCACATTCGCCAATGAACCTGGAGTTATGAAAGGCGCCAGACATTTTCGTAGAAAATACCACTATGTTCGAGAACAAGTCGAACTGGGTGAAATCAATGTACTCAAAGTTCACACAGATGACAATCTGGCTGATCCTTTCACGAAGGCATTACCTAAGGAAAAGTTTACTCGACATGCTAAGGGTATTGGTCTTCGTTTAGCCGATAGTTTCATGTAAATCTGATGATTAGTATTTTGGATAGGGACATGTAAACAATTATTATTTTAATGAAATAAAGTGCGGATAACGTTTATTCTCATTATTAATATTTGTGTTGGGAATTAAATATTCTGAAGTTCAAGAATTGGGAATTTCTCTAAGTATGTTTCTGCTGGTAGTATATTTGTTTCTGCTGGTAGTGCAAAGTTTCGTTCCTGCTGGTAGTGTATTGATTCTGCTGCTGATAATGCTGCTGGTTGATGCTGCTGCTAGTGTACTTGTTCCTGCTGCTAGCGATAACTCATTGCTGCTGCTAAGTGGATAAGTATGAAAAGATATTATGTGTATTTTGGTCAACAATATACGGTAGATAATATCTTACCCCATGTGCTTAGTTAACAAGTTGTGTACACAGATACATGTTGTATCTTATGTACTGACACACTCAAGATAAGTTAGCAAGTAGTTCGACTAGACTTTAAGCAATATTGTAAAGATCTTCTTGGACTATAAAAGAAGATCTTAGACTAGATATTATGAGTTGGTTGTTATTGTGAAAATACTTAGAACTTTCATAACTGTTAGAACTAGAACAAACACAAAAATATCACAAGTAAGAAAAACTTAAGATTCAAGGTTGTAACCCTAGTGATAACTCAAGATCACTCGTATTATTATCCTAATAATATTGAATCATTTGGTGATAATCTTTCATTGTTCATTGTCATATAACAAACACAACTGTTCCATTTCCATAACACAAATAACCTTCTAAGTGTGATTAAGTAGATTCCGCATTCTTAATCATATTAACTCAATATATCATACACACAAAGTATAAAAGGTTTAACCACCTTAACCGTGTGTCGAAATCCTAACAAGTGGTATCAGAGCTCAGGCTGATATTTGATTTAGAAGAAGAAGTAGAAATGGACGTTGAATCTATTCAGACAAATGTTGCTGCGAAGATTCCCATGCTCAAACAGAATGAGTTTGAGATGTGGAGGCTGAGGATAGAGCAATATTTCCAAGTGCAAGATTATGCACTTTGGGAAATCATTGAAGATGGAGACTCTTACCAGCCTACCACCACTACATCAACAGTGGACGGCAAAGTGGTGTCAACTCTGCAGACAAAGCCAACATCTGCAAAAGATAGAATAAAGAAGAAAAATGACTTGAAGGCAAGAAGCATGCTGATGATGACCATTCCCAATGATCAACTTCTAAACTTCAGCAAGTTCAAAGATGCCAAGTCATTATTTGAAGCTATTATTGCCAGATATGGTGGAAATGAAGCCACCAAGAAAACCCACAAGACACTGCTCAAGCAGCAGTTTGAAAACTTATCCTCTACATACAATGAATCTCTTGACCACATGTTTAATAGGCTTCAGAATATTGTGAGCCAACTTGCTATTCTTGGGATTGAAATGCCTCAAGAAGATTTGAACTTAAAATTTCTGAGAAGCTTACCAGAAGAGTGGGCTATGCATGTTGTTGTCTGGAAGAACAAGCCAGACTTAGACACCATGGAACTGATGGACTTGTATAGCAACTTCAAGATTGTGGAGAAAGATTTGAAGAAGAATGGAGGTACTAATTCTAATAATGGGAACAAGGCATTTATGTCAACTCCTAGTACCTCAAAATCAAGTGAAGAGGTGAAAGTTGTTGATGATGTTGGTGCTGCTAGTTCATCAAGTAGTACCATGAGTATTTTGGATAAAAAGACTTTGTGTGCCTTTCTTACAAGTCAAAATAATGGGTCCATGCTCACCTATGAAGACCTTCAAGAGATCCATGAAGATGATCTGTAGGAAATGGATCTAAAATGGCAAATTTCTCTTCTTAGCATGAGAGCCAAGAAGTTCTATCACAAGACGGGGAAGAAGCTCATAATCAGCAACACTGATGCTGCTGGTTTTGATAAGTCAAAGATAGAGTACTATAACTGCCACATGATGGGGCACTTCTCAAGAGAATGTAGAAGGCCAAGGCAGCAAAATAGCAAGAATAGAGGTTTTGGAAGCAAATGCAAAACAGAGGAGGTTATTGAGCCAAAAGCTATGGTAGCTATTGATGGCTTAGGTTTTGATTGGAGCTTCATGGCAGATGAAGAAGAAACTCCTGCTCAGATGGCACTTATGGCTTTTTCTGCTACTGAGGTACAAAATCATAAAGCTTATTCAAATACTTGCACTGCTCTTAATGCTCTACAGGTTTTAATCAAACAATATGATGATCAAAAGAAAGAGCTAAGCAGCACTTTTCAAAACTTTATAAACTATAAGTGTGGATTAGAGACTCTAGAGAAACAAATCACACACTATAAGGAAAATGAATTAGCTTTTTTCTGATGACAAAGCTCTCCTAAGACAGGACATATTCTTTAGAGATGCTGAAATTAAGCTTTTGAGAGAAGCTTTTGACAGGGTCAAAAAGGAAAATGGAAACATTCACCTGACTACACAGACACTAGAACATGCTTCTAGAGGTGTGCACAACATAGTAGAATGTCAAGTGATTAATAGAGCTAAGTCAGGAGTAGGATATAAGAGTGTCCCGCCTCCTTATAGAGGCATCCCAAAACCCCCAGGGATTGACCTAGGGAATTCAGGTTTACCTGAGTTTCAAGAGCCAATAATGGAATATGATTCTAAGACTACTGAGAGTCTTAAGGTAGAAAAAGTAAGTGAAAGTTTAGATAAAACTTTACTTTATCAGGACAAGGTGTCCTTTGTTAAGAAATTCGATGCTATATTTGTTGAGGATTGCATAACTGATAGTGATGAAGAAGAACAGGTTATGTCTAAACCTGAAGTGGTTAAGAAAGTAGGAACAAGTGTTCCTAAGATAGTCAAACATAATACTGCTAAGCCTAAATCAAACATTAAGCATGTGATGCGTGGTTTTGCGACCTTACAACAGGTTTTACCTCTCGAGGGATCTCAAGAGGCTTACAACCCCACCAGGCAGTGTACCTGACCGATGTAGTATAGTGTAGTGGTAAGTACGGGGGATTGATCGTTCTCCACAGGGAATAATGTTCGTTAGGTATGAAAAACTACTTTAGTAGGTCTAAGGGTGAGGGAAGATTCTTTTTTGTATTTTTATATTTTTATGAAAGCAAGTAAAATCTCGGGTTTGAAGGAGTGGGCGGAATTAGTTGCTAGTCAACTAACCCAAATAACTATGAATGCAATTAAAATAAAATAACAGAAAATGAAAATGTTGTGAAACTTATGTGGAGAGAAATGTGTTTACTTAGATTTCCTTACTCCCTAACTATCTTTTACCGGTTGATTAGTGTGTATTAATTGCGTGGATGATGGGTGTATTCCTTAATACCAATCGTGGGGTGGCGTACGTACTTCCCCAACTCTACAAGCTCCTACTTCACTCCTATGTCGAGCCGGCTAGGAAGCTCCTAACATGGGATCACTAGAATTCGCTCATGCATTAAATACAACCATAAAAACCTTAGTACGCATTGGTTCATGTTTCTTAAGACGTTCAAGCAAGTTACCGAATAGGAAGTTAGCCAGTTTTCTTAAGCCTAACATAGATAAACAATCATCCAATACAACTAATAACACACTAATAGCCAATAATCAATAGCTAGGTTTCATTAGATCTAAGCAAACACAAGATAAATCTAGCCTAGCATGTTAATCAAAAGACAAGAACAAGACATAATCAAACAACACATAGACATATTGAATGATTAAACGATTACTTATCTTCAATTAAACATGGGAGATCCAAGGGTATGAAAACCCTTAAAAATGGCAGAAATTCGTCTTTAGGGTTTCTCCTCACAAAGTTGCACACTAATGACAAAAAATTGCAAAACTATATATAGAGTTTAAGGGCTGACGGCGTCACGTTATAGGACTTGACGCCGTCACCTCGCCGCTTTTAGGGTTCCCGGATGGCCTTCCTGACGCCGTCCCTCTTTAGACCTTCAAAATCCGCTCTGGCTTATCAAAGCTTGACGCCGTCAGAATATGGCTTGACGCCGTCCCTCTTTAAGTTAAGCCGTGACGACCTTGATCACTTCAAAGGGTGACGCCGTCAGATTTTTCATGCAAAATTCTCTGGCTTATCATGAGTAATTTTCATATCCACCTTTTTTGCCAAGCCGTGACGCCGTCAAGGGCAATCCCTGACGCCGTCAAAGGTACTTTTTCAGCCGATTTTGAGACTTTGTCGTTTTCTTCACTTTTATGCTCCAAAAACGTCCAAAATGCTTCCTTTTCCAGATTTCTTCTCCAAAGTACCTAAAATGACAAAAGGAATGATTTAGGGCAATATTTGATCAAATAAATATGATTTAGGGCTTAAATGACCCCCTAAAAGCGGTACACTTTTCGCTTCATCAAATACCCTTACACTTGAGATTTGCTTGTCCTCAAGCAAATGCGCTTTTATTCTAATCAAAATACAAGTTAGGGGTCATTTAATGCTAATATAAAAGTAATTATAACAAATATTCGTTCCATTTTAATCATAATAAGCACGGAGATTACATACTAGCACCTCACCAGTAGTGTTTAGATACTCATATCTCTCAGGTGTCATCAAAATAAATCTCATAAATGAAAACGGATAATATCTCTCACTACCTGTCATAGCAAATAGATTACCATAGGCTTGGGAAAGGATCGAAAACCTCCTCCACTAGGCGGAAGCACCTAAGATAAACAATCAAAGAGGGCTTTTAAATGGGTTATAACGTTAGGTGTAGGGATATGATAAACACGGTTTTGTTGGATAAGGGATATTTTACTGGTGGCGAGTTAAATATCTTGATCAATTACATGTACAATATGGCGTTGCTAAGCCAAGACTAGACTCAATCTTAAGCTAAAAACAAAATAACAAAAACATAAAACAAACATGAAATGAAACGGGATGGTAGTCCGTATGTTTTTTCAACTTTTCTTTTCCTCATTTTTTTTGTATTTTTCTTGATTTTTTGTTTCCATACACTCTTGCCCTACCATCCAAAATAATACATCATAGGGGCGTTGCATTCCCCTTACACTTGAACTTTTACATAACTTTACAAATAACTATTCTAATGACTCGAATTAAGATAATTGAAAAACTTGAAGTACTTTTAAAATATTTAGCACATATGGGGGTAATAAATGATGTTCTTCCCCATTACTCCATTACACTAGTACTTTACCCATGAGTCCCAATCGTCCCAAAACAATATGTACAAGGATATGACTCGACTTAGCAACCATGTAATCAATTAGATAATTAACTAAGGGTTTAAACAAATGTTGTCACAATAGTGCACTAAAGATGAGTGCACACAAGGTAGGCTAAGGCAATTTGGGTGTACATTTAAGTGGGGTGTAAACAAATTCTTCCTTTAAGTAAAATGCTTAAAGGTCGAAACAAAAAGATAGGCTCTGAGGGGTGTACTAGGGGTATCGTGTACTAAAAATGAGTACAACGCAAAGGATGTGGGAGAATTACTTGACCAATGTAGCCAATGTAATTATAACAAAAAAATACAGGTGTAAAACAATGGGTTAATCCTAATGCCTCTTATCATGTAGTAAATCTAACTACACGAATGTAGTCTCACTTGTGGCCTCGGAATGGTCCTAACGCAAGTTCTAGAATCTAAGTGCTACCGGTACACACATCATAGCATAAATGTTTTTCCTACCAATTCTAGGGGCGAACCTCACATATTTGGGGGTGGAAAATTTTTTAGTGGTACGGTTTTTGTGCTAGTCATATAACTCCTATCCGTGAGACGCTCATTAAGATCAAAGTTTCACTCCTATATGTTGTAAAAAAATTTAAATTTGGCACTAAAATTGCCCTAACAGGTATTTCTCTCAGTTTTATTACACCTCTACTATCAAACAAACAAAAATCAAGTGCAATTGTATTCTCTAAAGTATCGTATTTTACCCTCCCTTACACTTAAGATGAACATTGTCCCCAATGTTCAAATAACAAGATGTAAAAGAAAAAAGTAAAAGAATGAAATCAAATACTCCCCTGATTCGTTCGGTGGATAATGTGGCAACATGGTTAGATCTTCTTCCAAAGTAATGTTGAAGCTCCATTACTAATGCATCGCCATAAGCTTGATTCCACATACATCTCCTTGTCCAAAATAACCTGTTAAACCTGAGAAAACAAACACGAAAACCTGCATAACATCGGCGGGATAAATTCTATATATAAGGATATAATGCTTGTGGAATGATAATTTTGCAGATTCCTGGAGATTATAAGTTAGAGATTTAATAAAAACTTTTTATGAAAACAAAACTTTCAAAATTTTCAGAAAATTAAAATCTGACGCCGTCAGAAATGATCTGACAGAATTCTCATGTTAAGTTTCCGGAAAAATTTTGGAAAAACCTATACCTTACTTCCTGGAATTCCTGCAAAACATCATTATGACTCGATACAAGCATTTGACTCAAACAAATACTAATATGTATGTTAATTTAATATTATTACGATTCATGTTCATTTGTGTTCTAATAAACCGATTTGGATTTCCCTTACACTTATCTTTTGCAAAATACCTTTATATGTAGTTAAGACGAAGTTAAAAACAAAATAAAGCATTTTCACAATTTTAGTTTTGAACATGAATCAATAATAATAAAAATTAAACACACATATGGAAACAAATAAAATCAAACAAACAAATAAATAAACACACAAAGCAAATAAAGCTTGGGTTGCCTCCCAAGAAGCGCTTTTCTTTATTAACGAGTCTTGTAGCTAGACTCAAAGTCACGGGTTCTACATTTTTCCGTTTTGCTTCTCAATTGCCCCTCTGATCATCCTAACAACCTCCATATCAACTTTGTATTTAGGTCCTAGGTTCAAGCAATCTTTATAATAAAGGCTTCTCTTATTCCAAACATAGTCCATGCCTTTCTCTTTATCCTCATCATTGATGTCCTCAATCGCACCAATGTTGTCCTTGTCAAATCGAGGCACAAAACGAAATTCATTTACCCGATAAGGCATCCTATATGTGATCCTATCAATGTGATTAGAAAACTGAACCGTGCCTCCTAAACGATCATACTTTAAATTGATGCTTCAATAAACGGCTTACCTAACACCACGCGAGATAGGCGGCAGTCAACAACACTTGCCAAATCTTCTAAGATCATGAAGTTGGTGACAAAGGTAAAATTCCCAACAAGGATATGCATATCCTTAATCCTTCCAACGAAGTTGCAAACTCCGCCGGGGCACTTGGGGTCTTTCCTAGGCTCAAGTGGTGTATTTATGATCTGGCTATAAAGGCCTGAGGACATCACGTTGATTGGGGATTCACAGTCAATGTAAGCATGCTCAACGTATTGGTACCCAATCATACATGGTATCTTCACATTCCCGGGATCACCTCTCTTAATCTTTGGGTCAATTCTAACAAAAGGTGGTCGAGGGTTATCAACTAGGTTGTTATAGTAAGCAATCTCCTCCTTAGTGGGGTATTCATTGAAATAATCATCTAACCTAGGATCTACCTTCACTTTATCAATTTTCTCAATCAACTTCTCAACCGTAAGATTATTACGTTCTAAGTAATTATCTGAGTATATGGCGGTCTCTAAGTTGTTCAAGGCATAATCAAGCTCTATATCAATCATTCTACTGAGCTCTCTGAGCTCACTAATCTCATTCTCAAGTTGGCTACGCAACAAAGCTACTTCGCCAGGTGTAAGGGGTGGATTCGCGTTTTCCATAATGGCAAACTGAATAGTCAATGAAAATCTTATACGAACAAAAGCACGAAGAAAATAGATAGACTAAAGAAAATCCTAGAAAAATAAAAATCTCACTAGAAAGGAATCTAGTGAGTAGACCCAATAAAATAAAAATTCAACCTAAACAATAACTATTCCCCGGCAGCGGCGCCAAAAACTTGATGCGTGGTTTTGCGACCTTACAACAGGTTTTACCTCTCGAGGGATCTCAAGAGGCTTACAACCCCACCAGGCAGTGTACCTGACCGATGTAGTATAGTGTAGTGGTAAGTACGGGGGATTGATCGTTCTCCACAGGGAATAGTGTTCGTTAGGTATGAAAAACTACTTTAATAGGTCTAAGGGTGAGGGAAGATTCCTTTTTTTATTTTTATATTTTTATGAAAGCAAGTAAAATCTCGGGTTTGAAGGAGTGGGCGGAATTAGTTGCTAGTCAACTAACCCAAATAACTACGAATGCAATTAAAATAAAATAACAGAAAATGAAAATGTTGTGAAACTTATGTGGTGAGAAATGTGTTTACTTAGATTTCCTTACTCCCTAACTATCTTTTACCGGTTGATTAGTGTGTATTAATTGCGTGGATGACGGGTGTATTCCTTAATACCAATCGTGGGGTGGCGTACGTACTTCCCCAACTCTACAAGCTCCTACTTCACTCCTATGTCGAGCCGGCTAGGAAGCTCCTAACATGGGATCACTAGAATTCGCTCATGCATTAAATACAACCATAAAAACCTTAGTACGCATTGGTTCATGTTTCTTAAGACGTTCAAGCAAGTTACCGAATAGGAAGTTAGCCAGTTTTCTTAAGCCTAACATAGATAAACAATCATCCAATACAACTAATAACACACTAATAACCAATAATCAATAGCTAGGTTTCATTAGATCTAAGCAAACACAAGATAAATCTAGCCTAGCATGTTAATCAAAAGACAAGAACAAGACATAATCAAACAACACATAGACATATTGAATGATTAAACGATTACTTATCTTCAATTAAACATGGGAGATCCAAGGGTATGAAAACCCTTAAAAATGGCAGAAATTCGTCTTTAGGGTTTCTCCTCACAAAGTTGCACACTAATGACAAAAAATTGCAAAACTATATATAGAGTTTAAGGGCTGACGGCGTCACGTTATAGGACTTGACGCCGTCACCTCGCCGCTTTTAGGGTTCCCGGATGGCCTTCCTGACGCCGTCCCTCTTTAGACCTTCAAAATCCGCTCTGGCTTATCAAAGCTTGACGCCGTCAGAATATGGCTTGACGCCGTCCCTCTTTAAGTTAAGCCGTGACGACCTTGATCACTTCAAAGGGTGACGCCGTCAGATTTTTCATGCAAAATTCTCTGGCTTATCATGAGTAATTTTCATATCCACCTTTTTTGCCAAGCCGTGACGCCGTCAAGGGCAATCCCTGACGCCGTCAAAGGTACTTTTTCAGCCGATTTTGAGACTTTGTCGTTTTTTTCACTTTTATGCTCCAAAAACGTCCAAAATGCTTCCTTTTCCAGATTTCTTCTCCAAAGTACCTAAAATGACAAAAGGAACGATTTAGGGCAATATTTGATCAAATAAATACGATTTAGGGCTTAAATGACCCCCTAAAAGCGGTACACTTTTCGCTTCATCAGCATGTTAGGCAACCAGTTAGATATTGTGAGCAATATAGAACCACCAACAAGCCCAGAGGTAACCAAAAGAATTGGAATAACCTCAAGTCTAACCAATTAGGTGATGACTTTGCTTTTTATAACATAGCTTGTTACACATGTGGTAGTTTTGACCATCTTGCAGCTTTCTGCAACCATTGGGTAACTGGGTATGAAAACATTAGAGTGAACCACAAAAGGCAAACACCTAAATCTCATTTTCACTCTAGTTCTAGTGTTAATAGAACAAAACCCAAAACAGTCTCAAATAAGTCTATCTCAAACACAGATCCTGCTAGTAGACAAATAGTTCCTGCTGCTAGACTAATTGTTCCTGCTGCTCGACCATCTATGACTGTTAACCCAAAATCAACAGTTAAGGGTGCAAAAACATTTTTCAAACATGCATCAAAGACTGTTTTAAGGCCCATTCAAACAAAAGCAGTGGTTCAAAAACAAGTTTGGAAACCAAAGGGTAGAACTGAAAAGTTAGCAGTTCCTGCTGCTAAGCAATCAGTTCATTCTACTGCTAAGGGAAACAGGGCAAATGCTGTTAAGGCCTCAGCATGTTGGATTCTTAAATCCAATGTTGCATCAACTGTCCTTAAAAGATTAAATTACATTGATGCAAGAGGTAGATCCAAGTCAGTAATGGCTTGGGTCCCCAAAAGAAACTAATACTTCTCATTTATGTGCAGGAACATTCAAATGATCAGCAAGAGGATCAAGGATACTCAGATAGTGGATGTTCAAGGCACATGACAGGCAACAAGTCTTATCTCTCAGATTTTCAATCAATAGATGGAGGCTATGTTACCTTTGGAGGAGGTGTTGGTGGCAAAATTTCCGGTAAAGGTACCATTAAAACTGGAAATTTAGATTTTGAAGATGTGTTCTATGTAAAAGCGCTAAATTATAATCTTTTTAGTGTCTCACAAATGTGTGACAAAAAGAACAATGTTCTTTTCTGTGAGACTGAATGTCTTGTACTTTCTCCTGATTTTAAGATGCCTGAGGAAAGTCAAGTACTTCTTAGAATTCCTAGAATAGGCAATATGTACAGTGTAGACATGAAGAACATTGTTCCTAAAAAGAATTTAACTTGTCTTGTTGCAAAGGCCACATTGGATGAATCAATGAAATGGCATAGAAGGCTTGGTCATATTAACTTCAAAACCATAAATAAAATTGTTAAGAATGGTTTGGTAAGAGGTTTACCTCAAAAACGATTTGAAAATGATCAAACATGCATTGCTTGTCTTAAAGGCAAACAAAACAAAGCCACTTGTAAGCCCAAGATTTTTAACTCTATCAATCAATCATTGTCTATGCTTCATATGGACTTATTTGGACCAGTTTCAGTAAGTAGTATAATGCATAAGAGATATTGTCTTGTTATAATTGATGACTATACTAGATTTACATGGGTTTTCTTTCTATCTACTAAGGATGAGACTACAAGCATCCTTAAGACATTCATTACACAGATAGAAAACTAAGTAGACAAGAAAGTGAAATGTTGGTCCACGAATTGTAAGTGGATCTCTAAGTTGTCTTGAATACCTAGTAGATGGTTAGGATAAATCCAAACCAATCTAAGTGAGAAACCCTAGACAATTGTTAATGTTAATGCGGAATCTTAACAAGAACAATGAAGAACACACAGAGATATCACTAACTTCGTATATTGATTTTAATCACAATAGTGAACTCGTATAATTCACACACACGAACTAACAATCTTTAGGGATCCTTTTATAACACAAGGAAACCCTAATACTAACCGACTTAGAAGATATTCACAAATCTTCTATAAAGATACTTACATGTATTGTATCTTTTCCTAACTTATCTCTAACAGACTTTCCTAACTTTACGACCAGACTTAACATTATAAGTCAACCAGACTTAAACATACTACCAGACTTAACTTTGCATTACCAGACCTAATTACAAAGACAGACCTAACTCTGATATACTACCAGACCTAAGTTGTCTTCTCTTGATTCGTATCATAATTCCCAATAATCCTCCCCTAACTTGATCTTCATGCTCCATGAACTTCAAGTTCTTCTGATTAAGCCTTCTGAGGATTGAATCTTGAATACTCTGAATTTTATTTAGGTCTTGATCCTTTCTAGCATCTTGAATCTTGATAAGCTCTTCTGATATGGTCTTTGCAGCAACATTGACTATATGTACATCAAATTCATTTAAGTTCCAGACTATTCTCATCACTTCCAAATGTGTTACCATCTGTGAGAGGTGAATCATTGAAAATGTAATGGATTTGAAATCTCTTTACCAATAGCCATTACCACTGGAGTAGCCAATGTTTTGGTGTGTAAGACCATGGTACATTAATAACCATATGATTTTTAGCAAATCATCAGCTTATCAACGGATTTGTTAAGTCTTTACCAAAAGCTGTTTGCTTCTGGACTAATCAATTCTTTGATGGAAAAGCACCTCATCATGGTGAATTGATTACCATTTATGGTTTTCCACAGCTTTTACCACAAGCCATAACCTTGTGGGCTAGCCAACTCTTCACTTATCTTAGATATGGTGAGTTGAATACCATACAATTTTTGGCAAATTGTCAGCCATAAACGGATTTGAGCAATCTTTACCTGTTAGCCGTTTGCTCAGGATTAGCCAGTCCTTGTGCTGATGAGACAAGGTGGACTGATAACCTTTTGATGTGTTAGTGCAAAGCACCTCCACCAAGTGAGAAGTTCCAATAGTCTCACTTAACTACTTGTGAAAATTCTTTCAAACACCCTTAAGCTACATCCTTCAAAGACTGCCTCTTAATTAAATCCAATAACATCTCATATCCTTCATCCTTTTTACCAGTATACAACTTTTTGCTCATCATTTCCTTGCAAACACTTGATGATAAAGGATATTCCACTTCTCAAGCATATAAATATCAACATTCTTTAATGAAACACAATGTACCTTGCAGGTATGAAAGTATCTCCAGCTGACAATATTTTGCTCTTCAGGAAGTTTCCACACTATATCTGACTTAGTTGGTGGCTCAAACATCACCTTCAAATTACCCCAAAAGACTCTTTCAAATTCATCTTCAGGTGGATGATCTCCATATTTAATGTTCACCAACTGATAAAGTTCCTGAAGATCCTCCCTATTCACATCATTTAGAATTCCAGCAAAATTCATATAAACAATGTCAGAATTATTCTCCCTTATTATTTGATATGCAGCTCTTTCACCAGTCATGATTAATTGATACTTGACAACCTTAGTTGGTTCCTTTGTGCTTTCAATAGTCCCCATAGTGGCTCCTTCAGATGAAGGTTCTTCCTCTAATTCCTCTTCAACAACCACTTTCTTGGATTTACTTTTTCTTTCCAAACCTTTTCTTCTTTGAAACACAATAGGCTTTATTACTTCAGCTTGCACTTCTTCTGTTGACTTTCCAGCTTCAGGTTGTATATCAATCATTTTATCAGGTTCAATGACCAGTTCAGTCTCTTTAGCCTTTCTACCCTGAAAACAATATTTCTGCACATCATCATAATCAATAGCTTTGTAACCTTGATCTCTCTTAAATGCCTTGAGATAAGCTACTTGAATTTCCTCATATGACTTCCCTTTCATCTGTTCCAAAGATAGATGTATTTGATTCTTAAGATACATCTTCATATCATGTTTCTTTTCTGCCATAGACATCTTCTTGGGAATCTTTGATTTCTTCTGAAGCTTGAACTTTTCTAAGAATCCACCCAATGTATCATCATTATTTCTTGCATTTATGAAGTCAGCTAACTGTTTGGCTCGTTCATCAGCAGTTAAACCTTCAATAGTTAGAAGTTCCTCATACTTTGCTCTCACATCATCATCAACATTGAGCAGCTTTGTAAATTCATCAGATTCTTCAGCCAATTGTCTTGCATAAACTGCATCTAGCTTCTTTTGTCTTTCTTCTTCAGCAATATCTTGTGCCTTAATCCTCTCAATTGCAGCCTCAGATGCTAGTTCTTCTCTTGTTTTGCTTTTAGACTTCTTTGGCTTTGAAGTTTCATCCACAACCTGCTTTCCCTTTCTTAGTGCAGATTGTTGCTCTTCACTACCAGAACTAAGTTCATTACCAGACTTTCCTTCACCAGACCTTTCATCAGATATTGTCCCAAACTTTTCAATCTTTTCCTCAACAGACAAAATTAACCTTCTTCTCTTCCTATCCTGTTTAATTTTGCCCATTGATTGAGCCAAAGTCTCTGCTACTTCCAGTGTCTCTGGACTGATGGTGGTGACATTGTCTTGAACTAGAGGTTCTTGAACTGGTGTTTGAAGAATACTTTCTTGTTCTTGTTCCAAATTCCTCCCCTGTTTGGAAGAATTTTCAGCTTCTCCCTCCTCATCATCAAAAGAAACACCCTTTTTCTTCATTGCCACTCCCATTTTCTTTACTTTCTGCACCAAGGTCACATAAGCTTTTCTGAGTGCCTCATTAGACTTTTCCAAAATGGCAATCTTCTTTTGCAGTTGAGGAACTATGATAAGAAGATTTTCCACAGTTATGGGAGCGTGTTCCTCCTCCCTTGCAGGACTTGGAACATTTGGTTGTGAAGGTGAAGATTGTTGGATAGGTAAAGGTAATCTTTCAGCAGATGGTGAGGGACCTGGTTGAGATGATGGAGTTGGGGTAGATGTAGGTGTAGCAGACCTAAATGATGCTTGGTCTTGTTCCTCATCAGGGTGCACTTGTGCAGCTCCAGAAGTACCTGCATTGTTAGTACCAAGCATAACAGCAAGCAAAGGTCTGTGTGTCCCTTGAAAACCCCTTTTTATATTTGCAAAAAGTTTGGGAGTAAAGGCCACACTGATTTAAGGCACTTTATCCTTAGTTTCATAATTCAAGATCATTTGCAAAAATCGTGGATACATTAAAAAATTTGGGTCCTTAGCATTTTTCATCATTCCTTCAAAAATTAGTTTTGAAAAATTAAATTTCCTTCCAAGTGATAAACAGACCAATGCAAAAGCAATTCTGCTTCCAAATTGATCCCATCCACCACTCTTAGGACTTAAGCTTTGAAGTAAATGATGTACTAAAAACCTCCACTGAGGTGTAAAATAACTTTTCCGAAAGGTAAAACTTCCATCAGTGGGGTATCCAATGGTATTCAATCCCTCCAAAATATCATCACTAGGCAAATCAAATTCTCCTAAAGCATCATCCAATTGAAGACTTTCCCTAATGGATGCTTCAGTAATGGTAAAACCATTTTTATCTATAATTGCCCTTAAACATGGGGTCCCATCATCAAGAGTCTCAGAGGTAACCGACCTCCAGAACTGCTTGACAAGGGACTGATAAATAGTAGGATTATGAATTAATGAATAACAAATGTAAGAACCTTTTAGGAAATCCACAATCCCCTCGAAACCTGCACTTTGATCTGGCTTCTTCAAGAAACCAACTTGATTATGCTTGTCCACAAACTTGAGGTTAGCCATAGATGAGTTAATGATTTAGGTCTGGTTGATTAGAAGGGTAGGGTTTTGAAAATATTTGCGTAGAAAACAGAGTCGTGAGTTCAAAATAAAGATGATTTAAATTTGGAAGCAAATAAAGAATAAAAGGAGATAAAATATATCAAATTTTAATCTTATATACTTCATAAATATCTCTTTTTACCGAAAATAGTGCAACGGTAATATTTTAGATAAATCTTTATTACTCTGACCAGATCTAACGGTCATAAATTTAACACTACCCGACCTAAAATGGCCAACCAGGCCGAATCATAAACTTACCAGACCTAACCAAAAGAGTGGACTTACACACTGAATATAGCGAATGCAAGGCTTTACATCATCTCATTCCAATCTTTTCTGCAAGAATTAGTTTAACAACAAGAAAAAGGAGACAAAAACCAATCTTTGCAAGACACACAAGCTACCAGATTTAACACTTAAGTTTACCCGATTTAAAAACTTGTAAAACTTGTACATTTGCCTCCCCTTAAATGTACATTACCTCCCCTTAAGTGTAATTTTTTTTTTTTAATTTTTTTTTAACAAAGATACTTAACCAAAATAAGAACTGTGGTCAACTTTCCAAAAATACAATTAATAACTCTTTGCCAGCAAGTATTAACCCATACACCAACCGAGCATTAAATGACATTAAACCTTGATTTTCCCTATAAAACCACCCATTGTTTTATCACAAAACCATCACCAACCAAAAGAAAAACCTTATAAACATAATAGATCCTTCCAACTCAGAAATCATAGAGATTTCATCCGAGTCTTCTTGGGACCCAAATGGCTCATCTTCTGATACATCATCAGGAGGATGGGGTGGATACTTCCCACCAGGGTATTCTTCAATCACAAGAAACAAGACATTAAGAGAATCAACTCTGAAGCAATGGCTAGCTGCTTATGATCTTACTGAAAAGGAACCAGACGATGAAGCACCAAAGACTTCAAAACCAATTCCCCCTTCTGATGTAGATGATAGAAGTGTTGAAGAAGAAGACCCCTCAAATGAAGATGAAGTGACTTTTCCTTCAAAGATTGTGCCATCACTGAGAAGTGGTTCTATACCACGTCCACCACCAAGCAGCCTGATTCTTGGACTCCCATGCCCAAAAGCGTGGAATCAGTTTGGTGGCAGAGGAGCCAAGAAGACCATTCCTGACTTCATGAGCAAAGGGAAACAGAAAATGTAGGTGGTGGTGTTTGGCTTGATTATGTTAAAGCTTTTGTCTTATGATGCATTGTAAATTGCATCCTTGAATGCAATCACTTGTTCATAAATAAAAAGCTCCATGGTTCTGTTTTTTTAATATTCCACAATTGAATCACTTGCAATAGAGAAGAGTTAACAACTGCAAAACAAAGTTAAGCACAAAATACCAAAAACAAACATACTATGGAAAGTAGAAAACAAATTAACTACTGAAAATAAGAATAACCAAGAAGAATAGCAAGATTAAAAACAAACAAATATACAAACTATACAAAGTTAAGAAAGAAAATCAGTTTTTCTTAACAACCCAGGCCTGAGTGGGCTTGAGTTCTTTCTGTGGAGCAACATACTTATAGGTTTTGTATGAACTTGCTCCAGTGAAACCATGTTTGGACTTATAGGTAAATTCATTTTTAAATGGATTCCAAGCCCAGCAATCAGAGAGGTTATCAGCAGAACCCCCATATGAATTTGTTTGTCTCCTTACAGGTGAATGAGTTTTATAAAAATTATTTCTTTGAAAATTTGCATTCACCTGAGGTTTTTGAAAAGGTTGTTTGGGTCTCACATAGCCAGTGTTCACATTAGGCCTCATAAAATTAACATTTTGCCTATTCACATTAAAGTTCCTGTAGCCAGACCTAAGATTTTGTCTACCAGAATTAACATACGAGTTAGGTCTGGTAGAGTTATTGAGTTGGACAGGTCTGGGAACAAACTGGTTGGCATGATTAATTCTACTAGCATTATTCCAAACTGGTTTATTTGAACCATGACCCATATTAACATTCATTCTCTTTTGCTCAGCCTCTCTCTTCATTCTCTTTTCATGGAAGTCACAATCTCTTATTAAATGACTCAAACTTCCACACACAAAGCATCTTTTAGGAGCATAAGTATAACTACTCCTACTTTCTCTGTGAACACTATTGCTTCTAGGTGACTCACTCATTTTAACAGATTCCCTAGGAGTTTTTATGTGATTAACACAACTAGGTTTGACTGTCTCAGCCTTTGGTTCAGTCACTACAGGTTTAGTAACAACAGGTTCACACTTCTTAACAATCTTAGGTTCAGGATTCTCTTTTACCTCACTATTTGACTCAGACTTAGAGTGATCAGAGGAACTATCAATAGATCCTTCAGAGTCATTGGATTGACAAGAAGAATACCTACTGGATTTGTCCTCTGAGGTGGTTGGTTCAGGCACTTGAGGACCTTTCTTACCATACACAAAGAGTGAATCATCCAACTCTTCTATTTCAAGAGGAGTATAGTCATCACTCAAAGGTGGTGGTACTCCCTTAAAGTCACCAGTCTTAACAAACCTATTATATAAAGGCTTATCAGTATAGTCCTCTTCTTTATTCTTAAATATAGCCTTATTCTCATTTTCCTCATATCCTAAGCCACATTTTTTTATTTGACTTAATTTGAGAATCCCAACACTTAAACAAGTTATTATTTGAATTGTTCCACTGATCTACCCTTTTTCTCAACTCATCCCTCTCCTTCTGAATTTTAAGGCCCAATTGTCTATACCTTTTAAGCTTTTCATCTTGTTCATATATTTTGTTAGCTTGAAAGTATAGTTTTTCATTTAAAGCATCATGTTGGTTTTGAAGGGTGACCTTTTGTGCTTCTAATGTTTTTACAGCATTTTTATGTGCTAATAGATTTACTTCTAGGTCACCTATTTGTTCTATCTGCTCATCACACAAAGCCTTAACATGATTATATGAGTCAGTGCATAATTTAGAGCATAATGATACCTCATTACCAATGGCCATGAGAGCATGATCAGACTCCTCATTCACTCTTGGATGCTCACCCCAGTTGACTCCTCCAGCTTCCATTGTCAGCAGGCTCATCTGATTCTTTTCCATCTTCCCATCATCATCTCTTTTCCCATCAGCAGGCTTCTTCTCTGGACAATCTCTTGAAAAATGTCCATGCTTGTGACAGTTATAGCATTCAACTGTCCTCTTTGTGTATCCCACTGGTGATTTGTTGTTGAAGTTGATGGTCCTCCCATATTGCTTCTGAAATCGTTTGACCCTTAAAGCAACCATGGCAATGTGCCATTTTATGTCCATCTCCTCAACTTCAGCATCATTAATCTGTTCTAGGTCTTCACTAATAAAGCTTTCATCTTCCGTTTGGTTGGCAAAGAAAGAATGTATCACCTCATCAGTAAAACTTGAAGCAGACCTTTCACTTGAAGGAGTTTCATAGATACCAGACCTAACACTACCAGATTTAACCTTGTAAGTACTGCTTTTGTTTTGTGACACAAAAGCAACATTTGATGAACTGGTTGAAGCTTGAGTGTTATTACTGATGTCCCTTTCAAACATCCTGAGATTATTGTATAGGTCATCAGGTGTCATTGAATCTACTTCCTCCTTAATCCTCATCGCCATAGATACATTGCCCCATTCTGATGGTAAAGATCTAAGGAACTTGTGGTTTGCATCCTCATTTGAAACTGCTGCACCATGAACTTCCAGTTGTGTTAACAGATGTTGAAATCTGTCATAGCCCTTCTCCAAACCTTCAGTCTTTGAAACACTGAATGTCTCAAATTGCTGTTTAAGAACAGCCTTTTGCATCTTCATGGAGTTTGCATTGCCTCCAAATCGTTTCTTGATAGCCTCCCACATCTCCTTTGCATCAAGGATGCCATGAAACCTTTGTAGATGCTCCTTAGGAATAGCCATAAGAAGCAAGGTTCTGGCCTTCTTTTCCTTCTCCACAGCCCTAATCTCCTCAACAGATACTGGTGGCATTATTCTGATCTGCCCATCATTCCCTTGTGAAATTCTTTTCTTAGAATTTCCCTTTTGAATAACCTTCCATACATCACTATCAATGTACTCCAGATAATGTTCCATCTTCATGGCCCATATATCATACTCTTCTCTTTTCAGTAATGGAAGTTTTATGTTTGAGATTGTGGTTGTGGAAGGGATGGGTTGTTGTTGTGTTTGGGAGTTACTGGTTTCGGTTTTTCCTTCATCTTCATGGTTTGATTTCTCATCCTCACTGTTATGGATTGAGAAAGTTTCAGGCTTATCGAATTCAGACATTGTGTAGGGTGATTTGAGTGAGAATTAGGTTTTTGAGATTAAGTGTTCTTCGAATTCAGAGTCTCTCGCCTTGCTCTGATACCACTTGTTGGTCCACGAATTGTAAGTGGATCTCTAAGTAGTCTTGAATACCTAGTAGATGGTTAGGATAAATCCAAACCAATCTAAGTGAGAAACCCTAGACAATTGTTAATGTTAATGCGGAATCTTAACAAGAACAATGAAGAACACACAGAGATATCACTAACTTCGTATATTGATTTTAATCACAATAGTGAACTCGTACAATTCACACACAGAACTAACAATCTTTAGGGATCCTTTTATAACACAAGGAAACCCTAATACTAACCGACTCAGAAGATATTCACAAATCTTCTATAAAGATACTTACACGTATTGTATCTTTTCCTAACTTATCTCTAACAGACTTTCCTAACTTTACGACCAGACTTAACATTATAAGTCAACCAGACTTAAACATACTACCAGACTTAACTTTGCATTACCAGACCTAATTACAAAGACAGACCTAACTCTGATATACTACCAGACCTAAGTTGTCTTCTCTTGATTCGTATCATAATTCCCAACATGAAAGTCATTAGATGTGATAATGGGACAGAGTTTAAGAATAGAGTTATGGATGATTTCTGCAAACAAAAAGGTATTAGGAGAGAATTTAGTGTTGCTAGAACACCACAACAGAATGGTGTTGTTGAGAGGAAGAATAGAACACTAATTGAAGCTGCTAGAACTATGTTAGCTGATTCTAGGCTACCTATAACCTTTTGGGCTGAAGCAGTTAGCACTGCTTGCTATGTTCAAAATAGAGTTTTAGTTGTACAGCCTCACAATAAGACATCATATGAACTTTTTAGAGGTAGAACTCCTGCAATAGGATTTCTTAGACCTTTTGGATGTCATGTGACAATTCTCAATACCTTAGACCATTTAGGAAAATTCGATGGTAAAGCAGATGAAGGATTCTTTGTTGGATATTCTCTTAATAGCAAAGCATTTAGAGTATACAACACAAGAACTATGATTGTAGAAGAAAATCTACATGTGGAGTTTTTGGAAGATAAATCCAATGTAGAAGGTCAAGGACCAAAATGGCTATTTGATCTTGAAGCTCTAACCAAATCAATGAATTATGTGCCTGTTGTTGTTGAAACTAATAATTTTTTAGGTTCACAAGCAACAGATGAGGCAAGGTTAGAAAAGGAGACAAACCAAGATCATGTTTGGATGCCAATATGGTCAAGTACAAGTGTGGAATCAACTTCAACAATTGATGAATCTTCTTCTGGCAAAGCTAAAGAGGGTGTTGAAGATGAAAGGAAAGAAGATGGAACTCTGGAACAACAAATTGTTTCTGCTGGTGATTCTGCTGTTAGGCTTAATGTTCCTGCTGCTAGGCCAAATGATTCTGCTGCTGGCCCTTCAGAAACGAAAGAAGCAGAATTCTCAGACAATGAGGTGGATTTCAACAATCTTCCATCAAATTATCAAGTTCCTTCTACTCCACAAACAAGAATTCACAAAGTCCACTCCCTAGATAATGTGATTGGAGATGTACAATCAGGTGTGAAGACTAGACAACAACTGATGTCTTCAGACCAACAAGGGCTTCTTGATGCCCTTTATGCTTCAAAACAGCATGAGTTTTCAAAACTCTTGCTTGTTTGTATGTTTTCTCTCACAAGATGAACCAAAGAACATTCTGAAAGCCTTAGATGATTCAAGCTGGGTAGAAGCTATGCAAGAGGAGCTTCTTCAGTTCAAGATTCAGAAGGTATGGGTGCTAGTTGATTTACCTAAGGATGCAAAGGTAATAGGCACTAGATGGGTTTTCAAGAATAAAAGGGATGAAAGGGGAATAGTGATTAGGAATAAGGCTAGATTAGTAGCCCAAGGGTACACACAACAAGAAGGAATAGACTATGATGAGGTTTATGCTCCAGTAGCAAGGATTGAGGCAATTAGGCTTTTCTTAGCTTATGCTTCATTTTTAGGCTTCACAGTTTATCAAATGGATGTCAAGAGTGCATTTTTATATGGAACAATTGAAGAAGAGGTGTATGTTTCACAACCTCCAGGCTTCATTGACCCACAACATCCAGACAAAGTGTATAGAGTAGTTAAAGCTCTCTATGGCCTTCATCAGGCACCAAGAGCTTGGTATGCAACACTAGCTTCCTACTTATTAGAAAATGGATTTCAAAGAGGAAAGATTGATCAGACACTTTTCATCAAACAGCACAAGAAGGATCTTCTGTTAGTGCAGGTGTATGTGGATGACATTATCTTTGGATCTACTAGGAAGGAGATGTGTTTAGAGTTTGAGAAACTTATGCATGATAAGTTTTAGATGAGTTCTATGGGAGAACTCACATTCTTTTTGGGTCTGCAAGTTAAGCAATCAAATGAAGGAATCTTTATCTCTCAGGACAAGTATGTTGCAGAGATACTTAGAAAATTTCAATTTGCTGATTCAAAAATGGCAAGCACACCAATGGACTCTGAGAAGCCTCTTCTAAAAGACTTAGATGGAGAAAATGTAGATGTACACACATACAGATCTATGATAGGATCTTTGATGTATCTCACATCATCAAGACCAGACATCATGTTCTCTGTCTGTGCTTGTGCAAGATTTCAAGTTACTCCAAAGGTTTCTCATTTAACTGCAGTCAAGAGAATTTTTAGATATCTCAAGGGTCAACCAAGGTTGGGTCTATGGTATTCTAGAGAGTCACCTTTTGACTTGGTAGCATTTTCGGATAGTGATTATGCTGGTGCTAGCTTGGACAGAAAGTCAACAACTGGAGGATGTCAATTCCTTGGGTGTAGACTTATCTCATGGCAGTGTAAGAAGCAAACAATTGTGGCTAATTCAACAACTGAAGCTGAATATGTAGCTGCTGCAAGTTGCTGTGGTCAAGTTCTATGGCTTCAAAACCAACTCCTTGACTATGGGTACAATTTCTTAAACACTATTATTCATATTGATAATAGTAGTACAATTTGAATTATTAAAAATCCAGTGCAACATTCTAAAACAAAACACATTGAAATTAGACATCACTTTATAAGAGACTGCAATGAGAAAAGGTTAATTCAAGTACTTAAAATTGCTTCAGAATTTAATTTTGCAGATCTGCTAACCAAAGCTTCTGATGTTGGAAGGTTTCAGTACTTGGTAGCAAGTATTGGAATGCTTAATCCTCAATGATTTTAAACTTTGTGTTTTTGTAAATAAATTTTTGTTTGTGCTGCTGGCTTTAAAAGATTCTACTGTTATTACAAAAGTTTGTGCTGCTAGTACAAATTTTAAATTGTGTTATTCATACAGTTAGTCCTATGATTATTCTAATACAAGACAAGTACTTTGTACATAGTTCTTTTAGTTTTAGACTAACAATTTCAGGTATGAACATGTGAACACAAAGGATGTTTCGAGTGAAATGGAAGCAGCAGAATGATAATATTAGTTGCTGACATATTAGGTTTATGATGGACTAAGTTTGGGAATTTAAAACTCCTTAAAACTTCTTTCTTGAAACCTAAGTATGCAATTTC
The DNA here is from genome assembly GCA_021014915.2 of Artemisia tridentata subsp. tridentata. NCBI lineage: Eukaryota > Viridiplantae > Streptophyta > Magnoliopsida > Asterales > Asteraceae > Artemisia > Artemisia tridentata. The sequence continues at coordinate 54,513,258 of CP139508.1, forward strand.
ACATTGAATTGATGACTTAGTTGGTCAGATAGTAACTGACTCAACTCACTTTCTATCATTTTATACTTTCAAGTATAATGAGCAAGTCTAAGGACATCTGATAGAAAGAACAGCTAGTAAAAGTGAATCTAATACTTGTGTTAGAGGCAACAATTACTATGAGCTGTAAACCCTGTCAAGAAAGCCTTTTGAATAGGTTTATCTTTACACAGGCAGTTATTTATAACTGAAAACATTGGTTCTCACACAACCAGAGGTTGCTTTAAACCGAAATTTTGATTAAGTGTCTGTTATACACTTAATCCCTTCAAAATGGTTGAAAGCAGTATGGTTTTTCATAATAAAATCAATTACATACTGCTAAGGCAAAAGTTTCTTAAAAGGATTTTCTAAAGAGACTCACAAAAACCATCCATTGATGGACCATGAGTCAAATGCCCCATGAATCACCTCTCATAGGAGTTAACACACCTAGAAGTGATGAGGGCAGCAACTTAAACTCTTAAGGAATTGATGGCTACATGTACAACATTGTCTGATAACAAGTTCTCATTGATAGATCAGATAATGATGGGATGATGGTGAGAGATCTTCCAAACAGGGGAGGATAAAATTTTATAAAACCCAATGAAAGGGAGGAAAAGACAAGAGCATACAAGATGATGACATGGAGGTTGAAAATGACAAGATCAGAACTAAAGGAGAAAGTTCTATCTAGGTCAAACGAAGAAAAGTTTCAATTTCAGTTTACCACGTTTGTTCATCACTTGCAAAGGCATGCTGATAGATGATTTCACTTGTTGAAACAAGCATCCAAGATACACAGCACCATTGCCTCTTATAATTCCTCCATCCAAGGAAATTGCACCATCTTTAGGATGTGTGTTGATATTGTTAAAGTCAAAAGAAAGCAGATAAGTTCAGAATGGATGAAAGTTCAGATCAAGGGTCTGACTATGAAGTGTTTGAAAGATCTTCATAATTCCTCATTTAATTCAAAGAAACATGTTGGAAAGAATTCACATGTTTAGGGGAGGATTGTTGGGAATTAAATATTCTGAAGTTCAAGAATTGGGAATTTCTCTAAGTATGTTTCTGCTGGTAGTATATTTGTTTCTGCTGGTAGTGCAAAGTTTCGTTCCTGCTGGTAGTGTATTGATTCTGCTGCTGATAATGCTGCTGGTTGATGCTGCTGCTAGTGTACTTGTTCCTGCTGCTAGCGATAACTCATTGCTGCTGCTAAGTGGATAAGTATGAAAAGATATTATGTGTATTTTGGTCAACAATATACGGTAGATAATATCTTACCTCATGTGCTTAGTTAACAAGTTGTGTACACAGATACATGTTGTATCTTATGTACTGACACACTCAAGATAAGTTAGCAAGTAGTTCGACTAGACTTTAAGCAATATTGTAAAGATCTTCTTGGACTATAAAAGAAGATCTTAGACTAGATATTATGAGTTGGTTGTTATTGTGAAAATACTTAGAACTTTCATAACTGTTAGAACTAGAACAAACACAAAAATATCACAAGTAAGAAAAACTTAAGATTCAAGGTTGTAACCCTAGTGATAACTCAAGATCACTCGTATTATTATCCTAATAATATTGAATCGTTTGGTGATAATCTTTCATTGTTCATTGTCATATAACAAACACAACTGTTCCATTTCCATAACACAAATATTCTTCTAAGTGTGATTAAGTAGATTCCGCATTCTTAATCATATTAACTCAATATATCATACACACAAAGTACAAAAGGTTTAACCACCTTAACCGTGTGTCGAATCCTAACAGTTTGTGTCATATATTTGCATGTTTAAATCCGTGAATAAAATTAATTTATTCTAAATAGTCCGTTGTCAATTAATAATATGGGAATATTATTGAACTAAGACAAATGTGAGGATTGGTAGAATGTACTGTAAGGTTGAGACACCAATGTCACATGATATTCAATATTGGATAAATTGAATATAGGACTTATCCCAACCACCTAATTATACTTTATGGATCATAGTCATTAAGTATATCATGAATATTTATCCTCTGACTTGATATACCAGATAATTGCCGAGGATGTAGCTCATTTTCTGTAAGGTAGTCTAACGCTATCCGTAAAAGGTAGTTATAAGGGCTATTTTCGAAAGTGATGCGAAGTTCGAGGGTTATGCTCGTAGTCAATAAAGGATTTGTTCCTTCAACTTTGTGTTGAAGTTTAATACTGCTTGGCCACTCGTAGGATTGACAAGATGTTTGCGTGCGCACGCCCAAAGTCTATCTGGAAGTCGTTCAGATGTTTTGGTAATCTTGATCAATTATGTATAAACGAGAAACTAATTGTTAATTATGGAATGACCGAGATCCATATCCATATTAACGCGGTATTAGCAACAAAAGGATAAGTATGATGATTAAATTCATCACGTGGTTTTTCCAGGAAAACCATACTCGGATCGAGCTGGGGGCATTGGATCTGTTAAGCTAGACTAGCCCATGTCATTACTATATTAATAGTTATCCAAGTGGGAGCTGTTAGAGTTTATGTATAATTATTAATATAAGTATGTCCGGTTTCGAACCCAAGACTCGGGATTGCACATAATACGTGAGAGTTCCAATGGTTTGAATAAATTAAATATATTTTGTATTTTATTTATTCATTTCACAAAACAAACACTTAACGACAGTTAGTACTTAACGGGGTTAGAGATAATGGCCGTTAAAGGACTAAATATGCAAAGTAGGAAGAGAAGAATCTAGAACCACTTTGGGTTCTAAAATCCGGCCGACCCAACCCATGGAGGGGGGTAGTCGGTTTGGGTAGAGTAGGGAACAAGTTAGGGATAGCCTATAAATACAATCCCATTGTGTTTGGTTTTTCTCTAATCTTGAATCCCTAACTAAGGCCAAACTTCTTTCTCTTCTCTCCCTCTAAGCTCAAACGATCGACCTCTTTTTAATTACGCTAGGTATTGTCGATTCAAGTAGGGCTTATCAAGTGTTTGGTTTATTTGTGATTCTTGAACCTAGCTTTTCTCATTGGAACGCTAGCATTGCGTGTGTACAAGAACGGGTAACAAGCTTATTTTAGCTTGTGTGTTTTTGCCTTAGATCGATCCATATAAGCCCTCTCCTAGGGTTTATATTTTGTTCTTGGAAGCACGTGATTCCTTGTTCTTGCTAGGAATCAAAAAGGTACGCTTTCTTTTAGTTTAATTAATTATATGTTTATGTAGATCCATTCCGCTGCGTGATCTTGATGTTTATGTGTTTATAGTATTTGTATGATTCACATATTCCAACAGTTCTAACATCAGTTGTTAACATAAATTATAGGTTTAGTTGTGCATGTAAACCAAGGTATGAGATGTGTGATTTGAGTCTTGTTAAACATGTTAATTTATGTGTATGTGGTGCCGTATAAAATGTGTGTTTGGGCATGTCGAATGGGCTATGAAAGTGGTTTCGGAATGATGTGATTTTATGTGTGTTGGGGTGACGAATAAACTAGTATGAGTGTGTTGTGTCGTGGGCTGGAAACTGAGGTTAGGCTGATCATTGTAGGTGTGGGGTGAGTGTGAAAAGGGTGTCTAACTAGGGTGTTTTGGTATGTGTATGTGTCGTTAAAAACAGACCAAAAGCATGAGTCGTTGTGATTTTATGTAGTCAATATAGGGTATCGTAGGCTGGGGAAAAATGGGTCAACATGGCATGTCGTGTGAGTGTGAAAATGGGTCTATAATTGGCATGAGAAAACTTCGATATTATATGTATAAATGTGGGTTTGCTGTACGTGTGTTCTGTGATAAAAACTGGTGCGCTATAATGTTGTTTAAAAAAAAAAAACATTGGTAATACATGTGAGGCTTATGTCGATTAGTAAGGCATGTATTAGGTGTATATTTTGTGTCGAATGCATGAAGTATTAGAGTGTTTGAATGAGTTGAAAATAGTGGTGAAGGTACATGTAAATAGAAGTCCAGTATGCATGATAAAAACCTGATGTGGTGTATGGCTAATATATAAGGGTCAAAATGATTGAGTTGAGTTGGCTTCAAAGAGAATAGAAAGGGGCTGTACAACAGTAGTGTAAAGCAAAAGTATGGGGTAGCATGTGAAGGCATAGGGAAGATGGCATGTGGGGGGTGTCATGGGCTATAAAATTCAGTATGTATATACGACATAGAATCTAGTTTAGGATTATATAGATATGTAAATTAAACTTTAGTCCCTGAACTTTAATAAAATGACGGTTTAAACACTAAACTACTAAAATTGGCATAATAAACCTTAAACTATTATAATTGTCATTTTTAACTCCTAAATAATATAAATTGGCGATTATAACCTTAAAGTGTTAAATTACTATTTCGGGAAACTTTCTAAAAATAGAACGTTACTAAATATAGCAAGTTACTAAAAATATAATGTTTCTAAAAAAAATGGAAAGAAACCATAAATAGAAAACCTTAATAACTAAAATTGGTAAACTTATAAAATGAGCTTATAAGTAATATGTGGTCATTAATTTGTATAGGTTCGGTGAAGAAGGAGTGACTCTCTATTTTCGGTGCTTTCTTATTTTGATTGTTTGATTCGCATAAGGTACAGATATTCTACCCTTTCTCAGTAAGGGTGTCCTTTCTCATGACTTCGATCTTTGACTCTGATTCATTTGATTTGATATGCTTTGATTCCTCTGATATGATTCCTTTGCTATGATCTGTTGATATGATTCTTTTGATATGAGCTTTGATATGATCTCAGTTATATGATCATCTCTTAAGATTCAGTTACATATGCCTTTGCTATGATTCCCTCTGATATGATGTTATGATATGATGTGCTTTGTTATGTTTGCTGCCTGAGCTAACTAGCCATGGAGGTACCATGGCCATGTCATTGAGGCACCGATGGCATGACACTTTCTGTGGAGGTGTGATTGATCCACGGCGTCCCCTTCTGTTATGATATGATATGATATGATATGATATGTGTACACTTTGGCCATTTTGATATATGCGTATACTTGTCTAGTACATGGTACGTATATGATTTGTTTTGCAGGGGGCGTATGGATGCATCCTAGGCTAATATGATTTGATATGTGATTTGTTTGGTGACTGGTTGTATGTGCCCTATACCCCACTCACTGTTTTTGGTACTTAGAGGTCTCCCCTCTCCGTACACTTAGATATGATAGGTATATGTGATGTGATTATTTGGTCTATACGAGTGGCTCGTGTAGATACGCTCGTGGCTATCTGTTAAGTATCTTTGCTCCGATCGAGTGGCTCGGTTGGATATGTTCGTTGTTGTTTATTTCTTTGACTCTAGAGCTATTCTTACCTGGTGTGTATGCTTGTGTGCCGTTTGATTCATATCCATTTGACTATGTTTATTATCGTTTCTGCTTTGTTTATATATCGGTTCACTGAGCGTTTTATGCTCAGCCGCTTTTCTTTTCCATGCGGCAGGTAATAAGCGGGATGTGGGGCAAGAGAGTTGAGAGTAGGAGTAGAGGAACTACCATATTAGATTTCCCATTTATTTTGGAACTATTTTGTACTTATGTTATGGATGTTATTTCTTTGTATTTCCGTTTTTAAGTCTTTTGGGAACTTATACTTCATGAGTCATGATGTTCTTGACTTAGTTTAATTATGAGAGACTTCCGCTTGCGTTATATTGTATGTTCTGATTAGACACCATAATGTGGCATCTTAACCAAGGTCGGGTTGGGGTGTTACAGCGTGACACAACAAATAACATGATGTACATGAAAAATCCTTGTATCAAACTTAGATTTTATTCATGTTATATCTTTCCAAAGATATGTTTCTATTTAGACTTTCTAATAGCATATCATGTTCTATTAGAATCAATTATTTTTACCGCTTATGTTTATAACAATAAACATATATTCCAAGGTTGTATGTTTATTTTCTAAATCTTCAAGTGAAGTTTCATTCCAAACTAAGACTTAACATTTAACGTATATGAAATGTTACTTCTTATATGTTATACAAAATATATGAAATATGAAAATAAATATAACACTCCCACTAGCTTTCAGGATTATTAAGGAATTATCTTATTTTAATTATAAATTAAAACTTGGATTTAATAATTAAACATAAGTATATCTCCAAGATGCATGCATTAATCCATTCATGAATTATTGCACTTTGTATACTTTCAAAGATTATTTGAATTCAAATACTCCTTTTAATTACTTATTGTCCTCACACAAGTAATTTCTCAAGAAAGAGTTTTGATATTCTATTGTCAATTTCATGTTAATGAAACTAAGAATGACAATCATAATCTGTATACATTTAATGTGCTTAGAAAAAATATTCAAACACAGTTAATTGCTTAAGTGTGATTGATAATCTTGTCATAAGACATACATTAAATATGTTTACAAAATTGTCCATATGATTTCTACACAAAGATTTAAACCTCTAGGATTTTCATTCCCTTTGAAGAAGTTCATCTTCATTCTACAGTCTAACTATAGAGTTTAAGATTAATTAAGTTTCCCAAACTAATTATCTTTATGGACTACATCTAAACATTCATAGTATGAGTAACTTGCCAAATTCAATATTTTCAATTCATCTTAATGACCAACAGGTTTACCATAATCATGTAACTCATAATTCTCAACATATTATTCAAATATTTGAGATATCCTTGCGGATCTATGAATGAGAATTCCATCATCTTGAGATTTCACATTAACATGTTTAATCCTCGCCATGACATTTACTAGTGTATTTTTAGAAGATTATGTATCTTGTAACTTTATCTTTTCAAGATAAAACTCCTACTTGCCTTTCGTAATTTATAGACTATTATAAATACTTAGCAAGTAGAGCAACACAAAATTGCTCTCTTTTGGAACATTACAAATACATATTGACAGTTCCTTACATTTGTTTGTTAATATCCTACTTCATAAGTTGTTTAACAAATTAAGAACTTCAATTTTAAGACTTAATGTGATTCATCACATTCCATAATAAATGGTGTCTTATTAATCTTCTAGGTTGGAGTCTTATTGAGTATATACTACCCATACTCAATTTTCTAACCTTGATAACTTTTGGAAGAAAGGAAGTTATAGTTATCTTTAATCAAACAATACTAATAGAGTTTGATTCTCCTAACTAAACACACCACAAACTTGAGGTATTTCATTAGAACTAATATTGTGAGACAATCTAACAATGTGTAATATAAACTTATACTCCTTTTGGCTTACCTATTTACCAACTAAGTCAACTTAATGGTGAAATAGATTTCCAAGCCAATTGCATGCTTTATAACACAAGTACCTTTTAACTAAGTCACTTATCTTCCATATCTCAATCAAGAAGACATAGACTGTTATAATCCTACTATACGTTATAAATCATTGATTAACTCAATGGCTTCTTGTATATGTCTTAATAAAGAAGACATAACAAGTTAACGTCTTACTTTATATTATAATAAGTCTTGTAACAATTTAAAAGACTTCATATTTATAGCTTTACAATAAAGTATAAACATGTATAACTAAAGTAATCATGAACACAACAATTTGGTTTCAATAGTAATTTCAAGTTAATTTATTACTTCATATATTTATGACATTCCAAGAATACATAAATATTCAAATTTGAAGTAGTATTAGATTACTTCATTTATTTATGTCATATCAATAATACATAAATATTTAGTTTGAAGTAGTCTCATTATACTTATTGACACTTGTTCTAATAGGTATCTAATTTAGAAACAGTAATTATCCATGTACGGTCTCACGTAATCATGGAATTTCACCTTGTTGTTGTAATCTATTCAAGGTCTCACTTAAGCTAAATTTCAACAACAAGTGTTTCTAGACTTAGAGGTGTATTAGTCATATTCAGAACTTTAGTTTCTTACCTTGCGGTCAAGACAGTTCTTTAAATCATATTCCTATATGTTGTACCTTGCACACAATATAAGATTTCTCCCACTTGTACATGGAACAACATCATGTATCAGATAAACAACACGTCACTCGTTTGTTTATGTGATCAATATGATTGTGTCATAAATATTAGTAGATATAGAACCACCTTGTCTAGTAAGGAAACGTACATGACTATCCTTAAAAGCACAAGTGTCTACAATTGGAAAGTAATTATCTCAAGACGTTCTAGAGATAATTTGGGTTACTACCAAGATGACAAAGCTTGTAGATCCCACTGAATTACAGATCATTACAATAATTCACTATTCAGTAATTACAACACAATGCTCCCACTGGATTTGACAACATTATAAGTGTTTCATAACCAGTTTAGGGTATATGATGAGTGTGTAAATACTCATCATTTTTATACCCATTTAGTCTAGAAAATGACCAAAAACACCCAAATATTACTGCAGATATCCTTGTATTGTGTTTTTTTTTTGTTTCAAGTACAAAGGATTGAAAACGGAGCAAAAAACGGGCATTTTTGGATCGACTCGACAACAATTGTGCAATTTGATCAAAAGTCAAAGTCAAAAGTCAAAGTCAACTCCAAAATTACCAAAATGACACAAAAGGTCCTTGGAAATAAATTTTAAGATTTTGGCAGCCTTAGTCCTTGGGATTTTCAGATTTTACATAAATGGTCCTTAAACTTAAAAACCAATCCATTTCCTATCCTAACCTTTAAATACCAAAACCCTTTTTATCCCAACAAACCATAACCCAACCCACATGTCTAGCCCAACACCAAATCATTAAACCCAGCCCATCAATAAAACCCAAACCCGGCTTTTGTTAGCTAAATCCCCAGAGTCAACAGAAAAGTCAACCATCTCCTTTCCCGCTTTCCCACTTCCCTAGACCAAAAGCAATACCAGACCATCATGTCCCCTCCCCCTCATACCTTTCTTTGGCACATGCTTCCCCCACCTACACTTAGCTACTCCACAAGTACCTTGTTCACGTGAGGCTGTCCAGTTGAAAACCCACTAACTCTAGTTTTCCCGCCAAAATGATAATGGACGATTCAGATTGATTGATGCCAAACCAATGGTTGGGATGAAGAGAGAAGGTCCAGGGAAGCTTTTGGAGTTATAAAAACACCACCCTCAGCACACAGATAGTTAGTAGTTAATTAACTAGGAGTAGAGTTAGTTTTTAGTTATGTCGTATTTTTAATTTAATGTTTTAATTAGTTGTAATTGCAAGTTCCAGTTTCAATTTAAGTTAGTTTGAGCTCGTTGGTTATTAAACTTTTCAGTATTGTAATCATTTTCTAAAGTTAATAAAATTTCTAGTTTTCAAAATACTCTATTAATTCGAATTAAGTTAAGTTGTTATTACAAAAGCTCATTTACTGTTTGAACAAGCTCATATGAGCTAATTATAGCTTACTGTGAGCTCATGGTAGTTTAATTCAGTTTCAATTTCAAAAAGTTCATAAAGTCAATAAAAGTCAACATTCATGGTCAAATAAGCTGGAAGGAATAAGCTGGTCAGGAAGGAGCTTGTTTGGGTTATGTTTGGCTTATTAGATAAGCCTGGGGTAAGATAAGCACTGAGTTCATTCATTTCTAGCACACACCACTTGTGAGTTTCAAATCCACTTTTTAGCTTATTTTCTGCTTACTTCAGTTCAGCTTATATTACTGCTTATTTGTCATTTATTTCTGCTTCTTAGATTATTAATAGCTTAGATAATCATAGTATAGAATTAATTATGGCTTAAATTGTAGGGTTCTAGTGAAATATTGCAAATCAGTTTCAAAAAGGGGTGTTTGGTTTAAGCTTATTTAGGATTCAAATTAGTCTAGCACTGTTCAAATACCATTTGGTTAACTTCAATCATGCTTAAAACAAGTTAGATAAGCTGTTTTTAAGATCTTTTAAGCCAATTTGGTAGATATTGAGGTTTTGCATGGACTGTGGAGATCATAGGGTGTTAACTGATCAAATGAGCTTATTTGAGCAATAAGCTCTTTTTGACCTTAACCTTTGCATTTCTACGATCCTTTGAGTTCATTTAGTAGTTACACAAGAGATGGAATAGACTCACTTTGGTTTGTACAAGTTTGCACATCACTGACCTCATTAGATCAGCAGACTTGTGGTTTCTAGCTTAATTTGAGGATGTTTCATTTGCTGATTATAAGCTCTTATAAGCTGATTTTTGTCACAGTAGATCCTTGATAGCTTGTGAAGTCAAAACTAATTTTTATTGAAATTTTGGAAGTTTGTTTAATAGCTTTTGAACCCCTAGATCAGCACCTCAGTAACATCCTTTAGTTAATATCAGATTTTTCTTCTTTTTGCTTATTGAGATTAACTCGAGCTTATCTATTTTTGATTATTGTGTATCTAACTTAATTGAGTTATTCAAAGTAGTGATTGCATGATTTAGCTTTGACTAGTAGCTTTTAGCTTATCTTGGCTTATTACATTGTTCTAATTTTGATTTTGGCTTGTTTTCTACTTAACACCCACTGATCAGTTGAGATAAACTCATTCTGAGCTTATCAGTGATTTTCAGTTAAAAAGTTTTCACAAAAGTCTTAAATCTTTGTTAGCTTAATCAGTTTCCATAAAGAAAAGAAAAAAAAATAGTTAGTAAAAAAGGTCAGGAGTGGGATTCGAACCCCAGTTTCTTGTCTCACAAAACATGCCTTCTACCAGCTGCTCTAGGATCCTTAGTTGTATTATTATTAATTAGTTAATTATTTAAATGCAGAATTAAATCTATAGCTTATTTCCTTAGTTGCTTATTTTCAGCTTATCTGAATAAGCTGGCACTTCCATTTTATTTTTCCTAGGTTCAGTGCAACATTTAATAGTTCCCTATATTTTTCCATAATTTTCCAGTTACATTTAATATTTTTTAATTTATTTTTCTTTTTAATTTAGTTTTTAATTCATAATAAAAAAATATAAAAGTCAAAAAAATATAATTCTTTTTTGTAAAATTTTCTTTTATCATTTTGAACTTAGAAAAAAATAGATTTGCACCCGTAGAGTTAATATTTCATCGTTTTGACGTTTAGGTTCGGGTTTTGCCGGTTTAAACGCGCGTTTTCAGTTTTCTTTACGTTTTTAAATACCCGCTCTTTAGATTATCGTTTTTCTTGCATTTTAAGTCGTTTTTAATTTATGTTCATAAATCTTAGCTTAGAAACCCAAAACCTCTTTATTTTCACTATTCACGACACGTTTCACGAATCGAGATCACGAGATTCCATTCAAACCTTCATTGGGATAACGACCAGGAAATACAACTTCCACTGTATTCCTTGGAAATAATAATGACTTGATCACAACCGATCACCAGTCAAAGCAAATAGTGTGCTATTAACTTTCCTACACCTTTGAGAAGACCCATTCGTAACAATTACTTACGTACTAAAAAGAGTGTATTCTACTATGTAGATGATGGACTATCCATTAATGCAATTAACTTGAAAATTGGGCATGCAATTTTCCTTAATATGTCTACCATCCCCACAATGGTATGTAGCCTCTTTAAGTGGTCAAAGCACAACAACTAGATAAATTATGCTAGTTTGCCTTTTACCAATTTTGTGGTAATCAGTCTAGCTTCTAATTTAATAACTCATAAAATGTGCAATTTTCTTAACTATTAAAGTTTGCTATGAGTTATTTCTTAGAATTTAGACAATTCTAATTTTCCTATCTTACCTTTCTCATTCATGAAAAAGAATAGGATTAAGTCTCACTCTTCTCTCAAAGAAAGGAGACTAGTTTTATTCTTTTAGTAAAGTTGACTCTAGCCAAAAACCCCTACGGGTGTAGATCAATTTACCACTAAAAGAATGTCCCACGTTTACGGTTTAACGTTGCATCAATACATTAAAAGAATTTACAAAATTCAATTTTAGTATTTTCTATAATACAATCTTTTCAAGAAAATAAAATACCCAAGGAAATATTCATATAACCATTGAATTTTCTTGAAAACTAGGATCCAAATTTTCATAGTTTCACTACATCAGTTGATCTGCTAGTAGTGAAAGTACAAAATATGGTAATCTGTCGAACAATAATCGGCAAACAATTTCCGACTCCTAGATCATTATCGGAATTACATTTGCCAAATACAATTTGCAAAGTAAGCATGTTTCTTCCCATCCCATGCCTTAAGTTTCTAGGTCTCACTAACAACTTAATTAAGTCGTCTAATTTAGAAACTGCAAATTCTCCATATATGGTCTCACGTATTAACGGAAATTTACCTTGTCATTAAAATCTAGGTAAGGTCTCGCTTACGCTAAATATTAATTACAAATGTTTCTTATAATTAGATAGCATCGACTTAAATTTTAGGGTATTTATTTTGATGTGATAATCAAAATATGCACGAAGAATCATGCACACATCTTCGTATCATAAGTTTTCAAAACAATTTTATTAACCAATTTTAAGCTAAGATTTAAATCAACAAAGTTTTAATTGAGGTATTGGGTTCACCAATCAAAGAATTACCTACAATTATCGTCCACTATATCCTACTATTGCATGAGTCAAAAGACCCAAGTCATTCGGATAATTACCACAAAAGTGGCGCGTGGAATTGAGGTCAATTCACCCTTAAGATGATTTTGTACAAAAAGATAGCTTACTTGGTAGCTTCAATTAGACGTACAAAGGAGCGGAGAGACAAACGTCCGCCCAAAGCCTAATTAACAACGCGTCTCTTTCAGATGACAATTTAATGTCAAGCCTCCTTATATCCCTCTTATAGTTTGTCTAAAATGGGTGAGCCGTTCACACTATTGGTACAAAACTCATCACTCAATCAAAAGTTTATGATTATAAGTCTTAAAAAAAATATGTTATAAACTATAATATTGCTAGTCTCGCCTGGGAGCAATTACCGTGCAAAGCGAACCACTGTCAGCACATAAGACTTTGCAATATGTATAATTTATCACATCATAGTTTCATAGTTATTAGGTCAATTTATTTTCTATTCAAAAATTACCCTTTTCTTGCTTACAATTCGTCATACAATTTAAACAAAAAAACAAGTAATTAATAAAAATAAATAACCAAATAATAGCACATATTCTTAACAATTAAATCATGTAGCTACATGCAAACTTTTTGATAAAATCCTATTAATAATCTATCTATGGTATTAATATGCATATATTTAACTAAGACTCTCATTGGTTTTCGAGCAAATGGTACCAATGGACCACATACACCAAACAATTTGGTTGTGTAAGTCATAACAAATATATACCAAGTAGCACATAAATAGATTCATTAATTTAATTAATTGGGGTCTTCCCCAATTTTAGATCTATCTTATTACATGTGACAAACAACTTAACAATTAATATAAACCCTAATCCATGATAAACATGCATGTTTCATCATGGATTAATTACAAGTCACCAAGATACGTAACCCTTTACACACATAAACATGTTACTAATTTTAGGATTCCAAACTAATTTTAATTAAGAGGGCATCGCCCCCCCCCCCCCCCCCCCAAATTAGGGTTTTGATTTTTTTTTAGATGTTCTAAACCCTAAAAAAATCGACTAACATGTAATCCTAATCCAAGATTCGATTTTTATGTGTTTCGGTAATTCAATTACATATTAAACGGCTCGTAATGCCACTGTTAGAATTTAATAAACATGACAATCATATATTTATTCTAATAACAATCAAACACGTTGCGAAAGTGTAGGATCATATTTGACATATAAAGATTACTGAAAATGAAAGACACGTACCTTTGATTCTAGCAAGAACAAGAATCAAAACTTCAAATCTTCTTCTTTAATTATCAAAGTGGATTAGCGAGATACCATTTACCGTTTTGTATCTCAATCCAAGATATATAAACTATAGTGAGTTTATACCGCAATCTTGTACACACGTACTATAACCGAATTAATGTGATTGCTAGATCTTTAAACATAATTAAAACCAAACACTTTTGTTTTATAAAAAGCTTTGATCGATCAACCCAAGGGGTTGTTTGGTCGATCGGTTATGGACAAAGAAAGAAGAAGAAAACAAAGATCTAGGGTTATAGCAAGTGCAAGAGTATTGAATGAATAACCTAGCCTTTGTATTTATAGAGTTGGAAAACTTAGAGCACAACTTGGCATTGGATTGGGCTTAGTAAACCCAATGTAACACCCCCAATTTCGTGATATGCAGCGGAATTCAAATTGGGTGTTACTTCATGGCACAACAGTTGAATAGTAGAAAACGATCACAAATTTAGTCGTTTTAAAGGATTTATCATTCGAATATCAGAGTTTACAAAATAAGGTCCCAATGGTTTCAAAGTTTATTAAATAGGTTTTCGAATGATAATAAAGTTTATAGCCTTCAAAAGTATTCGTGCTCCTCCGTGCCATCCTTACTTATCATGGACCTGAGATAAATACATGCTAAAAGCGTCAACACAAAGGTTGGTGAGTTCATAGAGTTTGTAAGTAAAACTGTTGATTTCCAAAATCAAAGAGTTTGTGAGTAAATATTGTTGATTTCCAAAATCAAAGAGTTTGTGAGTAAATATTGTTGATTTCCAAAATCAAAGAGTTTGTGAGTAAATATTGTTGATTTCCAAAATCAAAGAGTTTGTGAGTCCATAGCAGTTATAAATAAACAGTTGATTATCGAAGTCAAAAAGTGAGTAATACCGTAGTATTTATAGTTAAACCAGTCGATTGTCAAAAATCAAAGTGTGAGTGAATCCATAGAGTTTTCATAAAATCAGTTGATTTTCAATAGTTTCAAGTTTAGGTAATAATTGTAACAAATACAATTATTAATAAAATAAGCGATGGGTTACAATAATATACACCCATAGTGGTTTGTTATAGTGGGTTAAGTAGTTATACACCCAGAGTTGTTTTGTTGGCCCTAGCCGGGTCAACACAAAATAGTTATTGTTTGCCAAGTAGTGATTTTCTGCTATATAGTGAATACAAGTTCTAGTTTAATAAAATAGTGGCAATACTGTATCATGACTACAGTATCGTTTCTATTGCTCTAAGTCTCATGACACTCAACGCTTAACAGGCATCAAAATGATGTAAAGTATATAGGCCCTCAGGATGGGTATTTGCCAATAACCCATAAGTTTGTTCAAATAAAGTGCGCCTGGGTGGCTCATCCTAGCAGACCCAAACGGGGATTGTCAGTCCCAAATAGATCTATTCACAATTATTTACGTTCACTCGTAAGTGATTAAGGTTCATGATGTGAGGGACTTCGAACATGGCAATAAAGGTAAACTTAGGCAATAGTGAATCAAGTATAGCATACAGTTGAAAATCATTTGTAATCATGTTTATAGCAGGTATCTCTCCATGAGATATAAAAGCGTATAAAAGTGAATTCATAAGTTCATAGTAATTCGCAAAAGTTGATAGTGTCCTTGTAAGTAGAAGCAAGTATTACGTTTTAATAACAAGTAGAGTGGTTTATCAACTGAGTATAATGTTTAAAGTAAACTAGTAAAGTTTATATGTAAAGCGAACACGTATCGCCTTCAAAAGTAATTCAGAGTAGGTAAAAGAGTAGTCTCTGGAACTCACAGTAATGTGTAAGTAGTTAAGAGTACTTATGAAAAGTAAAAGCATTGTATTTGAGCATGTATCTCCCCCAAAAGTAGTTTAAAACGTATAAAAGTAGGGGCTACGAACTCACCTGATGCGATAGCAATAATGACGAAAGTGGATTTACTGAAATGTAAATTCAGTTGAGATTTCGGAAATAGCTTCACACACGACCTGAATAATAATAATGTTTGAGAATTCATCTCAGCACGAATAATGATTGCGATATGAGGAATCGTATGACGGTTTGATCGGTGACGTGAGTGTGATATGCTTAAAATGTTTAAGGTTCAAAAATAATATTATTAATAATATTATTTTCTGGTTATGATTCAGAAATCATAATAGTCGTTTACTTGAAGTGGTTGAACCGAATCGTTAGGAATCGTTTAGAAGTCGTTATATATAACGTATCGTTAAATATTTGTGTTTGAAGTGGAAGAATACATGATGTGAGGGTGGGTTGTGTAAAACAAGAATTGAAAATGAGTTGTGTTAAGGTTTCTGTATACTCTTTAAACTTTCATTGTTTTTACATTTTATACCCTAACGGTGTTTGCGTTGCACCGTTAGTCCTTGTTTTACAAAAGTTACATTTTTAGTCCAAGTTTAACCCAAATGACAATCTGAGTTTATACTTTATTATAAAGTCATTTTCTATCCCTAAGATTCTGTATTCACAGTTCCAGTCCCTAGTTTTACGAAGTTGGCAAAAACAGTCCCTTTAAGTGAAAATGTTTGCAAGGTTAGTCCTTTTTGCATAAAAACTTGTGGAAAAATTTTATAAAAATTTCAGAAGCTTATTTAGTTTATTCGAGCTTAAGTCAACTGTTAGTTTGACCAGAAAAATTAATTTTGATTTAATGGCCTTAAAACGCATAGAATAGTGGCCCGTTAAGAAATTTGGAGGCGAGAGCATGAAAATACTTTTGGGCCTGGACTTGGGCTATTTTTGTGGTTCTAAAAATATTTGGTATGGGCCCAGTGGGCTGTTAAAACGCAAAGTCTTGTTGGGCTTTTGTTCAGCCCAATTCGGATATATAAGATTTTCAGAATTTAAGTTTTAGTTAGAACTAGCGATTTGGTCAAATCAAAATGGGTTAATTTAAGTGATGGGTTGAGCTTATTTTTGAGTGGTTAAAACACGAAAAGTTTAGTGTTCTAGGTCTACTAACGAGAGGTGCAGAAATATTGGGTGGTTGCATGCTCAAATTCGGAATTAACTAAGGCACAAGTTGGTCTAGTCGAACTGTTTAAACGAAACTGAGAATCATGAAATATTTTCTAAGTCTAAAAACTTAGTTTATGCGCTTAAGTTTTGTAGCTTTTTGAGGGTTTAATAGAGCTTTCCGTAAAATGTTCAAAACACGAAATTTAAAGTTTACTAGGTTGGGATTCGAACTAAGCCAAAATATATATGTGTTGCTTTTGTGGATTCGAAAATAATTGTCCATGAAAGGGGCGAGTTGAGACGATTTTGTATCAAAATACTTAGAAAAATTCTAAGTCTTTTTGGGTTACACGCTTGTACATGAGATGCAAAATCAAAAGGGTCTCGTTTGTGCATGATTCGAATGCATGGTTGTGTTGTGAGTGGACGTACATATTATTTGGCGTCTAAGCAAATGTGTGGGGTGTGGTTTGAACTTAGAAACAGAAACGTGTACGTAAAAATTACATAATAATGCATACGTTTGAGCAAGTATATGCGATATACATTATGTCATAAAGTGGATTTGAATCGAATTTAGAACGAGATGAGGGGACTTACAAGGTCTTGAGAGTGAACTGTGGTACGTTGGAATTTAAGCAGAAACGCAAGAACTTGCTCGACACAAACCCGGTTCAAAATAATTTTGAGGTGTTGCGATATATTCGAGTGGGCTTCCACTGTGAACCCGATCACAAAACAATTCCAAATGTACAAGATTTTTCGAGTGAGCTTAAACTGGGCTGTTTCTGGTCTTCAAGGACTTATCTAAATGAGTGATAGCAACTATGGATTGTATGGTGTAAGTGTGAGAGTAGTGTGTGTGAGCTCTTTAGGGTATACGTATATATATAGAAATACAAATTGCAAGTGGGTTGGTTTTTGGAGTTAACTTCTGTACTCATGCATTTGTTTTGTTGTGGCGTGAGGAATGGAGTGCAAGGAAAGGTTGAGTGTGTGTTACGAAGATGTAAGAAATAGTCATGGTCTTTTGGATTTTTATTTGTTGTCTAGGAACTGGTTCTCACAAGGAATAGCAAGGGTCGGTTTGGTTTGTAGCACGTGACATTAAAAGAGTTGGATAATTTGTGAATTCGTTCTTGTGTAGTTCGACCAAAGAGAAGAAAACAAAGTGAAATTATGTTAGTTTCTCTTGGCGGTGTTGGATGTATTCAAATGATCAAGGAAAGTTCAAAAACGTGATATAAGTGGTATGTGTAAGTTGAGTGTGGCAGTAACTCATGTAAGAATGGAAATGATATTTCTTGTGTTGTGTTTAGTCGGCAGTTAAGGCCAAAAGGGAAAATGACAAAATGAATTTGATGTTAATCATTGTGGCTTGGTTGAGTGTTTTAAGAGTTTATCTCATTTTATACATGGTCAAAATAAATGTAGTGATCATTTTAATAGTTTGTATATTCGCCATGAGCATGTACGAATTTTTCTTGCTAGCCAAAATATATGTTGGGTCGAGTTGGGTGTCATACGAGACATATAAACGTTAAATATTAAACGTTAATTGTTTTAGATACATTCGCGATTTTAGACTATCAAGGTTCGTACAAATGATTGTGACATAGAAAATGTGCGAACGTGTTACGACGTTTAGATTAACATAGTTGAATAAAAGCAAAAATTTAGTCCGTAAAAATGGTTAATTAAACAGTGAAGATAGATTAGTCTCCGTTCGCTATTTATAAATGGAAGGGAAATTTACGGGATGTTATACCCAATGCCGATCGGATCCTTCATACCAATGGGATTCCGGAATCTTCTTGTCCCACTAATTCCATCTATAGTTCTTCCTTTATTCCCTAATGGTTGTTAGTCAATTCCCATTAATTACATAACGTTCGTTAGTCGTTATTTTGTGTACTAATAATTAAATACATAATGATTTATATATTAATTATTATACATTAATTCTTCATACGTAATGTGTGCAATCCCGTGGTCCCGAGTTCGATTCTAGACATACACAACTTAATATTTGTCCATAAAACTAACACAAGTGTCCTCTGTCTCGACCTGGGAGATTTTTACAGGCTGGAGGATGGATTTTTCGTTAATGACTTCTACCAAGACCTTTTTTTTCGAAGTGCTCGAAAGTGAGGGCAGCTACTTTGCTCAGGGCGTTCGCTCACTGGTTCGTTCCCTTGGGGATTTGAGTAATGGTGAAGGATGTGAAGTATGGTAAGATCTGGTTGACAAGTGCCAAGTATAACTTCATCTCTTTGCAGTGTACTCACCCCTTAATTGGGAGGCTACTAACAATGAATCTATGAACACTTTGATTCTTTTAAATTCCATTGTTTTAGCTATGCGTAAACTTGCTAGTAGCGCTTCATATTCCGACTCATTGTTCGAGGCATCAAAATTGAACTTCAGGGCATACGTGAAGTCGTGCTTTGACAGGTTTGTGAGCACTAACCCGGCCCCTGAAACTTTTTTACATGACATGCCGTCAGTGTATATCGTCCAGGTCTCGTCATCGTAGCCCGTGTGTGTTAGTTGTACTTTCAACTTATTGCCTAGTATTGCCGGAGGTGGTGTGTCAACCTCGGCGAGGAAGTCTGCCATGATTTGCCCTTTGACTTCATGTCTGGATCCAAAATTGATTTTGTATACGCTCAGCTCGATCGCGCATTTTGAGATTCTGCCTGTGTACTCGTGGTTCGAAAGAACTTGTTTCAGGGGCTTGTCTGTCAGGACGTGTATCAGATGCGACTAGAAGTATCTTTTGAACTGCCTGGATGACAGTAATAAGGCAAATGCTAGCTTTTCTAGTGGAGTGTAACTGACTTGTGCGTCATGCAAGATCTTTCTAGAGAAGTAGATTGGTTTTTGAACCTTGTTCCTTTCTGCTTAGAGTACTGACCCCAATTGCTTCATGGGATGCTGCTAAGTACATGGTAAGGGTCTCACCTGGTATTGGATCCGTCAAGGTGGGTAGTTCAGTTAGGAATACTTTAAGTTCCTCGAATGTTACCTCGGCTTCCTCGGTCTGCTCGTACACTTTCTTTTTGTTGCACTCGACCAACACTTTGAAGAATGGTAGTTGTTTTTCAGATGCCCCTGATAGAAACCTGTATGTACCAAATACTACCAATTTTAATAAAACACAAGTTAAAACAATTTAAGTAACAACACAATATAACTTTCTAACGTATAACTCTTTATTGATATAAATCAAATAGGCACACTCGAGCACGACAGTCTCCTCTACAAATTTTTGGACCAAAATCATATTTCAAATCACAAATATTATCACCTGTTTCGTTAACAAGTTAAACAATGAATACATGTTAAAAATAAAAATAAAAAATCAACATAAGTAATGTTATTTGTTGGTTTTTTTATACATCAACATTTTAAATCATGGAAGTGGGGAATGAACAAAATCTTTACGATAAGGCTTGCATAATTTTTGAGCGGGGCCTATATTAATGGCATAATTTGTAACTAGCAAAAAAAATGAAGAGATATTGCAAAATATATTTCTCCATTAGGAAAATGAATTTTTCAGAGGACAGAAAATATTTTGAATTATCTTGTGAGCTATACACTCAAATGGTTGGTATTTATTTGTATGTGTATCATACATGTATTACGATAATTAATAGTTTATGTGATTATTGTAATATAATTCTCTAACTTTTAGCATTTAGTAAAAATGACGTTCAAACACATTAACTTCTATATTTTAACGCCTCTTTGAATTTACTAATATAACAAATTAGCCTTAAACTATATTATTACTCATTTACAACATTTCTTTTTTATTATTCATATTTTTTCTTGAAAAAACTATTAAAACATTATTTTGTTGCTCTAAAATAAATTTTTTTGCCCCGTTGCAATATGCGGATAAAATATCTCGTTTTACAACAATTTTCAATACATACGAACTACTGTAATCATGCCCATCAATATCACATAAGGCTGTTCCGTCTATTAGACGGATCTTTCACCTAGATTTAAAATTGATATAGTGATTCACGGTGTGTTAAATGAAGCCATGTCTACATCAGCCTTCACATTTTTGTTTCATAATGAACAATCTACTATCAATAGGATCACCATATATTCTCATTAAGATTTCTATTTGGGCTTTACATTAGGAACGAAGCAATAATAAGTTGCGTTAGCATGGTATACCGGCCACACAACATAGGCAAGTATTATTATGACATATTGAATACACTATTACTCCTTCATCAGGTGTGTCAAACATGCACACATTACCACAGCAGTCTCCTCCACAACTTTTTAGACCAAAATCATATTTCAAATCACAAAGATTATCACCTGTTTCGTTATCAAGTTAAACATTGAATACATGTTAAAAATAAAAATAAAAAATCGACATAAGTAATGTTATTTGTTAGTTTTTTTATAAATCAACATTCTGAACCATGGAAGTGGGGAATGAAAAATCTTTACCATAACGCTTGCATAATTCTTGGGCGGTGCCTATATTAATGGCATAATTTGTAACTAACACAAAAATGAAGAGATATTGCAAAATATATTTCTCCATTAGGAACATAAATTTTTCAGAGGACGGAAATTATTTTGAATTATCTTGTGAGCTATACATCCAATTGGTTGGTATTTATTTGTATGTGTATCATACATGTATTACGATAATTAATAGTTTTATGTGAAGATTGTAATATAATTCTCGAACCTTTAGCATTTATTAAAAATGACATTTAAACACATTAACTTCTATATTTTAATGCCTCTTTGAATTTACTAATATAACAAATTATTTTAACGCATGTGAGCTTCTTCCAATGAAATGTGAATCGCGTCACATAGTTATTTTAATGCCTCTTTCCAATGTATGTGTATCATAAATTATTTTAATGCCTCTTTCCAATGAAATGTGAATCGCGTCACATAGTTATGATTTGTAATTGCACTTGTTAAATATAAAAAAAATTAACTTGTAAAAATGGTTAATTAACTTTAACAATGAATTAATTCGTGTTTAACATTAATAAATGACTGGGTAAATTTACGGGATATTACGTGTGATTAGTGGGCTTGGGCCGAAAATCGAAGGGCTCGAATAAAATTGTACGTGATTAATTGAAAAGCTTAAACGAAAAAGATCGCAAGCGAAAATGTAAAAGACAACAAAGGCTAAATAGTGGGAGTAGAAAACGATGCTCGATGAGGATGAATGAGGACGGTATGTTTTTTACTGTCCCTTTCTTTCTCTACTACTTTTAAAAAATTAGAAGGAAACACTATATGTTAAATATGTTTAGAAGCAGTGTCGTCTTTAAGTTTACGGAGACCTTGTGCAAAATTCAGTTTAATAACAAAAACGGTTCGAAAATAGAAAGTAATAATTTTCTAAAGAGATAAAATGATAAATAATTGTTTTCAAAATGCTTCGACTAACATTTTCAATGCAACATTTTAAATCAGATGCTTGTAGTTACTTTTATAGAATATATATACATATCATATAAAAATTTGGAGGCCCTGTACAACAGCATACCTCGCACACCCTCGTATACGGCTCTGAAGTGCGTAGTTTGTTAAATAAAGTTTTAAATTACTATGGTCAGATTCGTATTTTAATCGGAATAGAATAATTAAAGTTATACTAGTAGTAAAGTAAATGAATTCATTTATGATAAGCCAGTGAAATAATGTGACTGTAATTAATAGAATTCAATATGGTCAATTAATCCAATGAAACTTATCATGTAATAAATATTCACACCATTCTATAATACTATTTTGTAATAATAACCAGAGAAGATGTTATAAAATATAGGATTAATTTCATATATCACCCTACTTTCATAATTAATTTCATATATACCCAAAGTGCAAGTATTAAATGCATAATGTACAATGTTTTTAATGCATGTTTGGGTATATATGAAATTTCCAACTAAAAGGAGGGGAGATATGAAATTGCCCCAAAAATATATATATGAAATTATGAAGTATTCAAGTGTTAGGAAAATAACTAAACATCAATAATCTCAACTTACAATGAAGAAATACGTGATGTATTTTCTCTTCTTATATATGCTTTCTATCGTTTTACTCCATGTTAATGGTGGCACCGCTCAAGATTATTGCAAAGCTATTGGTAATTCACTTTAATCCGAATCCATTTCATGAATAATTAACAATCTGTCTAGTAATTTATTCTCGGAAGCATTTTATGATTATTTTGTTGTGAAACAGGAAATCTTCCTTGTGCTATTGGTAATGATTTTAGTCCAGGAACATGTGATGATGATTGTTGTAGTGTCGTGTGCAAATTTGGCAAGGCTGGGCTTGGATTAAAATATTCAGGGTGTCGTGGGAGCGTTTGTATTTGTTGTTCTACTGGATTATGCTAACAAAATTAACTCTTGTGTAGAACCCAAATTATAAAATAAACTTGTCTTTCTCATTGTGTGTGTGTCTATATATATATATATAAAATATATATATATATATATATATATATAGGGGCGCGTTCTATGCAGTACCAATATTAGATGCAGTAATAGGAATTTAGTATTAATAAACATTTTTATTTAATTAAAAAGGGCATAATAGTCAAACACATTTTTGTTTTCTTTTTGAATTTTTTTAAATTAAAAAACGTTTTTAAATTCCCTTAATTTTCGGATTTTTTTTTTTAATTTTTTTTCAACATACATGTTTTCAGAAAAATGAAGTGCATATGTGTTTTTTTTAAATATTGTAAATTTACATATGTTTCTTGTGTACAATTGTTTTGGAATAATGTTGACAACATGCATGTTTTTCAATAGTAAGGTGCATATGTGTTTTTTTAGATAGTGTAAATTTATAACAAACCACGAACATAAATGTTAAACACAAAATTCGATATCGATTGAAATACAATTAACGCAAACGGACATATGTGCACACTAATTGTTATCAACATTTTTAGAAGTCAAACATATATGCACGCCTTCAATGTGCTCTTGTGTCTCATTCCGCAATTGTGTCTTTACATCTTTATGATAATCAACTTCTCTTTAGAAAGTATGTACTAGTTGAAAACACATGTGCACTCCTTAAACTAGTCATGGTCCTCATCTTTATCAAACATGTTCATACCTGAAATTAAAAACAATTGTTATTTTTTTTATCATAAACAACTAAGATGTACATATTCACAATCTAAACACATATGCACAATTTAAAACATATATGCATACATTTTTCCTTGATTTTATACCAACCTTAAAACATATATGCACATTCATTTTAATTGATTTTAAACCAATTAACAAACACATATGCACAATCTAAACATGTATGCGCAATCTAAAATGCCTCATTTTTAAAACAAGTAAGAAAAACAAACTACTAAAGTGACATAAATGAACAACAACCAAAAAAATTCATATACGGATAATATATGGAAAAAAACACAAACTGTAACAAATATTAACCAAGCGAAACCCATATCCCAGAAATGAAAATTAATAGATGTACACAAAATAGTCATAAAGCAATTATTAATAGAAAAAAATCTACTATCACTAAAAAAACTTAAAAAAAAAAAAAAAAAAAAAAAAAAAAAAAAAAAAAAAAAAAAGAAAAAAAAAAAAACCTTGCAGGTCCTTGTTCTAAAATGAACGTAGAATATCAATATGATATTGGCTGTGAATAACACAAACCCTTGAAATAAAAAAGAACATATGAATGAATATTACCTTGATTTAAATCGAACTTCTAATTGAATATATGTATCTTCGACACTTGTTATTTTCTGGAAATAAAGGAGCGTTTGGCCGGGATCTTGTTACTTTTTTTTTTTCGAAATGCAAAGATCGTATCTTGTTACTTTTATGGCTCGATCCAAAGAGATCTGTGATGTTTAATTTTTTATTCAGGCCGAACAATAGATCTACAAAAAGAGGCGGCGGTTTTTAGAGTGATGGTTTTTAGGTTACAGAGAGAAGATGGAGAACGTAAATGAATAACTTGTTTCCATCACTTTTTGAGGATAAAAATGTAAAGTATAATACCTATAATACCCTTTTAGCCTTTTGTTTAATTTAAGAAAAATCCTCATCTTTTGATTAATTATAGTTTTGGCACTTTTAATCTTAACCTTTGATCAAACTCATCTAATGGTCCAGATTCATTTTAAGAGTACCGTAAAGTACTGTATCTAATATGAGTACTGCATAGAATACAACACTATATATATATTGGTTCTATAAAAAAGTCCACTTTAGTAGAAAAGTGAGAAAAATGTGCAAACCACCCCTCCCTTTCCCCCTCCTTCCCCTCCCTTTTTTCCTCCCAAGTCCAAGGTCCTCTTTATCACATTCATTATTTCTCAAGGGCTAGTTTGTAACTTTTCATCCCATTCATCATTTGTCAATTCTTTTCATTTTAATCTCTTTTTCTTTTTCCTCAAATTACGCTATAGACTTTTCTTTTTTCTTTTTTTTTGAACATGTATGTACGTATGAGCTCAAATTTTCTCTGCTGTAAAGTAATATAAGAAACATACAAATAGAAAAGGAACACTAGTTTTAATAAATTAAACATGTACAGGATTGAAACAACAAAAATCTATAATAAATAGTTATGCCACTAACAAACATCTATAACCCAATTGAATCTGTTTGGCTCGTCAAAAACGTCATCTTCAAAATTCATTCCAAACACTGCAATCACAACAGCAAACACGGTAGCCAAAAAAAGTACCAGCTGTCTAGAGCAACGCGAACTTGATTAGCTTGTTCTGGACATTTCCCTGGTCACATACATTAGTCCTTCCTAAAGCAAGGCCATCGGTGAGTAAGTGCACCGATTATCCAACTCTGATCTTCTGAAGTAGCAGAAACAAGGACAATAATTGGTCCATTATATCCTTTCACATTCGACCAAAGCCTGTTCAAACCTTTCCCATAAAGAGACGACCAACATTAATAAACTCTCAAATAGCGATGCCAAACACGACGTATTCCAAAGGAACATACTTACAGCTTGGATTGCTGAGCTTTAAAGTCCTGAAACAGATGTCATAGAGAGCCTCATTGTCAAGAACCATTACATTCATCAGCATTTTCGACCAACTAGTGGACCGATAGTGTGTCATTATAAGGTTCCACGACAATATCAGATACTTTTGGCGAAGGCAAAACTGAGAATGTAAGCATCATTCGGTCAGGGTATTCCTTTCTGACCTTTGAAATCAAGAGTGTCCCCATCCCAAAACCATACCACCTCCAAGTGAATGGCAGACCTGAAAACCTGTCATAACGTTAACCAAATGCAATTAGTAATCAGTGAGTCAATAACCATATTCAAATTCCAAACACATTACAAGCTGTAACAACAAAGCAATAATATTAGTCATAGTTAACTTAAAGATCTCAAAAGTCAGTGAGGCTCTATTAATAAATCTCACCAGTTAATACTCATTATATAACTTTAAAGAAGTAACTGTTCCAATATAGTACTAATTTCTCATTCAAATATGACTTTTCAAAATTTACATATCAATTTGGCAGTATATTCATGAACAACAAAAATTATTTCTAAAATGTTTCATACATCAGAAGATGTTTTCCGATTGCTAAATAAGGTAGTCCTTTTAATGACTCGATTGCATTTAAATTTAAGTCCTCAACTGCAACATAGAGAAGGGGAAAAAAAGGCAACTTTAAGCTAGAAGCCAACTCATTTGACCCTCAAAAGTCAACTATCTGTTTCCCATAGTTCAATAAACCTTTTTATAATTCCTCTGTCTCACACAAGTGACAAGAAGTTTTGCTTTGAGATGTCATATATAAATTGCTGCTATTTAATTTGGTTTAGAATAAATTCTTTTTTTGCCAAACTGAAGGGTTTTAAACATTTAACATATACTAGTATTTATTTATAACTAATGAATACCATATAGTGAAAAACAGCATAACAATACAAAAATATGATAAATTGTTTTGTAAGAATAATAATATAAGTTTAGACAAAACCCTTACTGTCAACTCACAACGACTCTAACACCAAGCTTTCTTTCTGTCGCAAGCTTCGATCAGCCTAAAGTATATATTATTTTAACAAATAAGATGCAAAACGAAACACAACAAAACATGACAAAGAAGGTGAACTTTCAGATAGATGCATAGTGAGTTCAACTAACCTTGAGTTTGTATGACCTTCGTTCAACCAAGAATACTTTAGAAACCCCATAACAGTCTGCTAGCATTTGTGTCAAGTACCCTCTTCCCGCTCCAAACTCAACTACTGCAGGACTATCACTAGAATCTGCTGATGAACCAGAGAAATTAAGCTGCTCGAGGGTTAAATCGGTACTAGTAGACTTCATTGCCCCAAGCTTTTCCAAGTTTCCAAGAATTGATGCCTGCTGGATAACATGCTTTTCTTGAAATGGTATTTTCCTGAAAAACAAATAAATTTAACAAAACCTAAAAAAATACAGAGATTGATAAAGTGAAAAACAAGACAGTTGATCAAATAAATAGTCTCCTTAATGGAAAAACTGTAGGATATCACTTGCTGTTGACACGTCTTCTTGCACCCATTTTTACACTTTGGTGCATCGGTTTGGAAACATTTGGTGTATCAAAGTGTACAAAATGGTGCATCGGTGTCAGCAGCAAAATTCTTCCTACACTTTATACATTCACGGCCCTTTTATAAGAACCCATCCCTGGTCCCCTACCCCCTACCCTGAAATACATAACTGTCACCTAAGGTATTGCTTTACAAGCATCTGCATATGTTGCATATGTTATCAGTGCATCAAAAGCATACATGGATAAGAGTTACAGCAATTTTTAGAGGCCGTCCCTAAGTTACTACTCAATAATGATCCAGATTAACGCATTAAATTAACGATATCAAACTCCAACCACTGGTAGCACGACACCCCAGAAGATGGCCTAGAAGCATGAGTAATTGCTTCAACCAACAGACCCTTAACACGAAATATAATGTTAAAGAGTACCTTAGGAAATCTGTTACTGATGTTGATGTAGCGTTTGGTAAGAGTTCCCATAATGAGAAGATGTCACGTAGTTTTCTGAGGTTCATGAACCATTCATCATAGGCATATTTTATAAGCCATTTCTATGATACTGTAGTAATTAGTAAACACATTAATCATGTACTATTATTCTTGCTACTGTCATAAAACTGAACTAGTATTGCTACTATGATACAAATGGATGCACTAAAGTACATCAAACGGATGCACTAAAGTACACCATTTGACCCATTCGAGATAAGACAACCCAAATTGACACATTTATCAGTAAATAGGTCGAAATTGCTATTATTACTATATACCAACTATTAATGAATTTGAGAGGGAGAGACTTACTAATTTGACTGAATCAAGGAGCCAACTATCAACATCCGGTGCCAATATTCACCTAGAAAAATGACCAACCACAAATTCGTCTTGTAACTTACCAATGGACTTGCATTCATCCGAGATGCAATGCATTCCCACGAAAGAATATGCAGGCTCTGGCTTTCGACCTGGTTGTTCAATGTCACTTAAATTTTCCCCTAAACTGACAGTACGACTTAGTGTTTGACTATCACATAGATCCTGTAAAAAATACCAACCATTAGGACTTATTATCCTTTATGCAAAACACCTATTAATAACCAGTAAGTATTCTTAACTACAATAACCACTGAATCACATGTGATTGCAAATACAGTGATATCAAAAGCTTCTCATCAACCTCGGATAGTGTTGACCTGATGTTCTTGAAATTCCGTAAAAAGGTATGTGTTTTTAGCGGGGAAGTCGAATCATCAGAATTGGCAGTTTTAATCGATTCAATCTTAGCTTTTGCTTTTTCATGCGCAACAGGGTCAAAATCCAGTCCAATGTATGTCTGCATCTCTGGATGAGCCTTAATCATCTGTTTTAATTACAAGCACACAAAACTAGCATCAGGTTCACAGGATAACATCTTGAATGAAGAAAAGCATCCTAAGAGACATTAATGATATAACTTGTCTGCTACAGAGTAACAAAAAAAAATGAAGAAAGTGAAACTAAATAAAAACTATTTTTAACTAAGAATAGGGAGTTGCAATTATAGGTGTCCACCAAAAAATTATCATAATCGACTCGTAAGCACATTACAAGTTTACAACCAAATGACCAGTCTGCACAAAAGATTTCTGCGCGCATGCCATAGACCCCCAAAACGTCGTTCCTTACCATATGTTATTTATGCTAAAAATTTCCAGAATAACTTATGCAGTCCTATGTAACACGTAAACACCAGTAACAGAATATCCTGGCAAATAGTCATCAGAATTTGACAGAATACTAGAAGGCAAAGATTCAAATATGTAACACGTAAACACCAGTAGTAAGTAATCACGTTTTAATTCTAACATTACACAGAATACTAGAAGGCAAAGATTCAAATATGTTATCTAGTGTATCTTAAACATTACTTTTGTTTACCATTTTTGATTTGCTAAGTATAATGTTGAGATTACTTCAGTCATGAACATATTGATGGCAAGTGCGTATGACTATAACAAAGAGTCAAGTTTTAGCCTTATACTAATTAAAAATACACAGTTGCCACGATGTTTGACCTTTTTTTTACATACGCAGACAATGTTGTATGTTTTACTTCTTCATCCAGAACCATAACACTAGTGTCGTGTTGGTTCCGGATGGTACATGGTACTTTTCCAATATGTTACATAGCAAGTTGTTTTCTATAAACTTAAGGTGTGTTTGTTTCGGCTTGTATATCGGGCTTATGACTTACGTGGTTTTCGGCTTATGTTTCATAAGCTCAACTTTTGTGGCTTATTTTGAAACTTTTCGACTTATATAAGTTTATTAGGATATGATAAGCTTATATAAGCCGACAAGTTTCAAAATAAGTCACAAAAAGTAAGCTTATGAAACATAAGGCGAAAACCAAATAAGCATAAGCTCGCTATATTAGCCGAAACAAACAAACAATTACAGTAAGACTACTAAAATGAAAATGCAGAGATGAAAAACATACAGCGGATGTATGACCAGCAGCACCAAGAGTACAGTCAACAAAAGTAGAAATCTTGCGAGAATAAAAAACCTCCAATACTTCACCCAACATAACCGGAATATGACTCCCAGTATAACCAAACTCCCTAAATCTTTCCTCATTGTATTTCTTATCACCAAATTCCTGAAACAAAATAAACAAAATTAACCTGATCACCAAGTTGTGCTATAGGTTGGTTTGACCTATAAACACTTCTTTGTGTTTATGAAAAACGTATTATAAATTAACGTTAATATGCAAATGAATGCACTAATATGTCTAAACAAATGCTCTAAATATGCAAATGAATGCACTAATATGTCGAAACAGATGCTCTAAATATGCAAATGAATGAACTAATATGTCCAAAGAGTTAAGACTCATTGTTGTCATGAAACAACCCGAAATCAATTCATTTTCTTAAGTTAAGACTCAACTTTACTGATTGGATCATCCAACTTGGTATTTAAGATAAAACCAAAATATTTTCATTAATATTTTCCGTACTAACCATTCAGTCCCAAGCACACAAATGGATGCACTAAACATACACAAATGGATGCACTAAACATTGATGCCTTAACATGTATAACGATGCACTAATAGGCACACAAATGGATGCACTAAACATTGATGCCTTAACATGTATAACGATGCACTAGTAGGCACACAAATGGATGCACTAAACATTGATGCCTTAACATGTATAACGATGCACTAATAGGCACACAAATGGATGCACTAAACATTGATGCCTTAACATGTATAACGATGCACTAATCATACTCACTAATGCCCTAATATGTCCATTGATACACTAAACATACAAACATATGCCCAAGTATTTCCATCGATGCACTAAACATACAAATGGATGCCCTACTATTACCAAGGATGCACTAAACATGCAAACGGATACACTAAACATATACTGATGCTCTCAATTATCAAAATATACCCTTTAATTTTTTTTCTCCCTTTTCTATCTAACTGTATTTTTCTCTAAAACCGGACCCTATATATATATATATATATATATATATATATATATATATATATATATATATATATATATGATCCGGTTCCATTGAGAAGATTATTATTTTGAGAAGATTGAGAAATCTTCGTTTGAACAAACTGATTCATGTTTTTGATTTGATTCACAAGTAAAACATCATTTTATGGTGAATCGAATCTATAAATTACAAATTTGATTCACAAATCATTGTTAAAATCGAGTTATGATGATGATTCATTAAATTTGTACAGATGATTCAGTATTCTACATATATCGCAAAATCGAGAGATTTTTAACATTGATTCAAATTTTTTTTTACACATTTTGAATTTTAATCACATTAAAATGAGTTTTACGCTTGAAAAACATGAATCAAAGTTAAAAATCTATCGTTTTTGAAAACCTTCTCAATCTTCTCAAAATAAAAACCTTCTCAATCGATCCAGATTCTATATATATATATATATATATATATATATATATATATATATATATATATATATATATATATATATATATATATATAATATATATATATATATATATATATATACTAGCTTTCATGACCCGGCCTCCAGGCCGGGCGAGTCTCATGTAATATCTTGTTAAACACTTCTAATGTATATATATAATTTGGTTAAGATTATGATATAAAAGTAATTTTGTTTGTTATTGTATTGGGGTAACCCTTTTACCAAAAAAAATGTAATTTTGTTTCTTAAAATTTGTTATCAATATTAAAATATTAGTAATGTTCGTATATTGTTACCATGATCAATACGGACGTCATATAATCAAGTTAAAGTTGAAATTAGATTGCTACACATTTTTTGCTTGCTTTATTTAGCTTCTTGGTTGGCTTCACTTCGCTTCTTGCCTCGACACGTGTTGTGGCTTGCAACGCTTCACGTTTCTTTTCTTCTTGGCTTGTTATGTATGACGTCTCGCTTCGCTTCGATTCCCTTCCCTTTATGTGTTGAGTGTGTTAGTAAATCAAACATGAAATATTGAATAATAACTTTATTTTCGTTGATCATATATGATAAAAAAATATTTTGTAGCTGTTAGTGCATAAGAGATTAATCATTTATGAAAGGAGTAACAAAATTTTACTTAATTGATGTTCTCTAATTGCAAAACTCTCCATACAATCGTATTCTTGTTTGGATTTCTAGATTTCCGAACCATGTCAACTGACCTTAAGCATGCCAAGTAATATAAACGTATAGATTTGTGATTTTATAAAAAAAAATGTACATATAAGATGTATGAATAGAAAATATTAATGCTAAACATTTGATTTGATTGTCAGCTATAAACGTGGAACAAATTTATTTTGGTTAATGTGTTATAAATGTTTACTTCAACATAATTATTGTGACGTAATAACTTTAATATAGTTGGTTTTCATGAGGCCTTAAGAAAATGTTAACAATGCTTATATAGGAGATTGATTTGTGATATTATGTAAAAAAAATTAGATGTTAAATATATGAATAGAAAATATTAATGCTAAGCATTTAATATGATTGTAGACTATAAATTATTTTTGTTTATTATTGTACTGGGGTAAACCTTTTACAAAAAAAAATGTAATTTTGTTATGTTTTCTCTCTAATTGGTCAAATATGATAAGTTGTGCAAACATAAATGGTAGCATATAATGGGTAAATCATGGTTATAATGCAAAAAATAAATTTCGAACAAAAACATTCAAATAAAAATGAAAGCAAGATATCGCAAAAAACTACTTAAGTCCTCACATAACCTTTTAAAGTCTCAAATGAGTGCTCTAGTCTTTTGAAAATTTGGCTCACACATGACCATAAAGTATGACATGGATCATAACACAATGTACAAATTTGCTTGCCATTAGACTAACAACATGTAATGGTAGTTTATAACTTTATATATTACATGAGCATAGTTAGATATTTTTACTTTCTTAAGACCAACGTTTTAACATATTGTTGGACATTTGAAACCTTGAATTTGCTTTTTCTTATAATTCATTCAAGGCTTCGCCCAAACTTTTGTTTTATATGATATTTCCAGCATCATTTGCCTTGAAAGTGATGATACATTTGAAACCTTGAATTTAATTGTTACAGTAGCAAGTAGAATATAAAGTGATCATAAAGGGAGGGGTGGATAAAGGAACTACTATAGCTTGTGCATCAGATGCTACACTTCAGTAATAGTTATCCCAAACGTCGTCTATATGCACCAGTGGACCACCACATATTATTGCTAAGTTAAAGACATGGCCGAGGTATTTTTAAAAAGGTTGCGGTGAAAAATCTATGATGGTCGGTAATGTGGGTTCTACTCACCGCCACCTGCTCTTTCGCTTTTACCAAATCATCACATGTGGCTAATAAATCCCTCACATTTACAATAAGCATAAACATATAAAATGTAAGATATCAAAATTTCATATACATTTTCATCCAAAATAGCACAAAGTAATAGAGATGATGTTTATAATAAATTGAAGATAAAATATTAGAGGATTACATTTTGAATGTCAGTAATACAACCAAGTTTAGAGCTAAACATTAACATTTTTTTTTTTTCATTTTTCACAAAGTTTTCCATACTAAAGCAATAAGACATCTAATTAATTCAACAGGGTTAACACCTAAAAGTTAAAATAGGTCCATGATCAAAGTTTCTTACCGATCCTCCAAGCTTAGTGCAGATAAAATAGGTCCATGATCAACTGGTTAGGAGCCATGTTGTAAGATGGGTGGGGGGGGGGGGGTGTATGTACTGGGGAATGTGGTTATCAACTGGAGCAGGGTAAGCGTAGGTTCTGTTGTTATACATGTACTGTGTTGGCATAGCATACCTATCTGCCATCCTACAATAAAAGTTCTTGTCAGCAGCAGCAATGTTAGTGTTTCGGGTGCATATCCTACTATGCCATTTTATCGGGGTCTTTTGGGTTGAGGTTTTGCAACTTTTGTGGCTCGCTTTTTGTCTGCCTTTGCTTTCTCGAGCTGAAGTATCAATTTTTTAAGTAAGGCCAATAGGTACTGATCTTCAAGCTTATGATCTTCAATGCACTTAATCAAGGGTTTTAGTGCAGACCATTGTGATTGATAGCGGCTGATTGTGTTGTATACACTCCATTGATATGATTCCCTCTTTCTTATTAACTTGAAACTAAAATCTGCAGCACCAAAATGGAGATGAATAAAAAACGACAAAATAGACAGTGTTAGATACTGCAGAAAAAAAGTCATTCATTTTTGTGGTTCAAGTACAACATATTTGGTTCAGGTAAAATAATGGAATTTAAAGAATCAACCAAAGTTTTTGAGGCTACCTCCAGTGCCACACTGAACCTCTGTCACTGGTAGGAGGAGTGAATCGGCCTGTGGACTAAAGCAGCTGAGGAGTAGGCTCCCGGTTACGTCTGCGATTATCGCTTTGAAACAGTAACTGTAAGACAAATAAATCATGTAATTTATGTTCTGATTTATCGAAATACGGAAAGGAAATTCGAGTCTGTATTCGTTGTTGACCATGACATACCTGTAGTTCGAGACCAGTTTTACTCCAGGTTCTTGACAATGGCAACGTGCGGAGTCGTCTTCAATTTTCATGTTACATGTCCTACACCGATTAAAGTACCAACCTTTGTCTTCTTCAATCGTAGTTATCACTGCTTCATTAGTAAACCATTGTTGTTGCTGTTCATTGATGACTGTCAATAAGTAGTTGCTAGTAAAATTTTAAATCATATGTGTCAAAAGCTTACTGGGACAGTCTGTGGATTAACCTCTAATAATTGTGCGATTGAGATTGGTTCTTCAAGCTCCCGCACCTGCTGGGGCAACTGATGTGTTGTCATTAAGGGTAGCGGCATCATAGGTCCAAGCATCTCATTGTACCTGTGATGTTGATGTTTTTATTTTAGCTATTATGTAATAGTTGACGCATTGTATACCGCTAGTGTGTCATAGGCCAAATGCTTAAACTGCTCGTATGTGATCTGCTTCAGGCACCTTTGGATTTAGATACACGCTTGTGGCTGGAGTAGCTGATAGTTGTATGATACCTGTTTCACATTTGTTATTTTGTTAATAGTGCAGGATAAATATAAACAAAACCTGACGTTGTTTGATTATGTTTAGAAAATCTTTGTACACAATATTTTTAGTAGTATTAGGCGGTTGTCCAACCTGATGCTCAATAACCATTTTCAACCCTTCGGGTGATGTCGCCCTCGACAGAGCCACATACAGCTGACCGTACCCGAAAATGAGAGTTAATTAAGCAATATTAGGAAAGAATAATTTGAATTAAGAAGTGAAGTTATCACCGCATCTGCAATTATTCAAAATAACAACACTTCACCAAGTGGCGTTATTTTTTGTCCAGGAAAACATATCGTAAATAATTACTTCAAACCATTAAGGTATAATTAGCAACATAAGTGGTACTCACCTTGAATCTCAGCATTAAACAATTTCATATGATCGATTTCCTTAATGTAGTGTTGTTCCTATGAGCATAAGCAACCTGCAAAAAAAAGGGCTTCCGTCATACTCTTAAAACTCACACCGATCCACAGGGGCATTAACTTCATACCTAGGTTTTTAAAATTCGTTTCCTCATCTTTTTTTCATTCCTTACCTCAGACTGTAATGCAAAACATGAAAACACAGGTCCGAAATGGATAGATTGGTAGTCGTCGTTAAAATGCTTTTTTGTATTTTTCAAGTGGCGATAATGGTTTATATTGTTAAAGTTGAACCTTACCACTTGAAAATGGAAATACTTTGAAGAAAATTTTGCCACTTATTAATTTTTCTATCTCATGATCTTCATCAAAGCACTGCTCACTGACTTCAGGAACTTCAATTTCAGTCAAATCTGAAACATACGTTGTTGAACTCGAAACCTTGCAAGCATCCGCAATCGCCTGTTCCATTAGCAAATAGACAGTTTGTAATCAACTACAGATCAACATAAATAAACAATAGCCGCTCAGTAGGCAACTATCTGAATATACCAACTTAAGCATATGAACTTAAATAAGCAATAACATCGTATTTGTATACTCTTAGCATGATAAAATGAGCTTATGTGCTTTTTCAGTTTTAAATAAGCTCATTATCCGGAAAATAAGCTAATCCAAACACCCCCCTTAGGCCTTGAGCATGATAAAATGAGCTTATGTGCTTTTTCAGTTTTAAATAAGCTCATTATCCGGAAAATAAGCTAATCCAAACACCCCCTTAGGTCAGGTGATTGCATTGTGTAACACTTCAAAACATGTAGCATAATTATTTTTTATATAGAAATATGCAGGGAAAATGAAATGTTTACTTACATTTATGTGTTTGGTTTTCCTACGGTATCTACTTCCGCATCTGCAATGGAATGGCTTCACTGGATGACTATCATCATCAAAATCAATACCATAGTATCCTGCATCAATTCTCAAAACATTAAACACACCTGCATAACCCTAAAACTCATTAGATTAACAGGCCATGGTTCATGGTTACTTACCCAAATAACCCCTACATAGCCTTCACATCTCTGGCTGTCAAAAAAGCACGCTGCAAATTCGAAAATCAAACTTAAAGCTTGATGACTCTTATTGATATTCATTCAAGTATTTTATCAAACACTTGATATGCATATTGCTGTAACCAAATCTACCACCTACATAATAAATTCGTTTAAATTCAATTTAAACACAAATCAGAGTAACAAAAATTAATTAAATGGCTCATACAAAAATGAAGTGTTTACCTTGAACAAATCGCAACTTTGATGATTTAATCAAGATGATGATCTTCCTAATTTGAAATACCTTCTTGTTCATCCTTTTTTTTTGCTTCAATGTCACAACTACAACAATGAAATAACAGAAAAAAAATCTAAATTAAACAACAACAAAGTCTAAGAATTAATAGCTAAATATAGACCATTGACATAATATCATGTGTCGCTACAGTAATTTCACTAATAAACCGCTTCAATAAACCATACTTTCAATCCAAATTTAGCAAAATTCGTAACGAATTAAAGATAGCATATTTGTTCAAAAAATAATTTTAATAAATAGAAAATCAATAAAAACCGTGAAGTTTATATTGAAAATAAGGACTTTATAAATCGATTAACAAAAATATTTATTATAATCTAATTAAAAAAAATGAACAAACCTTGTTGGGGATTATAGCTTCAATTTTATCATTAAAACCCTAATTTAAATTTCCAATCTTGACCGGATTTAAAACCGCCGTTCACTATAAGACATCCATATGCATATTTTTCTGACCTGGCTTTACAGCTGATATCTTCATTGATTTGGGGATAATATTTAAGAATCAAAGTAAAATAAAATTGATTATGAGAGAAAGTGACCAGAGTAAGCTGTGAAGTCTGATGTATTTTAATTTACGGGAAGGTTGATGTTGGTTTTTGATTGATTAAGGTTATATGAGATCCGATAATTGGGGAAAATTGATTGATAATCAATGACTGGAGAGGCGTTTGTAGTTATTTGATTTGAATCATTATAAAAAATAAGATGATTTTGTGAGATTTTTTAGGAAAGTTTTAAATGTGATTGACCATTTCACGGTAGAATTGAATGAGATGAGAGAAATCCGGATTAGTGTGTGTGTAAAGAGTGTGGATTGAATGCCAGGTGGTATTTTTTTATGCCAAGTGGCATTTTTTTTTTGCCAAGTGGCATTCTTTTTGGCCAAGTGGCATTCTTTTTTGCCAAGTGGCTTTTTTTTGGCCAAGTGGCTTTTCCTAGTTGTCAGGTATTGCTAATATATATAGAGATCGATATATATATAGTGTATCTTTATTTTCAAAACCCTGTTAAGTGCGGGAACTGCGAGAACTCTAATTTTGCATTAGAAAACATGCATGTTCATATAAAACATGTATGTTTTCTTACATACACCTTAATACACATACATGCATAACATACATGTTCAAATAAAAACCTGTTAAGTGCAACAAATCAATGCAAAATGGTTTTATTTTTAGAACCCTGTTAAGTGCGGGAACTGCGAGAACTCCAATTATGCATTAGAAAACATGCATGTTCATATAAAACATGTATGTTTTCTTACATACACCTTAATACGCATGCATGCGTATTAAGGTGTATGTAAGAAAACATACATGTTTTATATGAACATGCATGTTTTCTAATGCAAAATTGGAGTTCTCGCAGTTCCCGCACTTAACAGGGTTCTGAAAATAAAGCCCCTATATATATATATATATATATATATATATATATATATATATATATATATATATATATATATATATATTTTTTTTTTTTTTTTTTTTTTTTTTTTTTTTTTTCATTTAAACTTTTTGTGTGAAATGTGTGTATGAATGTCTGCTCTCAATTAAGTAGAAATTAAGTAGCACGGAGGGAAAGTCTTTACAAAGACACAAGAAAAAGTTAGTAATAAATATGTAATTTATTAGATCTGTTATCTAGGACACAGGGGCCAAAAGTTGAATTTTTAGGCCAGATTGCAAATGAATCAAGAGGGGATCCCAAGTACACAGATTTTTAGCTCGAATAACATTCGGATTTCATAATAGAGTATCCGTGACTCAGATTCTGGTGGGTATGCAGGAGTCAAAACAAAGAACTCTGAAATTAATCCTACATTATAAGTTTTGAACTTAATGGCAGTACATCAATGCTATATAACCATCTGAAAAATTAAAGTATCTGAATATTAAAGCATACTTGGAGATGCAAAGTGAGCAAAACCTGCCACAAGTACAACATTGTTATTTCCAGTGGCAGAGCCAGGAAATGCGACCACGGGGGGCATCGAACAATAAGAAGGTTTTTCGTGTAGCGCTAAACCAATCGGGTCGGGTCGGGTACTCGAGTTTGTATAAATGCAACAAAAATGTTCTCCAATTATTATAGACAAAAAATAAACGAAAAACTAAACATATTAAATATCATACAAATTAT
The DNA here is from genome assembly GCA_021014915.2 of Artemisia tridentata subsp. tridentata. NCBI lineage: Eukaryota > Viridiplantae > Streptophyta > Magnoliopsida > Asterales > Asteraceae > Artemisia > Artemisia tridentata. The sequence continues at coordinate 54,552,161 of CP139508.1, forward strand.
ATCAAAGTGCTTACCATTTAATGTGATTATTTTATCAAAACTATAACATTTTTAAAAACTGGGCTATGAGATGAAATAACTCGTAAATTTGTCATGTTAAACCTGCCTTAACTAGTAGTACCTAAACAATACAGTAATAGGAGTACTTTAGTTTTGAAGTAAAAGTATTTCACAAAGTAGTAAAGTACTAGAGTAGTAGAAAGAGAGATAAAAAGATACTATATTAAATTAACTTTGTAGATAAAACAAAAGATAAGTTCGTATTATAACTGGCCCCACAACCAAATCCCCATCTCTTCACCTTCTCTCTTCCCACTCAACATCTTCACCTCCATTTTTTCTGACGAATACTACAACCGCAAAAAACAGTTTTCACATTTTTACAAAAGAAAAAGATTATATGTTAGGCTCAATTTTGTTGAGGGCAATTTAAGTTTTGAGCCGGGTGCATGAAATATAAAATCCAATAAAACACAAAATTTTGCACTATAAAAAAAAATTTTGGCCAATTTGTTGAGGGCACCGCCCCCCCCCCCCCCCTAGTTGTACAGTGGCTCCGCCCCTGGTTATTTCTGATAGAGTGACTTGATTTCATCTGATTTATCTATTTCCCGCAAGATTAAGGTGATTATAATCCAGCCTTTTTCTCTAGTTTTTTGAATTTGATTGAGGAAGATCCATGTCATATGTGTAACTAGGATTTCATGAATTAGAATCATGCATCAAAAAAATAATAATAATAAATAAAAAATGCAACACTATTTGGGGCGACAAAATACATGTGCAAGGGAGGTGGGTGTACAGACACATTTATAAGGGTGTTGGCATCGCCCGAGTGACCAAGCTGCACGGCACCGGTCACTAGCGGGAACACCACCGCCTTGCCCAAAAACTACGGGACGAGAGGAGTTCTAGTGACCATCTCACGCACGGGACCGAACCAATTATTTCTTTGTTTTCGAACGTTGGGAATTAATTTTGGGGTGAGTGATGAGTTTTGTAGTGAGTGATGCATTGCAAGTAAAAATATGGGTGAGTGATAGGAGAGAGAAAAAATGTGTGACAGAAGGGGATTGGTTGAGAGTGAGTGATGGAAGAGAGAGTCGGTGAGGCATTGCCAACACCCTAATGGTCCAGATTCATTTTAAGAGTACTGTAAAGTACTGTATCTAATATGAGTACTGCATAGAATACAACACTATATATATATATATATATATATATATATATATATATATATATATATATATATATATATATACATACTAGACTTCAAAGCCCGCCCAATGGGCAGGCATGACTTGTAATTTTAGTTTTCATGGCCCGCCCAATGGGCGGGCATGACTTATAAGCCCTCCCGGGCATATAAGCCCGCCCGATGGGCGGGCATGACTTATAACTTTCCTTGTAAGGTATTAGTTAAGTAGAGCTTCTTTGTTAATGTGTTAAACATGAAAATTAGTTGAGTGTTATTAATTATTAAAAAAATTGACAAACAACTAAAGAAAATGTAAAAAGACTGACCAAGATAAAACATACATGAACAATTTAAGTCACAAATAATCTAAGATTAGGAAGACCACAACTTTCTCTTCTGCAACCCCAGTCTCCTATCCTTGTGAATACATGACCAATACTTTGAGATTACAGTCAATGCCACATAGAAACCCAATGCAGGACTTCAGCAATGAATAGAAACATCACTGCTACCTAAAAGAAAATATGACATCAAATATACACAAATCCTACTTTCATTATGGCGTTTTAATATGCATAAGTTGTTACCTTAGCCTCTAATATTGAGTCTTTTGTAAGATTTATGAGTTCCAAAATGAATGTTTCAACTGCGGACATCAACTCCTTTCCTGTTGAAACTGGATGCCTTGCCAAAGCTGATAAAATAGCAGCCAAATGGGATAACATATCCAAGAGCACCTGAGATAAGTAAACCCGTACTTTATTACTAAACTAACCTCTGTGCAGTCATTTTAAATGGATGAAGTCTATAAGGTTAGGCTTCATCTACATAAATAGCCATCATCCTCAAATCCATTTAAATATCAATGAACATAAATGACCAAGGATCATAATTTGCCTCATAAACTTCAGACTGATACCAAGAGAAAACATAGTATTTTTTTCAAGGAAAAACTGATTGTGTGAAGTAACGGATAACTTGAACAGGTACATCACCTTAAAAAAGAGCCCATAATGTTCTTCCTCTTGAGAATCATTGGTGGACATAAGTGTCATCTTCATGTGTTTTCGACACCAAATACTTCCCTGTACAAATTTGTAAAGCAACTTAGTCTACAGGGTAAACTCGTCAGTTTTTATACTAAAAGTACAGAAGTGAAGAGCAATGTACCTTGGTTCCTAAAGCAAGCAGCTGGCTGAGGCATTTGGATATATCCGATTCTAGGTAAGTTGAAGCCACTTGCAATATAGTTTTGTTTAAGACGCACTGGGAAATGTTAAGATGACTATAGTAAGACAACACTAAATATAGAACTATAACAGTTTTTTAATCGTTCTAGTTAAGCATAAAATTGTTAAACAGGATACCGTTAGACATTCCAGGATAGAAACTCGTCCATTTTCATCACTAACATCTAGCTCCCCAAGTTCAGATATTAGTTGAGTACGGCTCTCTACCACCTGTAGAATTGAAAATCCAACTTTAAGTAAGATCGCAAAATAATTCGACATTATAAAGTGATCATGAATAGATCTCGACTGCTCAGCTAAAACTTCTAAAATAATCTGCATATCAGTGGCAAGCTTATACATTGTGTTCAATTCAGTAAATTCATGAACAACACCATTGATCTCGACCTCAAATAACAGCATCTGGTTCTATCGGCATCCTATTAATCAACTCCATCGCTTCATCTAGATTCCACGCCCTACAAAATAGATCCACCATAGTGTATGCAAAATAAAATTATCAAACGCACATTAATAAACGTATAAGAACTGACCCTCACACATAGTGACAGTGAATGCACTGCTGCACGGAACATCACTTTGAGTTGTACCTGTGGTATCATTAACAACAACGGCATCAGAAGCAACAAATATTCGAATAGATCTTGACTGCTCAGCTAAAACTATTCTTAACACACATGGTTTGCAGTGTGTTGTAAGCCAGAGGGTACAGGTCAAATGTGTCTAAAGTTGCCATAGTCTATTGATTATTATTTGCGAACTAATTTTTTAAACTTTTTGAAATGCCACAAAAAGTGATTCCGGGTAAACTCAACCTGACCCGTTCCACTTTGAACCTAAAAATGACTAATTTCAACCTGGTCCCGTTCTGACCCGTTTCTTGACCCACATAAATGTATGAGCATCGTAATAGAAAGCCTCAGTTTATAAGTGCAATTATACCTGAACCACTTTAATTTTCGTGTGCAGGTGTACATGTATTTTGGTTCAGTGTTGCGCCTCTTTTCCTACCTGGATGCCATAAGCAACGCGGCGCATAACATGTAAGTATAAAAACATAAATGTATTAGCAGCATATTAAAAAGTATTTAAAGTGAACATTTACTTAGAAAAGTGAACATCAGTTTGTGGGTGCAATTATACCTGAGCCACTTGAATATTTGTGTGCAGGTGTATATGTATTTTCAGTAAACACATTTGAACCTAGAAAGCTTATAGTCATATTGTGACTTGGGATTTCCCTGACTGGAGAAGCATGTGTAGTATGAGTGTTGGAGCCGGTGTCAAAATCCAAGGTTTTAACCATTGACGGCTGGCCTATAGATGAATAAGACATTTATGGTAATCATATTACAACTTACACCAAAAAAAAAAAAAAAAAAAAAAAAAAAAAAACCATGGAAGCAAACGACGGTAAATTACCAGAATGCTGCTGTTGACCAAAAGAAGCTACAGTAGGTACACAACGACTGGGAATTGTAGAATCATGAACATTGTGTGGTTGTATACAGAACGACTCAATGTTCCATCAACACTAATTGAAGAATAGTGTTGTTTATGGGAATTAATGATTGAATGTTTAAGAAATATCTAATTTAGCCTAACCAATTACAAAATGGAAAAAAATAAATTAAATTTGAAAATAGTAAGAGAAATACCTCGATAATAGGATCCTTAATGTCATCACGCTCTGCTATCCTATAGAGAAAGAGAGTACTTCAATTCATAAAAAAAAGGAATTCTCATCGTCAGCTGTTAACTCATACTTGAGTAAAATACCAAACTATTCAATATCTCAAGTTTGATTCTTATGAATCATCATGTTCGATTTGAGTTTTATTTGAAAGGGTGATTGATTCAGCATATATTTTACACTAATATTTTATTTTCAAAGGAGTCATTAGCATCCAAGAAATTCAAAAGGCAGGTAACAAAACTTACATAGTTTGGAAAGACCACCATATCCACATCTCGGGGAACATCACGAATTATTTGCCTTAGTGAATACTCCCCAGCACCAGCAGGGTGCATTAGCTCATCTGTGTCGACATGAAGTATCCAGTCCATGACTGATTTCTAACAATTTCAGATGCAAAAGCCTCAATGATAAACAATATCAACATACAATGATGACTTGCTTGAAACTCAGTCATTAACATGTATGTGTAATTAATAATTACTCAATTAATAATTCGAATGCTACTGTAAGATCATCTTAAAACACAAATGCACAACTCAAGTTGCTGTGACTGTTTCCTGCTTGCATTTAGTTTCTGTGTAGGGTTTGTGATTTCTTTCTTAACCGTTAATTTCTTGCTGAGGACATTACGTGATTTATTAGACAAATTAGATGTCATTGCACTCCAAAATCCATCTAAGAAAAAAAACTCACATGAATGATATTAGAGCTAATGCTTAAAACAAATACAAACGAACACTTTGTACTGCTCGGATGTTGCCAGTTTGTCTTTTACATTCGTACTGCTACGATCTCGAATTAGTACTGCCATTGAAGGTTAGTACTGGTGGTATATATTCGTTTGTACTGCTTGTATTTATTATAATACGATTCAATTGATGGATACTAAAAACTAATCTAGCACAATCAATTAAAAAAACTGAACAAAAATTGAATCGAAAATCGAATTAAATATATACCTTGGATTATTTAGTCATTCACATCAATTTTCAATATATTCCATACGACAATGATAGATAAATAGAGTGAGGATGGTGCGGCTGCTCAAGATTTTTAGTTACCTTGTGTGAGATGGTGAGGCTGCTCTTGCAAAATCAAATGATATAATTAACCCAAACACGACAATGATAGATAAATAGAGTGAGGATGGTGCGGCTGTTCAAGGTTTTTACTTACCTTGTGGGAGATGGTGAGGCTGCTCTTGCAGATACCTCAGCATCAGTAGCTGGAAAAAAAAAAAAAAAAAAAAAAGAAAAACACAATTCAATGATACTTCTTTGTGATAGATAAACAACAAACTTGTGGATACATATTACCAACAAATAAGTCGAACAATCTGCACAATAAACCATAAAATAAAAAAAAGTGTTTGATAATGAGATGAATGAGTGATAGTAGGGTTTTGGGGAAAAAAATACTCAGTATAATGAATTGACAAATATTATATACAACATACCAAATGAGCCAATTAAAAATTGAGGGAAAAAAACTTGAACATCAATGTTTCTTGCAAACCTGTGATGTAGAAAATACAAAAAATCATATACGGATCATTAGAAGAGACTGTGAGGAAAAAGGACATTAGGGTTTTTGAGAAAAATTATATTATGAATGAGGTGTGATTTTTTTACGTATATGTTTTGATTAGGGTTAACTAACTTGTAGGGATTCTCCTATTGCTCTTTTGTCTAGTATATATTTTTTGTTTCAGGTGCTTCATCACAATCAATGGCTTGGTTCCATTGGTTGAGACGTCTCCATGTTAACCTAAAGTTGCATGTTCGAATCTCACTATGGTCATTTTTTAAAATTTCGGATTTAAAGGTCAAACCTGCGAATCTTGGTCAAACATTGCTTACATGGCATGCTTAGGTGGAATAAGAGCATGATTACTCATCAATCCAGCGCTTATTCATCAATCCTGCATTTGATGACGTCATACGCATCCTGTTATATATAATATGTAGATATATATTTGTTATAATATCTTATTTTTTTCTTTTTTTTTTAGTTATAAAGCATTTATTTTAGTTACAAAGCATTTTTTAATATCGATATGATGCAAATCAAAGTGGATGTCGAAAATCAATTTAACTTTGAATGTGCTTCACCTCTTCATTAAAATAGATATAAAAATATAAAACATTGTATGTCCATGGTGAGTTCAAGTGTGTATGTGTATGTGTGGGTGAGAGAGAGTATACCATGACATGAGCGGCAATCCTAACACAGTATACAGGAAATCCAGTGTAAAACTTGAAAGGTCCTCCAGCTTTGAGGGTCTTCATAGCACAATCCAAGGATCCAGTGTAAGGGTATTTCCCCTGTGCATCGGGCTGCATTTTCTGAATTTGGGTTTTGACATAATCAGAAGGCAAACTGCAGGCTGCAGCAAAGAAACCTGATACTGAACTTGCACCGGCCTGCAAAAGGGAAAACAAATAGCAAAATAAATAAAACCACGTGTAGGATCAGAAAATAGTCCTAACAGATGTAATATTGGAAATGAAGCTTTTTCTAAGTATTAGGTATAATTCTAACTTACCCAAAATTGTAGCACCCTCGCCAAAACCCAGATTATCCTTGAAAAACTCGACACTTTGATCATAAGAAGCAAGCATTCCCATGTTTAATGCCATTGCCCTTACGATAGTTGGACCAGCACCTTTCCATAGAGCCAAAACTCCTTCGTCTGCAGTTATCCTATACAAAGCATGGAATGCATTCGTGTAGTTACGTCTCTGGGCAAGGGGTAGGGTGGTATCAGCCTGCATTCGAATCAGTGCCAGATCAGCTGGGCTCCTTACACATGCTCCAATTGCTCCAGCTATCAGCCCACACAAAGCTTTCTAATATAGTGGAAGAGGATTTCCATCATTTGCTTCAAGTGCCATATTAGTCAAAATCCTATCAAATTATCAAATGGAAAACAGATTAACCAAGGTTTCATATTGATAAATGACAACTTTGGGTCTTTTTTTGGTGTATACCAAAGCTGAATATTTTAAGGTAACATCTATAATTCTAAATCTCCTCCAAGAAAAACGTTTTTCATGAAATAATTAGTGACCTGAATGTACCAAGCCTGACAGTTGTATATGTTGCCTGCCTTAACAACCCAGCAGACAGACCCTGCGCCAAACATGGTTAGAAAATATCATGTGCATGATGTGTGGATACAAAAAAGCATCACTTGATATATGAAACATTGAAACATGTGCCATGACAGGTGCATCTAGTTTCACTATTCCCAAAAGAGAGATTTTTGGACGATGCGTTCAAATCATGAGATAGTGTTATATGTAGGATATTTGGAGTTCATTTGCCAGATGGGCTACTATTCATAACTCAGAATTCTCATCTCTCGATAAAGCAGATTTGTTAGCAACAAGTCTTTATAATATATGATGACAAAGCAAGCATGCTATTAGACCTCATGAAGGTTTAGGATGGGGTATGGGTACAACCGTACAATGGTGCTCACAATACTCAGGTATCCAATAAAATAAACTATTAGACCTCACCAAAATGTAGGTCCCTGATTCATTGCTTATGTATTTTTTGTGAAGGATTGTAGCCAATTGTCTACAAAAATTGTCGCTAATCTATCCCGGCACAATATTCATAGTTGTTTGTTGTGATGTTATCTCGGACACTTTAGAAAAGTTTTAACAAAAGATTGTACAAGTAATTGTGCATTTTCTGCTTCTGTTTTCAGTGTTTTTTACACATGCAATTAGTAAGTAACGTTTGTATTTGACTAACGTATTTATATCTAGACACAAAAGTTTGTACCTCCTTCCCCATATATTTGTTCACCTTTTTTTTTTTTTTTTTTTTTTTTTTTTTTTTTTTTTTGGGCTCTAAAATAATTGTGGATGAGTTGGAATTAAATTAAAGGAAAAATTTAAATGATAATCTACTTACAAAAGTATATGCATTTCCTCTTAAAATTCTCTCATCTAATTTGAAATGTGTTACTATAAATTCTTCCCATTATTTCTTACCTGAAATTATATTTTACAAATTTTAAAGAAAGTCTTAATTAATTAGTTAAATATAGAACTATCATTCTACAATAAGTAATAAAAAAATGTAGTAATGATTATGATTTTATTAATATGTGTTTTTCTTTTAAAGAAACAATTATTTAAAGACCAGAGGGTGTAATAAATTAAGAGGGCATTAGGAGTTATGATTCTGAAACTATCATAACTCTCAAATTCAACCAATAAGCTTTAGCCAACTCATTCTCATAAATTCTCATACCTCCCAATCTAATTCACTAACATCCCATAAATTCTCATGCTTCCACAAAAAAAAAATTTCCTTTTTTATAATTAACTATTAAAAAAACTACCAACAAATGACTGTGCCACTTTTAATCCAACCACATTCAGTTACTTATAAATAAAAAACAGTAATGACACCACATGTGCTTCCACGTGTTAACCCCCAAACTCACACTATTGTCTCTTTATGAACAAAAACAAGATTTTGCAGACATATCCCCAATTCAAATATCACTCTATTATAACCTTAATCTCAAATTGAATCAAATTCCATAACCCAAAATCACACACCTTTATTAGCTTAATCTTAAATTAAACATAAAGGGTACCTGAATCTTGTTTCACTTTTATAAATTATGATCAAAAGGTGTTCAATTTCAGAATCTTGATTGAAGATGCGGCGGCGGTGGTCAGTTTGGATCTGGGTGGTTGTTGGTTTGTTATGTATTGGTGGTTTTATTTATTTAGCTCTGCAACAGAATCAAGAATATAAAGATCAAGTTGAACATCCTGAATTTGTGACCAAAAATTTTTGGCATAAATTTTGAACCGGCGGCGGTGTTACCGCCGGTTTTGACCATACCGTTGGCCCATAAATCCTCCACTCCGAGTGGCCTATATTATATAAGTAGATTATGATAATACGGTTGAAAATTGCTATTATTGGAACTTTTTTTCTTCTGAATTTAAATTAAAGACATAATTAGATTTGATTGAAAATTAAATCACTAAACTCTTTTTATAAATAAATTTGACTGAAAATTCTCAACAAATACTCTTTTTAGGTGCTTCTATAAAAATAACTAAATCAAGATACCATTTCAACAAGGGGCAATTGCATATATACCCACTGATACTTGCATTTCAAAATATTATTTGTAAGCAGTTTTAAAAGAAAAATGTTATGTTCACTAAAAAAAATTTGTAAAAAATTATTAATACAATGACATGACAAATAAGTTGAACCAATCACGTTGTATTATAATTTTTCATATTGACCCGGCATGTGAATATAGCATTTGTGGTTTTAAAAATAATATTCAAATACTTAACAAGTAAGATTCTTTAAAATAAGCAATTCAAATTAAGAAAACCTTGAATAAAGAATATTCAAAGACTTAACAGTTAAGATTAAAAAATCTATTTTACAAACACAAATCCTTTCAATTCAAAATTGTATACATATATATTTAGTTAGGGTTTAAAATTTCAATTTCAATTTCAACACCAAATTCACATATAATAAATAAATAAATAAATTTTCATAAAAATTATTATGAGATCAACAAAAGTTTCATCATTTAGAGATCGAACACATGAGTTTAATACCATTGTTCAAGAGTTTAGACAATTGAGACCGTCTACGGTGAATCATGGCAGTGATATTCGATCGAAAACGGATTTTAATAAAAGAGCTTCCAAAATTGGCTCTGGAATTCATCAGACGTCGTTAAAGCTCGCAAAACTCGCGCAATGTGACAATTCTACTCATTCTTTGTTAATGCATGTGTTTTGAATAATATTTTAAATGCCCCTCCCCAAGGATAATATATAGGTGCTTGTTTTATAAAAGCGTTTGGTAATATGATAGTAGCTGTAGTTACAGGGGCCGAGGGCCCACTTAGTAGAGTGTCTCCCCATAATGAATACATTAAAAAAATGTAGTTTTAGAATAAGATATTTAGAAAGTTATTTGTAAAATGTTGATGACCGCATGTACTTATTAAATGTCCTAGCTAAGTTTGGTAAAACTAGTAGTAGGCTAGTAGTTGTCTGTCTTATAAAAGTGTTTGGTGACATAGTTGTAGTTGTAATTATGAAGTTTGTAAAGTGACGTTATGCTAAACAATGTACGCTTTTTTATTAGCGTTTTAAATAGGGTTTAGGGTTTAAACAAAATCGAAAAGCTAAACGGTTATTTCCAAACAAACATTATATTCTAAACACTCTAAAATAAGGTCGTTGCCAAACACAGCCTAAATGTTCCACCCCGAGGACAATATGTGGAAGGAAATTATGATGCTTTAGAATGATTTAGTGGCCCCGTTTAGGAGTGTCTGCTTACTTATAGTTATATATGTTAATGAAGTAACGAACTTTGTTTAAAGTTTTAAATCATTATGAAAATGAGGAGTCGTTGGTTGTTAGCTTTCTTAGGTGGTGAATCATGTTGAATGTGTTGAAGGTTGGCGTTATTATTATCATGTGTCGATGGAGTTGCATAAGTTTTATATATTCATGTGAAACTGTTAGGGAGATAGTATTAATGATTTGGCATAGTTTGTATGAGGTGAATGTGTGAAGTTGATGATTGACTTGTTTGTAGGATTAGACAATTAAGGCGAGTAACTCTAATTGTGAAGTGTGTGGATCTAGCTGAACGTGACATGATGTTTACTGTGAGATATATGTAAGGCTGCTAGAATTAGATTTAAGGATGTTTGAATTTTCATGTGATGAAGGCATGTGATGGTAACTTTATGTCACGACGCATGTGCGCTGACTACTGACTTAATGTATGAAACAAGCATAGTTTGTTATGGGGTTGGAACTAATTCCTAGTTAACAAAGTACTATGACTTACGAGCCTTTTAAGAGCTAGATATTCCATTCATCGTCTATTTCTTCAAAGGGTTGTGACAAATAAATATGTGCTAGTATGATCATCTAAGATTCTGTTAGATTTTGTACCAAGTAATGGCTTGCCTAGATATCTATAAATGTGCCATTGATCTAAGGAGTCAGGTACTGTCATGACTGGTGATGTGATGTTATGGCGTTACACTTGACTACTATATTGATTAAATGCTTAGAAGAATATTTTGTTTGTTGAGATTTGGAAATTTAATTCCAATGGTATTCTGATTCTGCTTTTTAATTAAAGATGAAGCAAGAGTATTGCATCTTCTGAATTTGCAATGAGCAGTGCTTGTGCAGGTCTAACCATTAATGGGAATCAATAGTTAATAAGTTAAATTGACCCACAGTCTTTGTGAAACTATTTACTTAGGTTACATTCCGGAGTTGATAAGCAGAGGAAAAATGAAAGTCTTTATGAACGGTTGACAAAGAATTGGTTAAAGTTAAAGGTGTTTATAATCTAAAATTAAGTGTGCATAGTTTGTGAGCGTAATGCAGCTTCATAGCTTCCAGTTTGTTGACTGTATGGAAGTCCCACTGTTTACCTCTAATATTTCTTATAGCTTCCAGTTTGTTGACTGTAAGGAAGGCCTTGGAGGCTTTCGTTAACATAGAAAGTTAATGCCTATTTATACGCTAATCAGAAATACTTTTTTTATAAAGCTAATAGTTAACTGAACAGCATGTTTCTTTAGATGTTGCATGTTGTCTCAAAGTTAACATGATCATTTTCTGTCATTTTAGTGGCCAAACAGACCAACAAGTTTAATGATCCAACTAAGGAGATTCAAGAATTGACTGCTGTAATCAAGCAGGACATAACTGCACTTAATGCAGCTGTGGTGGATTTGCAGCTTGTCTGCAATTCACAACAAGAAAGCGAAAGCAGTTCGAGTGACACAAGTACCCATTCAACTACAGTTGTTGTTAATCTTAAGAATCGTCTTATGGGTGCCACACAGGAGTTCAAAGAAGTCCTTACTATGCGGACACAGGTGTAAATATGTTGTGCGCACATCTAAATGTCCAAGAGTCATTTTTTTCATTTATTATTTTTGAGTTGCAACATCTTTCTTCACGTGACTCATTTTCATAAAACTTGTGATCTTTCTACTGTAGAAGTTGAAGGACCGTGAACATAGAAGACACGAATTCTCTAAGAGTACATCGAAAGAGCCTGCAAATCCATTTGCCCGACAACAGCCCTTAGCTCATAAATCATCAGCTAATGCGTCAAATGCACCTCCTGCTTGGGTTAAGAACTCCTCAAGTTCTCCACTATTTCCCAGGTAATAAAGTGATTCTGATTATTATTATATGATTAATTAGAGGTTATAAGATCAATTCTATGCTAGCTGACAATCATTTAAAATAATTGTTGGAATTATATACGATAAATTTGTAAGGTTTTAAAATTAGAATACCTCAACATATATGTGAATTTCTGTTCTGTTAGACAATTAAAATTTTCAAACACTTTAAACAAAATCTTCAAACAAAAGTGCACATCCAATGCTCCTAAACCAAGTGGTTGAGGATTCAAGTCCCACTTGGGACATGTAGGTAATTAGGTACATAGACACATACCAAAACAATCTCTTGCATCACGTTTTATTACAGCTAGTTATATTATATTGATTATTTGATATCACGTGGTTTCATAATGCACGCCCAACTACCTTAACTCCAAAGGCTTGAAGTTACTAGTCAGCTAATCTTGTAGAAGGCCGCTTACTTACTTCCTCTGAACATAAAATTCAAGAAATGACTGTATTCTACATGAACCATGGAATTATGATCTATCTAGTCATCCCTTGATTCTTTTGTCAAATATTTACTTTCCAGGAAGCAGGCGGACGGAGAATCTCAGCCACTGATACAACAGCAACAAAGTCAACAGCAGCAACAGATGGTCCCGGTACAGGACACTTACATGCAGAGCCGAGCTGAGGCTCTTCAAAGTGTTGAGTCAACCATTCATGAGTTGAGCAGCATTTTTACGAATTGGCAACCATGGTTTCTCAGCAAGGGGAGATTGCAATTAGGTTAGTCTCGTACCATGCTTTCAAATATAGCTACCATCAAGAATATTATATTGCTTACCCAATTAAATGCATGACACGGTCATTAATGGGGTAGATAGGAAAGACATTATGTGAAACAACGCCTCATTATGTCCCATTGACTAGGTACCAAAATGGACGGGTTGGGCCAGGTAGGGTAACGACCAAAAGGGGTAAATTTACAATACTGGTCGTATGGTCTGGTCGGGCCCTTTTTACTGAGAAGGCCCAGTTTGTAATATCAAATTAAGATGACACATGCTCATTTTTAACTGCCTTACCGTCATTCTCAATATTATGGTACTACCGTAGTTTCAGAAATTGTATAATTCAGAATTTTGGAACTTCGATTTGATATCATTAATGAAGTAATAGGTGAGAATTCTAATTAGCTTAGTTGAACCATGCCTGATTTGTGTATTTGGCAATAAATCCTTGTATCATTTAATCAAATCTCTTTATGTTAATTTATATATTGTACAAATTATCTTATAGCTTATTGAGTTTTCAAAAGCAACTATTCATAGCACTTGTAATCAAATACTAATGTGATAAGACCATGTTAAGACAATAGATTTCAATTTGGTACGAATCAACAATAATGGGTACTTATTCTGCTATTGAGAATGTTGCGGAAGAGCTATTCTTTCTTCTATCTTTCCTTTTTGTTCTTATAGATATGGAAAAGCTCTTAAATAATTACTAGATGAACAAAAATTTTATCGTATGATGACAGGATCGATGAGAACATGGAAGATACACTAGCAAATGTTGAAGGGGCGCAAGGGCAACTAATGAGGTACCTCAATGGTATATCATCCAACAGATGGCTTATGATAAAAATATTCTTTATACTGATTGTTTTCCTTATGATTTTCCTATTCTTTGTTGCCTAATAATAGTTTATGTGAATTTTGACCTAGAAGAAAGAACGAGCATTTTCATATTATTGTTTAGAGTACATAGTTATACTCATTTCAAGATACTTTTTGCGACATACTGTTAGAAACTCATGGTCGATGTTACAGATAGCTACTCTTGATAGTAGTAAGTAAACTAATTTTAACAATAGAGAGGTGTCTTGTGGTGTTCTATTGCGGGGTTGATTATGCTGTTTTCGCCCTTTTTTTTCTTGTTTATTTGCAACTGTCGTATTTTTGTATCGTCTATTTTCTTCTTCTTCTAGACATTACAAATGTCATGTGTATACAAGGAATGTTCTCAATTCGATGTAAATACATTTGCAAGGCGTGTGCAAGTGATGTAGAGATAATTAGCTTCTGTTAATCCAATTTGAATTTGTTTCTTAGATGTTGCAGCTCATTAAACATTCTAACTTGTCAAATTTAGTACTGTAAAATCTCAAAAGTTCTGCAGGAAGATTAACATAACACAGTAAAGAGTCAAATTCTGATACTAAAAGAGGCTCATTCAAATGAAAGCTTAGACATTATGGGGAATCAAAACTTCAGAAAAACCAAAATAAAAGGATCTGCTGTGTTTTAAATTTTTAATTGCAAAAAGACTCTACAATAACATACTTTTTACCATAAAAAGAAAAAAAAAATAATGTAAAATTTTACAAGAAAGACAACACGAAGTTTCATGTCTTGTATTGCATAAGGTGTGATCGAGTTTAGACAACTTGAGAGCAATGTAAAAAACATGAAATCTACCTGGTATTTATCCTTTGTTCATATGTATATTCACATGATTTTCATCATATATAATTGAGTCAAGTCGTACTTAAAAATATCAAGTCGTCCAGTTCAGACATTTGAGTCATATCCCCCCCACTTCAAACCTCGTAAAGCTTAATTGCGATGCTTCCTTTAAAGACTCATCTGCCGCTATTGGGATTGTTGCTCGTAATTGTAATGGCTCTTTGCTTCAATGTTTGGGTGAAAAGTGTTGGAGTGAATCAGTTGTTTCTGCTGAGGTGTGTGCCATTCGATCAGCTTGCATCCTTGCTGCTACTAACGGTTGGAACCATGCTATTATTGAATTTGCTTCTCGGTCGGCAATTTCGCTTGCTTCTACAGAAGATGTGCCACCCTGGGCTTTAGCGGCTTTGATTTGTGATATTAAATTTTGGAAATTTCAAATGAATTTGCATTTGTGTTGGACTTCTCGTGCTTGTAACTTTGCGGCTCATCATGTTGCAAAAGTTGCTTCTACCAAAAACCCGATGTGGATAACCAAGTAGCTATCGGATTAATGTAGTTGATGAGCATCAATGCTAGAAAGTGCATACCCTAGCTTAAACTTTCAAAATCGCCACTGATGATACATTCTTAACAAATTTATAAAACTAATAGATGATTTGAGTAGAGCCAAGTACAACTAAACTCAAAAGTGCTTATTACTTCAACAAGCGATACGAGATAAGCTCGAATCAAGTATCTAGCTCAAATTCTAATGCCGAATCAAATTTCAAACTAAATTACACAAAATTAAATAAGGATCGAGATTAATTAAAGGAAATTGCTAAACATATTTCGACACGCATTAAGTGCTTGTATATTCAATAATGATTGTCCACCCACTTAACATAACCTCCCTCAACTGACTCCATCTAACACCTGTTATGCAATTTTTTATTATTATTATTTTTTGTTGGGTGTTTGTTTTGCCTTATATAACCGGCTTATAGCTTATTTAATTTTAAGCTTATGAGTGCATAAGCTCATGTTTTGTGGCTTATTTTGAAACTTTTCGACTAATATAAGTTTATTGTGACATAATAAACTTATATAATGACATAATCTTTTATATAATAAAGCAATACCCTAAGTGGGGAATTTTACATTTCAAAAAATTAAATCATTCCTTATCGAGTAATAATTAAATTAATATTTTTATAAAAAAATAAAGTTTTAGCTAAAAAAAACTTAAATTTTTCCTTAATTTGGCAGTAAAAGATTTTTAATTCGTTTTTGTTTACTCACCTACAAAAAAGTGTAAATTACGCAAGTACTACAGAGCTTTTTTTTCATTGTTTTGGACTAGAGTGTAATTTAAAGAAAAAGAAACTAAACTTAAAACTAATTCTTTTTCCTTCCTAACAACAAACGAAAAACACCCAACAATCACCAACAACCTAACCCCAAATCATCATACCATTAAAGTTAATCTAATCAAAACAAAATCTCACCAGTTAAAGTTAGGGCGGGTCTGTTTGGTTCTTCAATGAACATATCAAAATAAACAAAGATGCTTGGGTTCGGAAGTCCCATGAATTGATTGATTAAGGATTGTGAAATTTGTTGCATTTAACATGTTGAATTGTGTTAAAATTTGGTTTTATGTTCTTTTCGTGGTATTTAGTTGAAAGCTTTGTGAAGTTTGCTGAATTTGATGGTAAATTATGATAGTTTTAATTTTTATGGCTTTTAGCTATAATAAATGGGTTATCGGATACTTTTGATGGTGTGATGATGATGGTTATTTGATTAATGCAGGTAAACAACCCAAAAAGAAAGTCCATATTCACACTTGAGTTCAATTAGAGGTATGCATTATTTGATAAATTGAGTTGACAATGTATAATGTTGCATATGTTTAACACTAATGATACGTGGGTTAGTTTTAATTTCCAACACCACCTCTTTTTATGCTCAACCGTGTTTATTTTCCATTTATTATCGTGTTTGGGATTGCGTTTTGAATGCATATTATGCGATTTGAAAAATGCAATGGATAGTTTTGGATCAGCTACTCCTAAGCTAACGGGTTCAGTAGTGAAATAATTATTGATAATACACATTTTTAATTGAAAAGTTATACTTGAACTGCACTTAAGGTGTTCCACATGATGTCTCAAAGATATGAACCTTTGATAAATAAGATCCCCTGAATGAATGCATTGGGCATGATTGCTTTTCGATGAGTTTCTTTATATTCTTTTTACACCACGAAAGGGTATGTTTTCGGTTTAATTTTGATCTTGCTGTTTGTTTTAGATGTGTAAAATATGGAAATTAAGTAATATATTGTTTTATCACCAAGTGTTCGAGGCATTCTTATGCCGTAGGCATTTAATTAAAGTGCATGGGAAAATGTTAGTAATAATAGTAAGCTATAGTTTCCTTTTCCAGCTTGCAATAATGGATGCAAGGGTAAGTGAAACACTTCCACAAATAGTACAGCCCAAGATTTTTTTTTTATTTTATTTATTTTTTCATAATTTTTTCGACTATCATTGGATCATTTTTCTTTCTTTCACAACAATGTGTTTGTTGGACCTCTATATACGGAAGTATGAAATCGGATGAAGTCTTTACTCGAGCATGTTCAAAGGTCTGACAGATCTCTATATTAGGAATCAAGTCACACTTTAGAACGCCGGTTTGCCTCTTATCTAACTCTAACCATCTTCAACATTCAAACTTCCCTTTAGTTCATTTTGGTGTTAAGAATGGGTCTGACAGAGCTAAGCGAAAGGTGAAGTTTTTACTCGAGCATGTTCAAAGGCCTCGACAAGTTCCATTGATGGTATTAATTTATCCTCTTATCAACTAGCTGCAATATGAA